>JAZKJV010004853.1:0-406720 GCA_037367405.1 Ottelia alismoides
CAGTCAGATCGGCGGAGATGATGACTGGGTAGCATCTCTGCTCGCCCGCAAGGAACCGATACTTCAGCGAAGTAGGGGAGCGCTTCAGCTTTGGACTAGCTGGGTGCTAGCAAATTTGGCTTCGGAAGAAGATGTGTGAATGCTGCTAAATCTGCCAAATCTGCCTAAGAGAAAGAAGACGAGCTCTCGCAAAATGGATCTGGAGAAGGCTGCTCAACTGTGCTGTCTCTGATCTGCTCTGCATCTACCTCCTCCTCATCTGTAGGCTCTGGTGGACTCAGGTCTGGCATCTGATCATCACAATCGGCCCAATCAGACTCTGAATCCGAGGGATCTGCATCAAACAAGGTGGCATCAGTACCACCGTCACCCAAGGTGGCCTCAGTACCACCATCACTAGACTTTGTGTCGCGATCGGGAACCGGCTCTGCTGCCACTGAAATATCCTGGACCAAGGCTGTTGCTCTCCAAGCTCTCCTCTGCTATCATCTCGACATCAGCGGTGTCGGAAATGAGAGGATGCCTGTGCTGAAGTCTGCCCATGCTGCCTCATCAACTGTGATCACAAAATCACAGTCCTGGTGGATGTCTAACCCGGCATCTGTCAGTTGCTCTGTATCTGTGCTAGCCTCTGAGCATGCTCTCTCTCTGGCTCTGTAGTCCTCGACCGTCTCTATTTGTACATTCTCGTCCTCGACGCGAAAGTATACCTTCCCGCTATCATGGTCAGTCACCGCCTTGGCTGTGGCCAAGAACGGACGACCGAGGATGATGGGGGTATCGGCCACTGAATCAGGGATCTCATGTCCAACACTACGAAGTCCACGGGGAATTTCAAGCCCTGAATAGTGACGATAACGTCTCGCAATAACCCCTTCGGCCTCTTAACAGATCGATCAGCAACTGAAGGACTGTCATGCTCTGTCTAAGAGTGCCCAACTCGAAACGGTCGAGAAGGGCTGCCGGAAGGAGGTTGATAGAAGATCCGCTATCCAATAGAGTCCGTCGAACCTCTGCTCACTACTCTGACATCTGACATACAGGGCTTCCTGAATCTGGCCTCTTGGCCGGCAGACGGTTCTGGATCGCGAAGCACGTGGCTTTCGTCAGCACATGTATCTCTGAATGGTGTTCCTCCTCCTCCTCCTGACTGTGGTCCTATCTCTCAATGATCGCTGAAGAAGGGGGATGTGCTTGCAAAGCCTCCTGAAGGGTCAGCTGTATGTGAAATCTGTCGATCATGCTCTAGCTGAACTCCTCCTGCTCTCTCTTTTTTGGGTCTTTTTCTCTTTTCTTCCCCTTTCCCATTAGAAGGGCTCTAGGGAAGGGGATCACGGGTCCTTCTCAGATGAAGGACTAGGAATAGGTCTAGACGGCTCGACGGCCGGATCCGACATACATCACTCACCACAGTGGGACCAGAAGAAAATAAACCTTTTCCTTTATTCAAAACATGTTCTGAGATACATCAGTGGAAGTGAAAAACAACATCTCTCTCAAAATGAACACCGGTGGCCTCAGTACCACCACGGGCTGGCTCTGCTGGACGTCTCGCGGCCTCAGTACCGCGTGTTGGCTCGGCTACTCGGGTGGCGTCATACCACCTCTTCGAACTGGTGAAGCAGGCGGCCTCAGTATCGCCGGTGGGATCAGCATCCTTAGTGGCATCAGTACCACCATCATCATCATGAGCGGCCTCAGTACCGCTCTCCTCCTCCTCATGTGGCACCCCGGATGTATCCTCGTGGTGTAGCTCAGACGAGGCGCCGCCGCCTGCTGGTGTCCTACCGCTCCTAAGCGTAACAAAATCAGCATCAAAAAGATCCGAAAATGTATCAACAAATGGATCACTAGGAGTGGTGTGCTCAGTGTAAGCTACCTGCTCAGATTTCCGCTTCAGGCTGTTGGGATTCGGCTCTATCTGGGTAGGAATGGCGGCCTTCCTCTCACAATATCCCGCATCTCCTGGCGAACTCATCCATCTCCCGTCTGAAAGTAGCCTGCAGGTCTTAGAGGAGGCGGGCTATGTCGTCCAAGGCGGGGCTCTCGTATGGAGGACCATGAGAGCCCGACGGGTATCCTCTCTGGTGCTGAGGCTGCTGGAACTGGTGCTGCTGGTGAGAGGGGTAAGAAGGAGGGTGCTACTGGTGTGGCTGGTGAGCCTGCTGCTCACGTCTCCAAGACTGTCCCTGCTGCTGATAGGGACGAGGAACGAAGGATGACTGCGGCTGTGACTGGTAAACGGGGGCTGTTGTTGCTGGTGATCCCTCTGCTGGCTATACTACCCTCCCTGACCGGATGACTGCTGCTGGGACTGGGTACCTCCACTCCCCCACCTGAATCCGGGATGGTCTCGTCGGATCCCAGGCTGAGGACGATCATACCAAATCCCGTTGACATCCATCAACGGCTCTGCATCGTATGGGGCTGGCGGGAGTACTGCCGGAGGCTGATCCGGCTAGTATACCACCATCTGCAAGTCTGGAGATGGTGGTGACTGGTAGGTGGGCTGCGGCTGCTGGTACGGCTCCGCCTGTACAAGTGAACCTGTCTAGGCTGCTGAAAGGAGCTGGAGCGCTGGGACGAGCTGCTGCTACCGCCGGAATCGCCTCGCGACTGAAGACGGGGCTGTGAAGCCGTCTGTGCCTCCTGGAGACCACATGAGCTGGGTCTTCATGTCGCTCAGAGTCTGTGCCATTTGCTCCATCTGAGTGGTGCCCTGGCACTGCTTCTTCTCAATCAGCTCCATCCGATCCAACTTCTCACTGATGATACCCATATCCGCAGCGGACGACTCTGCCTGTGTTGCTACTACTGCGGATGAACTGGATGGACCGGCATCGACCCGTGCTATCCTCTGGTACTGCACGGGTCCTGGCTGCTGCTGGGGTCTGCCCTGAGTGTATCACCGGGTCTGGGACATCACCATATAGTTCTCGGCCATCTCCTCGTAGATGGCCCAGACCTGGTCGTGATCCTTGGCGAAATAGGACCCGCCACAAGAAGCATTCACCAAGCCCTGGAGCTCTGGTGTCAGCCCGCTGAAGAAGCTCTGCACAAGGTTGGGCTTCGAAATATCATGGTGCGGGCATCGGTCAGTAAGCTCACGAAACCTCTCCCATGCCTCATGGAATTGCTCGTTGGGGAGCATGGAGATGTTGCTGATGAGGGATCTCGCTGCATTAGTCCGCCCGAGTGGATAGTACTTGTTCAAGTACTCGGTGCGGAGCTGCTCCCAGGTGTAAACAAACCTCCCCAAGTACTTCAGCCAGGTGGCTGCTCTGTCTGCTAGGGAAAAGGGGAAGGCGATCATCCTGATCGTATCCTGGTCCACCTGACGGTCGTGGACAGTGCTGCAAATCATCAGAAACTCCTGGAGGTGGAGATGGGGCTCCTCAGTAGCGAGCCCGTGGAAGCGGGGGAGTAACTGCAAGGTGTTTGGGGGGAACTTGGAGTCCCCCATGATGGCTGGAAGTACTACCCAGTGGTGCGTCAGCGTCGATCCGGGGTTGTGCAACTCCCGCATCGGTCTCAGTGGTCCTCCTACCACTGCGGCGGCTGCTGCGGCTGCTGCATCTGCATCCTCTGGGATCCTCGGTCCCCCTCTGCGCTCCTCGCGCTCAGCTCGCATCTGCTCCATCTCTCTCCTCAGGTCGAGCATGAATGCTCCCTGATCCCTCAACTTCTGCTGAACTGTCTCTAAGGAGGCGATCAGGGTGGAGTTGATCGCGCCCTGGTCCAGCACAAAGTGCTCAGGTTGTGGACCACGGGAACGATCCTCGGAACTGCCGGCCATGGCGTCTGCAAAATCAAACGAGCCAAACTCAGGTGCTGTCAAATCTGCTAGTCTCTCCTCTGGCTCATATCTCTCAGAACCGAAAGAAAGGGGGTCAAGGGGGAACATGGCGGAATCATACTCGGGTTCGGAGAACTGCTCTCGGCTCTCGCGGGCCAACGTAGATGATTGGGTAGACGTGCCCAAAAGCGGTGCAGCCAGAGGCTGCCTATGAGAGCGTCTACCCATCATCGTGATCTGACGAGTAGGGCGGATGAGATCTGGAAAAACTATGATGAGCAACCAAACCCTCTGTTCACCAACGCAACACGAGCTGAAGACCGTAAAGGCTCGGTCCAATTATCTTGTCCAATTTTATTAGGTGAACAATCAATCTATCAGAGCGCTTACGTGACCTGTTGGGATACCCGATGCTACTCCAACCGACTGGCCCGCACGGAAGAGTCGGTAGTCAGCTGGAAATAGCACCGGAGGGCTCTACCTAGGGTGCGGGTCACTCTCTCGCGCAATCAAACCAGACAATGAGGGGGTTGCTCTCCCCAAGACAAGTTTTTAAGGTGAGTGTCTTTTAGGGTCAATAGTTTAGCAGTCCCAATTTTATGGTTTTTCTTTTTTTTAATATTTTTCAATAAAAACAAAGGCCTAACGAATTTTTCGGTTCTCCTGGTTATTTAATCCAAAACAAGGGGGAGAAGACGAAAAAGCCGATGCGCGATGAAATCAATGATGCATGCTGAGATAGAAATGCGTACCTTGTCTCCAGCACTCTACATGCAAGTGATCCGCGCAGAAATTTAAAGACAGAAAATAAACTACCTAAATGATGCAGCGGTGAAAACCGAGTCCTAGATGAGCAAGTCTACTCGCAGAACCGTCTAACTGGTCACCGACCTCCAAGCCAAAGGTCCGGTCTTGGCCTACCCCTCCTCTGCCCGACAAATCAGGGGTAGGAGAAAGCGCTTTACGGGGTAGGCTGCGGCACGTAGGCTACGAAGGAGATTAGTAAGTTATTTTTATTAATCAATTATTAGTAGGTCCAATTAAGCGCACTATAGGAACAAGCAGATAATTAGGTGTGGGGGCCCTACTAATTACGGCACAGGCAAGTAGAAAATCCTAAGTCTAGGGGCTCGATGAAAACTGCGTAAACACCGAAAAAGGCAGCTAAAAATCAAAACCGCGAAAAAGCCGCGAAAAATACCTAAGGGTCCCCCGAGTACACCGATGCTCGGCGAAACAGACCCGCTAGTCAACCAAGTCCAAGAGTCTCTGAGTCCCTGTATTATTACAATAATAATCAAATAAATGAAAAATAAACCTAAACTAAACCTCTCCCACTCAGCTCTCCTCTCACGCTCTCCTGCGGCTCCGTACAGAAGGGAGCCTCCTCCGAGTCTCGCGGTGGTGTCGGCTTCACGAAATAGGCCGCCTCGGTCCTCGGGCCCTCGCAAGAAAGAACAGAGTGGTCAGACCAAAAATAATCAAATAATAATAAGAAAAATAAATGAAAAGAAAATGAGGGTATATATGCAAAAATGCAAAATAAAATAAACACTCAAAATCAAACAAAAGCAAAAATAAAATAAAAGAAAATAAACAAAATAAAACAAAAATAAAATATAAACAAAAAGCCGCGAAAAGCCGCGAGCTCTGAAAGAGCCGTGAAAAGCCGCGAAAACAAAGCGAAAACAAAATGAAAACTACTAAGCCGTGCTCCCCGGCAACGGCGCCATTCTCATAAACCAAGGCTAAGCGACTAAGATAAAGGTACTAAACGGTCGTCGTGACCTCGATCACTCAGCTAGGTCGATCAAGAAAAATAGACCACCAATAAAATGAAGATCAACTCAGAAACACGATAGTGGTCTTGTTATTAATTTAACCTGGTATTGCGACCAGGGTCGAACACAAGGAGCACGAATTGACCTTGTAGCCTACGAAGTAGTCAAAAAGAAATAAAAGAAACTAAAATAAGTATTTTTGGTGGTTTTTAAATATTTTATTTTTTTTTTTTGGATTTTAATGAATTAAGAAATAATAAAAGCAACTAAACAACACATTTCAACAATTTATTTGATGCAATAAAAATAAACCAAAAATTCTAACAAAAATATTTTTATATGTTTTATAATTTTTACTATTTTTGGTGAATTTTTGGGATTTTTCTGATGTTTATTTAATTTTCTAAAAATCAAACAAGCACTGAAACTGTAGGTACTGTCCAACCGAGCTAAAAAGACCTAGATAAAATATCTAGAAGTCCCTAATTAGCCGGGAGGTATTTTTCCTGTAAAGAGAATAAAACAAGGAAAAATTGGGTACCTAATTTATTATTTTTGGATTTTTAATTTATTTACTAGAATTGTTATGAGATTTTAAGTGTTTTCCAATTTTTAGGTGTTTTAAGCAATGAAAAATAGCCAAAATTGACTAGAAAATCAAGCAAGCATAAACAAACAGAAAGTAATTTTTTTGTGAATTTTAGATGGGTTTTAATATTTTTTTGTGATTTTTAAACTTAGACAGTAACAAAAATTGAGGTTTTTGAATTTTTAAAAATATCAAATCAACACAAAAATGTCTCCACAAATCCTCGAAAATTTTACACTATGGCAGGAGCCATGTATCCAATTTTCGTTGGATTTGGAGGTGATTTGCTATTTTATTGAAAAATGGAAAGAGGGTACTGTGCACAAGGACCAAAGTGCAAATACCCGAAGTTCTGAGGGTCCTGGTGTAAAATACCCAGGAGGTCACGCATGTCGCGCGTGCCTGGGCACTCAGGGACCTAAATGTAAGGAAAACAAGTTCCGAGGGCTATTTGGTAACAGGTACCAAAAGCCCAGGGACTTGTCTGCAAAATACCCAACAATATATGCACATGCACAATAACTTCACGCACAGGGGTATAAAAGCAATATTCTAAAACTATTCATTCATTAAGTAACAACTCAGAACTACAGGATAGAAAGTGCAATTACACCAGAAAACCACGTGACGAAGTACGTGTCACATCACACACAGGGGTATAACTGCAAACTAAATAAAGAGCAGGGTCCTCTATGCAATTTTACCAAAAACTAAACAACTACACTAAATATTTACAGGACTAAATACGAAATGAAATAAAAGAGGGGCCTAAGGGTAATTTACCCTTTATTAATGCGGGCCGCAGGATGGACGCCATGTGGAGCATCGGACGGTGAAGAACGGGGGTGCTCCAAGGCTGGGGTCCTCACAGCGATCGGACGGCTGAGGCTACGCCACGTGGTGGATCGAACGGGTGAGGCTCTCTGTGGCTAAACCTCGTGCAACGGACGGTTGATGAATCCACAATTCATCACCTTTATTCTTTTATTTTAGCCTCTTTTCCTTAGTCAAATACCTGTAAATACCACTAATTCCATTAAATTACCATTTTACATTCATTTGTTAATTATGCATTTTTAATACTTTTTGTACATAAATAAAAGAATAAAGAAGAAAAGAAAAAGAAAAGGAGGTATTTATGCAATAAATACAGACTGACCCAAACCCCGAGAGAAGGTCAAGACTTGACCTGATCGACCAGGAATAAAGTAGGGGGAGATAAGGTTGTCTGTCAGAAAATCCAAAAATGTCTTGTACGTATTTTTCATGTATATGTGTATAAAACTTACATTATTTTATTTGTATACAATTTGACCTCAAATCACTTATTTTTGTAAATAAAAGTTGTGAATAAAATTGTGTTGTAAATAATAAAAATATTTGTAAAATAAAATAATGTATATATTGTAAATATTTACACCCAGAAAAAGCCGTAATGTGATAATTGAAACATCAATTCCGGCTCCATACAAGCTTAAATTGAACCAAACTCACTTCCATCATACTATAAATTAAATTATCTTTCAAATGGCTGTGGTTTTGTATTTTTGGAGTTACGGTTAAAAAGTCGGTTTTATGGAGTGTATTGTGCAGTTTACCCATATATTTGTGTATATAATTATTAATATTTATTTTTACTTAATGTATATATTATAAATATTGTTTTCAATAAAAAAAATTAGAAAAAAAAATAAATAAACAAATCTTGTATAAAAATTATTTCCTTATTTGCACCTATGTACATTATATTATATGTATATAATATATGTATACCACTAACTTCCTTAAATAAAAACCATCAAAAAAAATTTAATTACCTAACATTAATTAACTAATTTAAATTAATTCCGAATTTTTTATTTAATTATTTGATTTTATTTGATTGATTTGATTTTATAACATGCCTTATATATTAGATTTGATTGCATACCTTTAATGGCCACCATTAAGGTGGCCAATTAATTTCCAATTAATTAATTAATTAATTTAATTTATTTATCTCGAATTTCGTAATTATTTATTTAATTTATTTATTAATTTAATTATTTTATTAATAAACCCAATAAACACCTTCCTTTTTTGTAAATATTTTCCTTTTTTGATTTTTTCTCTCTTTTTAATGGGCTCCTCCTCCCTCATTCAAACTTGATCGATCTTTGGCGGAGAGGAGCCCGGTTTCCGAGAGATTTCTTGTTGAAGAGGGTCCTAGCCTCCGATCCAGTCGGTGACAGCGACATGAGCTTCGTCGACGCCATCATGGCGTGTCCGAACCCCAAGGTGAGATCCACTTTTACTTGCCGTTTCTCGTAGGTAAATTGTAGGCTTAGATTTTAGCATAGGTGTAGTTTTTAGAATTTAGATCACAAAAGTTCCATCACATTTACGTCTGATTCGCCATCGATTTCCATCTCACTTTCATATCTCACCATTTTCACGTTCTACCCCACATAATCTATCACCTCCGATCACGCACCGGTGATCGGAGTCACGGATCTCCCTTCCGCTTCGTCAAGATCCACATTCATTCACCCACTCCCTTTTTGTTTATAAACAAACAAAATTTGTATCTTGTTTCCTAATCTCTATTTTTGCAAGATACAATAAAAAAATTAATAAAATTTTTGTTTGTGTTTTAACTCTAATATTTGTATTGCAAGTTAAAAAAAATAATAAAGAATCATTTTTTTATCTAACATTCGTTTTGCAAGGAAACATAAAAAAAATTGTTTTTACCTTTGTCCATATCTAACATTTTGTTTTGCAGGCATAATAAAAAAAACAAAAAAATGTACAGTTGCTTTTGTTTTTAACCTCTGTTTTGCAGGTAATAAAAATAAAGAAATTAAAGCAAAAAATTACATTCCTTTTTTCCTAACAGTTTCCTGCAGCAAATAAAAATTAAAGAAAAAAAACAAAAAAAACAAACAGCAGCACCACAACTGCAACCTTGCGGCATCCCACGCGACCCCCCTCCTCCGCGCGAGGCAGCGCAGCCTCAGCGCGCCGCCCGCGCGTAGCCCCACGGTCCTCCAGCCCCAGCCGCTCCCCGCACCTCCTTGCCAGACCTCTGGTCCCGTGCTCGGTGCCGACCCGTGCCCGGCGGCGCCGAATCTCTGCCCAGCCCCGCGCGCCTCACGCGTGCCCGAAGCCGCGTGATCCCCCTGCCGCGTGGCCGCCCTCCAGGCGGCAGCGCCGCCCGTGGATCCTCCATCCTCCTGTTGCGCCCGCCCCCATCACCAGTCCCGTGTCGCCCCGCTCCTCCAGGCGCGGCAGCACCACCCGCGCCTCATCTCCTGCTCCCGCTCCGCCCAGGCGGGCCGGCGCCCCCTCGCGTCCCGAAGCCGCCCTTGCAGCGGTCCTGTGCTCCAGCCGCGCGACCACGCGGCAACAGCGGCGATCTCCACCGCGCTGGTCGCGTGCCTCCTCAAGCCCCGATCACCCCCGCGCCACCGAGGGCGGCGCCGCCGATTCACCTCCTCGCCGCCTCACGTGCGCCGCCACCCGCGAGCTTCGTGCTCCTCCTTTGGTCGGCGGCGGCTGTGGCTGCACCTTGTTGCTTGTACCTGTGAAGAGAAACGAAGAGGAAGAAATCCTAGGGGATTTGGGAATTAAAAAAATCATACTGGAGAAATTACATAGCATTCCTTGAAGGTATTTGAAATTACAAAAAGACCCTTGTGAGAGCTTCAACTCTAGAAAGTCACATGCAGAGCACCATCCTTACTGGGTAATTTGCATTCTGTGCCTCATTTCTATTTCATAATAATATGTGCAGCAGAAACTTTAAAATTACACTCTAGTCCTTGTGTGTCCAAACAACAATTGCAATATCTTTTTGAATGGAATAAATACTTTTATGAATGCATAAATTCTCAGAAAATTTGTGGATGCTCTTCTTATGTGCCTAATCATTGTATAAAATTTTCATAGCTTTTCGTTGACTTTTAATATATTTAAAAAATCAAAAACAGTATCTTTTACTTATCTAAACTTTGAAAATTCATAAAAATTTGAAAATTGCCTAAAATTTCCATAAAAATTTCTATAGGTGTATTTTGGTGTCTTTTAATTTCTGACCAAATCTTGTGCATTTTTCATTTATAAAACTCCAAATAATTGCAAAATACGAAAAATCTTAAAAAAATTGTAGAAAATTGTAGAAAAATCCAAAAATAGTGATTTTGGTCTCTTTTTGTAGATATCGCTTTCCAGTTTCATTTAAAAATAATCTCCTGGAGTTTTGAACTATTAAAGATTTTATAAATTGAAAAATACTCCTGACTGTGTACATTTTATTTATTTTCCATTGTTTCATTTTTAGAAAATAACAAAAACATCAGAAAATTGCGAAAAATTTACCACAAACATTTTAAAACATATAAAACACAAAAACAATTTCTTTTTAATTTCCTGTATATTTTTGATTATTTTGAAAATTACAAAAATAGTGCGTGTGTTTTGAAAAAATACAAAAATAAAAAATTAAAAAACCACTAAAAATATTTACTTGGAAATTTGACTACTTAGTTTTTAAATCGTGCTCCTTGTGTTCGACTCTGGTCGCTATACCAGGTAAAAGAATAGCGAAAAGCCGCTTACATTCCTTATTTTTATCGATTTATCATTTCTGAGTGGTTTCATTTAATTTTCTCGTTGACCGAATTGATCGATTAAGGACAACGACATTGTGATTTATTTTCTACCTTAGTCGCGTCGATTTTCGCGTCATCAGAATGGCGCCGTTGCCGGGGAGCACGGCTTTGTAGTCATTTTTCTATTTTTGTCTCTCTATATTATAATTGTTTTCTGACATTCTCTCTTGGATTTTTGTGCGAGGTACTGCTTGGACGACTTGGAGCTTCTTTTTAGAGGACCCGCACAGGAGGAAGAGAGAGAGAGAAGAATTTTTTTTTATTTTTGAGAGAGAGAGAGAACAATATTTTTGTAATAACTTAGACTTTGGACTTGTGGACTTAAACATTTTTCGGGGTCTGTTTCGCCAAGTGTCGTTGCACTTGGGGGACCTCACCGTTGTTTTTCGCTGGTTTTGTTTTCTCGCATTTTTTTATTTGATTCGCGCGATTTTCGAGCCCCTAGCCTTAGGATTTTTGCTTGACTGTGACGTAATCAGTAGGGTTCCAATACCTTAATAACCTTGCATGTACCTATAGATCGATTAATTGGACCAACAATAAAAAGATCAATAAAATAGTCGATTCACTGCCTTCGAGCCTACGTGCCACAGCCCACCCTGACAAGTGCTGCTCCTGAACTCGATTTGTCGAGAGGAGGAGGGGTGGACTGAGACCGGACTCTTGGATTGGAGGTTTGTGGTTGACTAAACGTTCTTTCGAGTAGAACTGCTTGCTTAGGGCTCGGATTTCCGCTTGCATCATTTAGGTAGTTTAAATTTCTGTATTTAAATTTCTGCGCGGATCATATTGCATGTAGAGTGCTGGAGTAAGGTACGCATTTTCTATCTCTGCATGCATCATAATTTTTGACCGTGCATTGGCATTTTCGACTTCCTCCCCCTGTATCTTGGATTCTAATCATTCAAAGAGGAAATCGGAAAATTCGTTAGGCGTTGTTTATTTCTTAAAAAATCTAAAAAAGTGAAAGCAATAAAATCTGAGACTGCTAATGCAAACTTGACCCTAAAATCCACCTCATTTAAAAATATTTGTTTTGGGGAGAGTCACCCCTCATTGTTTGGTTTGCTTGAGCGAGAGAGTGACCTGAACAGTAGGATAGAGCCACGCCTGAACTTCTGTTAGACTACTAGTCTTAGAGTTAGTCGTTCTCCAGTGAGGATCTCTCTGGTAACCATTAAAGCGGACCGTGACGTCCTTAACAGAGCGGGTTGATCGGGTAGCCGGTAAACGGTCCGCAACTTGTACTGGCTGGGAAAGATCTAGCTTTGGGATTGGGCCAGTCTCTTGGGAGCATCGGGTTCCTAACAGCTCGCTTAATCGCTCTGCAAGATTGTTTTATCACCTAACTTAAAATTGACAAGATTAACGACCGATCCTTTACGGTCATCAGCTCGTGTTGAGTAGGTGAAATTGGGGTTTGACTTCTCATCTTGTTTGTTTACCAGATCTCATCCACGATCATCCCCACATCACGATGATGGGAAGGAGATCCCTTAGGTTGCCTCTGGCAGCACCCCTATCAAGCACTCCTCCCCATTCATCTAGCGCGGTTTCGGAGAGCTAAGACCCGCTCTCCGAACCTGAGTTCACTACCACCCTGTCCCCCCTCGACCATCCTTCTTCCACCAGTCCTGAGATACCTGTGCAGAGAACAACACAGTTATTTGTTAACTTGACGGCACCTAAGCCTGGGTCTTTTGCATTTGCAGAGACCCACAACATGGCCAGCAGTGATGGACGAACCGATGGACAGCCCCAGAGCACCACTTATGTTCTAGATCAGGGCGCCATCAACAACACCTTGTTAGCCTCCTTAGAGACGATGCATCGACAGATTCGAGATCAAGGTGCTTTCATGGCAGAGGTTCGTCAGGAATTAGCACAGATGCGAGCTGACAGAGGAGAGAATAACCGAGGAGGTGGTGGAGAGATTCCAGAGTTTGGAGGAGGATCAGACGGAAACCCGGAGGACCAGCCGGAGCAAGCTAGACAGCCACGACCGATGAGGCAGTTGCACAACCCGGCTGCAACTCTGACCCATCGATGGATTCAGCTTCCTGAGATTCCGGGGGATTTCAAGCTTCCCCCCCAGACCATTCAGCTTTTGCCCAAATTCCATGTGCTAGCCACCGAAGAGCCACATCTACACCTGCAGGAGTTTGAGATGATCTGCAGCACTGTCCACGACAGATATGTGGACGAGGACACTATCAAAATGATAGCATTCCCTTTCTCCCTAGCCGACAGAGCAGCCAATTGGCTGAAACATTTGGGGAGATTTGTTACCACTTGGGAGCAGCTCCGAGCAGCTCCGGACCGAGTACTTAAACAAGTACTATCCACTCGGCCGGACCAACGCAGCACGAGCTCTGATCAACAACTTCTCCATGATCCCCAATGAACAGTTTAATGAGGCGTGGGATCGATTCCGTGAGCTCATTGACCGGTGTCCACACCATGACATATCCAAGCCCAATCTCGTCCAGAGCTTCTTTTGTGGGCTGACACTGGAGCTGCAGGGGCTTGTCAACGCTTCTTGTGGGGGTTCCTACTTCGCCAAGGACGAAGACCAAGTCTGGGATATCTATGAGGAGATGGCTGAAAACTACTCAGTGATGTCCCAGACTAGGCTCTATGCTCAAGGAAAACCCCAACCCCATGCCGTATCCTATCATAGGATCTCACGGGTTGATGCGGGTCCACCCATTTCTTCGTCAGCAGCAGCAGCACAGGCAGAATCTTCAACTGCTGACATGAGCATTATCAGTGAGAAGTTGGACCGCATTGAGATAATAGAGAAGAAGCAGTGCCAAGGCATGACACAGATAGATCAATTGGCACAGACTCTTAGTGACCTGAAGAACCACATCTTGTGTCTCCAGGAGGCACAAGAGGCTTCTCAGCCTCGTTCCAGGTCACGAGCTGATCCCACCAGCAACCGCTCCTCCTAGCACTCTGCCCAGTACCACCAGGTTCACCACATTCAGGCAGAGCCAGTTCAGCAGTTGCAGCAGCATTACTCTCAGCCACCACCATCTCAGAACACTCAGATGGTGATGTATCAGCTGGATCAGCCACTGGCAGTTCTTCCCCCTTTTCCATACGAGCAGGAGCCGTTGATGGAAGTCAACGGGATTGGTATGACCGGCAGTAGCCCGGGATACGCCTGGATCATCCTGGATTCAGATGGTCCAACAGAGGTACCTTATCCCAGCAGCAGCCTCCAACTCAGGGCGGACAGAGCAGCCAGCAGCAGCAGCCCATTACTCCCAGCCACAGCAGCACTTCCAGCAGGGTCCTCGTCCTTACCATCAAGGACAACAGTGGAGGCAGCAGCAACAGCCTCAACAGTATTCTCAGCCTCCCCCTCAATTCCAGCGAGGGAACCCATTCTGGTTCTCATGCACCTGTTTATGAGAACCCGACCCTTGATGACCTCGCCCGCTTACTCACTGACCAGCAGGCATCCTTCCGGCGAGAGATGGATGAGTTCCTGCAGGAAATGAGGGAGATAATCAAGGGAAAGCCGCCATACCCGCTCAGATTGAACCTAACCCGAACAATCTGAAGAGGAAGTCTGAGCAGGTACAGTTTACAGAGGCCGCACTCCTAGTGATATTTTGAATGATATTTCTTCCTCCATATTTGATGCTGATTTTGTAAAACTTAGGAGCGGTAGACACAGGCGCGCCGCCTCGTCTGAACGACAGCTCATTGATGATTCGAGAGCGTCAGACGAGGAGGATAGCAGTGCTGATGCCGCTGATGATGTTGATGACGGGTGGTGCTGACGCCACCAAGGATGATGATCCAGTCGACGGTACTGATGCCGTCATGTCTCCAGATGTAGTTGGTGGTACTGATGCCACTATTAGATGTGATGCTGAGCCAGAGCACGGTGCTGATACCGCAAAGACAGATGACGTGGGTGGTGCTGATGCCACCATTTCTAGTCCTGTTGTGTTGCCTCATACCTATGTATCTCAGGACATTATCAAAAATAACAAAAAAATGATATAAGGAAAGGTTCTTTATCTACTCAGAGTCCATATGTGTTGCATGATCACTCTTGTATGGATTCCAGTCCTTCCCAGCAACAGGAACCTCTTCCTGACCCTCTATCTGAGGAGGGTCCAGCTATCCCTTTCCCTCAGGCACTCCGCTTAGGGCAAGGGAAGAAAACAAAAAATCCAAAAATTCACAGCAGTTAGAGTTCAGCCAACAGATGATTGACAGATTCCATATCCAGCTGACTCTACAGGAGGCATTAGAGCACATCCCTCTCTTCCAGAAGCACTTGAGAGAGAAGGCCACTGTACGTAGGAAGAAGAGGAATGCAGAAATCCATGTGCTGATACGTGCCACTTGCTTCGCTATACAAAATAAAATGCCAGCCAAGAAACCTGATGCAGGAGCTCCATATGTCAGATGCCACATTCATGAGCAGCAATTTGATCGTACTCTTTTGGACAGCGGTTCTTCGATTAACCTCCTTCCGACTGCCTTACTCGATCATCGAGTTTGGCCCTCTTAGACAGAGCAGGACGATCCTTCAGTTTGCTGATAGATCTGTAAAGAGGCCAAAGGGGTTACTTAAGGACGTTGTCGTCACAATTCAGGGCCTGAAATTCCCGTGGACTTTGTTGTACTGGACATGGAGATCCCTGAACGTGTGATCGATGCCCCCATCATTTTAGGAAGATCATTCTTGGCTACAGCCAAGGCAGTAACCGACCATGATAGTGGGAAGGTATACTTTCGCATCGAGGGCGAAAGTGTACAAATAGAGACGATTGAGGAGACCAGATCTAAAGATTCATAATGCTCAGATCAGATAACCGACTCAGAGCAAATGACAGATGCGGAGCTAGACATCCACCATGAGTGTGACTTTGTGATTACAGACGACGAAGCAGTTTGGGCAGATCCCGCATCACGAGCTCTTGCCACATCCTCAGATAGTGAAGATTCACATATCATGGCAGAAGAGAGTTCGGAGAGCACACTTATGGCACATGATACAGTAGAGGCTGATTACCATGATCAGGATAGCGAAGACGATTTTATCTCATGCGCTTCAGATTCAGATTCCTCAGACACAGACACCGACTTTGATTGGCAGGAGTTCGATGAATATTTACCGTGTATGGTGCCTGCAGAGCCGACAGCTAGGACAGAGAGTGAGCCAGGACAGCTGACAGATATACCAACAGAGCCATCTTCGTCAGATTTACCATTACCGCGAGAGTTCTCACACACAGATCTGGTAGCATTCACTCAGACATTCCAGAAGCCAGATTTACCAGCTCCCACTTGTCCAGAATTGAAGACCTTACCGCAGAGCATGAAGTATAGATTCCTTGCAGGAGAGCCAGATATGTTCCTAGTCATCATCTCAGCAGATTTGACTGAGGACCAAGAATCTCGTCTGATGGAGGTTCTTGAAAGAAACCGCAAGGCAATAGGATGGAGTGTGGCTGATCTCCAGGGGATAAGTCCGGCCCTGTGCTCCCACCACATTTATCTCGAAGAAGACGCCAAGCCCTCGCGTGAGTTCCAACGAAGGCTGAACCCGAATCTTCGAGAAGTGGTTATGAAGGAAATATCTAAGTGGTGGAGCGCGATTTTATCTACCCCATCTCTGACTCTAAGTGGGTTAGTCCACTGCATGTGGTACCCAAGAAGATGGGTATCACCACAGTTGTAAATGAGTCTGGAGAGGAGATAGCCACCCGAGTACCCACTTCTTGGAGGGTCTGTGTGGACTATAGACGATTGAATCAGGCCACCAAGAAGGACCACTTCCCGCTACCATTTATAGATCAGATCATTGAGAGATTAGCTGGGAAGAGTTACTACTGCTTTCTGGATGGGTATTCGGGATACAATCAAGTGGCCATAGCGCCTGAAGACCAAGAGAAAACAACGTTCACCTGTTCGTTTGGGACGTATGCTTTTCGACGGATGCCTTTTGGATTATGTAATGCCCCGGCTACATTCCAGAGGTGCATGCTCTCCATTTTCTCGGACATGGTTGGTGAATTTTTAGAGGTCTTCATGGATGATTTCTCGGTTTATGGTGACAGTTTTGATGCATGTCTTGATTACCTAGACCGAGTACTTCAGCGCTGCATTGAGGTCAACTTAGTCTTGTCTTGGGAGAAGAGTCACTTCATGGTGACTCAGGGAACGGTCCTTGGCCACATCATCTCCAACAGGGGTATGGAGGTCGACCCGGCCAAGGTGGATATCATCAAGAAGCTCAATCCACCGTCCAATATACGACAATTGCGGTCTTTTTTGGGGCATGTCGGTTTTTACCGACGGTTCATACAGGACTTCAGCAAAATTGCCCGATCGCTCACAGATTTGTTGATGAAAGACACTGAGTTCCTTGTAGATGATAAGTGTCTTGCATCATTTGAGACTCTCAAGAATCTAGTTGTCGAGGCTCCTGTCCTTCAGCCGCGTGATTGGTCTCTCCCATTCGAGATCATGACGGATGCCTCTGATTTTGCCATAGGGGCTGTGCTAGGACAGAGGAGAGATGGAGCGCCTTTTTCCATTCACTACGCTAGCCGAACAATGGATGCCGCACAGCGGAATTACACAGTGACACAGAAAGAGATGCTAGCTGTAGTCTTTGCCTTGGATAAGTTTCGATCTTACATTCTTGGATCTAAAGTGACTATCTATACTGACCACACCGTCATCCGATACTTAATGGCATAGAAGGATGCCAAAGCCAGATTGACCAGATGGATCCTTCTACTCCAGGAGTTTGATATAGAGATTAAGGATAAACCTGGAGTCAAAAATGTTGTGGCGGATCACCTCTCCCGTTTAGAGAACCTTGAGGATTCGGATCAGATTACACCCATTACAGAGACTTTTCCAGATGAGGCGATCCTTGCAATCACCTCACTTCCATGGTACGCTGATATTGTGAATTACCTTGTCACGAAGAAGGTCCCACAATATTGGCCCAGACAGCGACTTGAGACCTTTCTTGCAAAAGCCAAGTCGTACCATTGGGAGAATTCCACTCTTTATCATGAAGGAGGGGATAGCATCTGGAGACGGTGTATTCCTCAAGAAGAGCAGCATAGTGTCCTCACCTACTGCCACAAGCTTGAAGCAGGAGGACATCATTCTGGGAGACGGATAGCACAGAAGGTGCTTCAATCTGGCCTTTGGTGGCCTACCCTCTTCAAGGATTCAGATGAATTCGTGAAGAGGTGTACTGACTGTCAGAAAATGGGCACTTGTGGACAGGGAGATATGATGCCGATGCAGCCCATTCATTTCTGTGAGGTTTTTGACGCATGGGGCATCGATTTCATGGGCCCATTTCCTAAGAGTCGGGGATTTGAGTATATCTTGCTAGCTGTAGATTATGTGAGTCGTTGGGTTGAGGCCATCCCCGCCCGAACCGCAGATGCTAATACCGTTTGCAAATTCTTGAGGAAAAATATCATTTCACGGTTCGGGGTACCTAGAGTGTTGATATCAGATGGGGGGACTCACTTTATCAATGACAAGGTAAGGGCCCTTGCTAACGAGTTCAGCATAGATCATAGAGTTGCCACTCCTTATCATCCACAGACGAATGGTCTTGCTGAGGTTTCTAACAGGGAGATTAAGACTATATTGCATAAGGTAGTCCGTCCAGACCGAATGGATTGGTCACAGCTTTTAGACTCGATCTTATGGGCTTATCGGACATCCTTCAAGACTCCATTGGGAACATCTCCATTCCGACTCGTTTATGGCAAGCCGTGCCACTTACCAGTTGAGCTGAAGCATAAATCACTATGGGATGTTACTGAGATATTTTTGGATCCAGAGAGTGTAGGAGATCAGAGAAAGGCGGAATTGGCAGCCCTGGAGGAACTTAGAGATACAACATTCTCGAGTAGCCTACAGTATAAGGAACGAGTAAAGATATGGCATGATTCTCACATCAGCCATAAGCAGTTTGAACCGAATCAGAAAGTATGGTTATCCGATGCAAGGGCTAAAACTATTTCTAGGGAAGTTGCAGAGAAAATGGAAGAACCATACTTGGTCCGGAAGGTGCACGACAATGGCAGCATTGATATATCTGAGATGTCATCAGAATCCACCTTCCGAGTTAATGGTCAGCGCCTGAAGCCATATCTAGATCATGAACCGCTGATCGTCGATGTTGCCCCGATTCATTTTGCATGAGATGTAGTCTTTGACTCACATCATTTGCATCTCATGCCTGATTTTCACTTTCTCTCGCAACTGTATAGATCCAGATGTCCATATCACACATTCTTTTGTCTAAACACCCCATTTCCATCTTATAATTATGCTATACTTAGGGTGTACTTTACCCTAAGTATAGGGGGGTGTCAGACGTTTGATTATTCTTTTGATTCTTTTTACCTCTGTTTTGTTGCCTATACTTAGGGATATTTTACCCTAAGTATAGGGGAGGTAGACTCTGTATATTCATCTCCTCGGTTTTCCCTTTGTGTACAGTCTGCTATACTTAGGATTACTTGATCCTAAGTATAGGGGGATCACCGACCTCTATTGATTTTATTATTTTATTCGTCGTTGTAGTATACCATTCTTTTCACTTTTCTATACGCGACACGAGTTATGTCTTTCTTTTCAGCTCTTTGATCACTATGAGGACATAGTTCGAGCTAAGTATAGGGGGTGTCGTATATATTGTATATATACTTTAGCCATAACTCTTACTTTCATATATTATTTTTATATGGCTAAAACACTGTGTAAATACTCAAAAAAAAAGAGGTTCTTAAAAAAATGATGAATTAACAAAAAAAACCCAACTCTGTATAAATCACTCAAGTTGTAAATTCTTGCATCTCATTCTTGTGTAAATATGTATCACTTTCCTAATTTTAAAAAAAATCTTCTTGTATATACTTGTATATATTACTAACTATTTGCATAGTAAAAAAAACTTTTGCATATGTATTTTTTTTCTTTTTCAAAAATCCATAAAAATTTCAAAATTTTGAAAATTGTTTCACAAAAAGATTTTGTTTTCTTTTCCTTGCATGTACATATTTTCTTGCATTTGCATGAGCATTTTTCAGGATGATTTTGACATTTAGACTAAGTCTGGAATAAATTTGAAGAATGGAGCTTAGTTGGACTTTAATGCACTTAATTTCAGAGGAACCTTATAAGATTTGGAGTTAAGACTTTTCAGGTCCTAGTGACTTAATTCTTTGAGTCCATAAGACTATGTTCACATGTCATCTTGATGAGTCTAAGTAGAACATTTAACAACACACACATGATTCTTTCAGACCGTGGCTTACCTTGGACACTGCACTTTACACGTAGCTCTTCATGGATGAGGTAGTGAGGGAGCAGAATCTCTTGGCTTGGGGTAGCATACGAGGGTAGTACATCTAGGCTGAACCTCTCGTCCTCCTCTAGGGAGGGAAGTGCGTCTCAACCTAGTCTGGTGATGTTGAGGTCTAAAGACAGGAGCTGTGGGGTTGCAATAATGCTTCAAAAGAGGGATAGTCTACTGGCTCAAGAGGAAAACCTCCTTATGTACATGCTGCACCTTGTACATATTTAAAAAAAAATGCAAAATCTCCAAAAGTGGACAGGCCTGTTAGAAAAATAAAATGCCTGTGAAAAAAAAGAAAAAAAAGAAAAAAGAATAAGAGCTTCAAAGTCATATATTCATGAGCTTGCAGCGGGTGACATGGCTACACTGGTCATGCATCCAAGGATAGGTAACTACACTGGTTACCGTCCATTCTCTCCTTCACCCCCTCTTCTTGAGATGGTTGTACTTGAACTTAGAAGGGAATATCCCCGCTCCTCGAGGAAAGAGTTGTCAGACCGGGTTATTTGAGTTACCTTGCTGAGAGGGGCTGAATCTTTGTTACTTCTGAGATGAGGAGCTATATTTCACTTACACGTACAAGAAAAGATTCATAGTCATAAGAATTTGTGTCTGTAGACTTGTTCTGATCTGACTGTTGAGGAGACCTGAATAGGAGTCTTATGGAACTTAGAGTCTGTTAGGTTTTAATTCCATGTCCTATTAAGGTTCCGACACACTAATAATCCAAAGGTCCGACAGAGCTCCAGACTACATTTTTATGAAGATAAGTTTGAAAGTCAATGTTGTTCTAACTTCTTCCTTTTTCTTTTCTTTATTTTTATTTTCACTTATTTTCCAAATAAGTGTTTGCTAAGGGACTAGCAAAGGTAAAGTATAGGGGAATGATGAATCCACGATTCATCGCCTTTATTCTTTTATTTTAGCCTCTTTTCCTTAGTCAAGTACCTGTAAATACCACTAATTCCGTAAAATTACCATTTTACATTCATTTGTTAATTATGCATTTTTAATACTTTTTGTACATAAATAAAAGAATAAAGAAGAAAAGAAAAAGAAAAGGAGGTATTTATGCAATAAATACATACTGACCCAAACCCTGAGAGAAGGTCAAGACTTGACCTGATCGACCGGGAATAAAGTAGGGGGAGATAAGGTTGTCTGTCGGAAAATCCAAAAATGTCTTGTACATATTTTTCATATATATTTGTATAAAACTTACATTATTTTATTTGTATATAATTTGACCTCAAATCACTTATTTTTGTAAATAAAAGTTGTGAATAAAATTGTGTTGTAAATAATAAAAATATTTGTAAAATAAAATAATGTATATATTGTAAATAATTACACCCAGAAAAAGCCGTATAGTGATAATTGAAACATCAATTCCGGCTCCATACAAGCTTAAATTGAACCAAACTCACTTCCACCATACTATATATTAAATTATCTTTCAAATGGCAGTGGTTTTGTATTTTTTGGAGTTACGGTTAAAAAGTCGGTTTTCTGGGGTGTATTGTGCAGTTTACCCATATATTTGTGTATATAATTATTAATATTTATTTTTACTTAATGTATATATTATAAATATTGTTTTCAATAAAAATAAAAATTAGAAAAAAAATAATTAAAAAAAATCTTGTATAAAAATTGTTTCCTTATTTGCACCTATGTACATTATATTATATGTATATAATATATGTATGCCACTAACTTCCTTAAATAAAAACCATCAAAAAAATTTAATTACCTAACATTAATTAATTAATTTAAATTTATTCCGATATTTTATTTAATTATTTGATTTTATTTGATTGATTTGATTTTATAACATGCCTTATATATTAGATTTGATTGCATACCTTTAATGGCCACCATTAAGGTGGCCAATTAATTTCCAATTAATTAATTTATTTATTTAATTTATTTATTTCGAATTTCGTAATTATTTATTTAATTAATTTATTTACTTAATTATTTTATTAATCAACCCAATAAACACCTTCCTTTTTTGTAAATATTTTCCTTTTTTGATTTTTTTCTCTCTTTTTAATGGGCTCCTCCTCCCTCATTCAAACTTGATCGATCTTTGGCGGAAAGGAGCCCAGTTTCCGAGAGATTTCTTGTTGAAGAGGGTCCTAGCCTCCGATCCCAGTCGGTGACAGCGACGTGAGCTTCGTCGAGGCCATCATGGCGTGTCCGAACCCCAAGGTGAGATCCACCTTTACTTGTCGTTTCTCGTAGGTAAATTGTAGGCTTAGATTTTAGCGTAGGTGTAGTTTTTAGAATTTAAATCACAAAAGTTCCATCACATTTACGTCTGATTCGCCATCGATTTCCATCTCACTTTTCGTATCTCACCATTTTCACGTTCTACCTCACATAATCTATCACCTCCGATCACGCACGGTGATCGGAGTCACGGATCTCCCTTCCGCTTCGTCAAGATCCACATTCATTCACCCACTCCCTTTTTGTTTATAAATAAACAAAATTTGTATCTTGTTTCCTAATCTCTATTTTTGCAAGATACAATAAAAAAATTAATAAAATTTTTGTTTGTGTTTTAACTCTAACATTTGTATTGCAAGTTAAAAAAAATAATAAAGAATCGTTTTTTTATCTAACATTCGTTTTGCAAGGAAACATAAAAAAAATTGTTTTTACCTTTGTCCATATCTAACATTTTGTTTTGCAGGTATAATAAAAAAACAAAAAAATGTACAGTTGCTTTTGTTTTTAACCTCTGTTTTGCAGGTAATAAAAATAAAGAAATTAAAGCAAAAAAAATTACATTTCTTTTTTCCTAACAGTTTCCTGCAGCAAATAAAAATTAAAGAAAAAAAACAAAAAAAAACAAACGGCAGCACCACTCCTGCAACCTTGCGGCATCCCACGCGGCCCCCCTCCTCCGCGCGAGGCCGCGCAGCCTCAGCGCGCCGCCCGCGCGTAGCCCCGCGGTCCTCCAGCCCCAGCCGGCTCCCCGCGCCTCCTTGCCAGACCTCTGGTCCCGTGCTCGGCGCCGACCCGCGCCCGGCAGCGCCGCATCTCCGCCCAGCCCCGCGCGCATCACGCGCGCCCGAAGCCGCGCGATCCCCCTGCAGCGTGGCCGCCCTCCAGGCGGCAGCACCGCCCGTGGATCCTCCATCCTCTTGTCGCGCCCGCCCCCGTCGCCAGTCCCGCGTCGCCCCGCTCCTCCAGGCACGGCAGCACCACCCGCGCCTCATCTCCTGCTCCCGCTCCGCCCAGGCGGGCCGGCGCCCCCTCGCGTCCCGAAGCCGCCCTTGCGGCGGTCCTGTGCTCCAGTCGCGCGACCACGCGGCAACAGCGGCGATCTCCTCCGCGCGGGTCGCGCGCCTCCTCAAGCCCCGATCACCCCCGCGCCACCGAGGGCGGCGCCGCCGATTCACCTCCTCGCCGCCTCACGTGTGCCGCCACCCACGAGCTCCGTGCTCCTCCTTTGGTCGGCGGCGGCTGTGGCTGCACCCTGTTGCTTGTCCCTGTGAAGACAAACGAAGAGG
Organism: Ottelia alismoides; assembly: GCA_037367405.1. Classification (NCBI taxonomy): domain Eukaryota; kingdom Viridiplantae; phylum Streptophyta; class Magnoliopsida; order Alismatales; family Hydrocharitaceae; genus Ottelia; species Ottelia alismoides. Next base: position 23,716 of record JAZKJV010004853.1, read on the forward strand.
AAGAAATCGAAGGGGATTTGGGAATTAAAAAAATCATACTGGAGAAATTACATAGCATTCCCTGAAGGTATTTGAAATTACAAAAAGACCCATGTGAGAGCTTCAACTCTAGAAAGTCACATGCAGAGCACCATCCTTACTGGGTAATTTGCATTCTGTGCCTCATTTCTATTTCATAATAATATGTGCAGCAGAAACTTTAAAATTGCACTCTAGTCCTTGTGTGTCCAAACAACAATTGCAATATCTTTTTTAATGGAATAAATACTTTTATGAATGCATAAATTCTCAGAAAATTTGTGGATGCTCTTCTTATGTGCCTAATCATTGTATAAAATTTTCATAGCTTTTCATTGACTTTTAATATATTTAAAAAATCAAAAACACTATCGTTTACTTATCTAAACTTTGAAAATTCATAAAAATTTGAAAAATTGCCTAAAATTTCCATAAAAATTTCTGTAGGTGTATTTTGGTGTCTTTTAATTTCTGACCAAATCTTGTGCATTTTTCATTTATAAAATTCCAAATAATTACAAAATACGAAAAATCTTAAAAAAATTGTAGAAAATTGTAGAAAAATCCAAAAATAGTGATTTTGGTCACTTTTTGTAGATATCGCTTTCTAGTTTCATTTAAAAATAATCTCCTGGAGTTTTGAACTATTAAAGATTTTATAAATTGAAAAATACTTCTGACTGTGTACATTTTATTTATTTTCCACTGTTTCATTTTTAGAAAATAAAAAAACATCAGAAAATTGTGAAAAATTTACCACAAATATTTTAAAACATATAAAACACAAAACATTTTCTTTTTAATTTCCTGTATATTTTTGATTATTTTGAAAATTACAAAAATAGTGCGTGTGTTTTTACTTCTTTGTGCATTTTGTGCTTATTTAAAAATACAAAAAAATAAAAAATTCAAAAACCACTAAAAATATTTACTTGGAAATTTGACTACTTAGTTTTTAAATCGTGCTCCTTGTGTTCGACCCTGGTCGCTATACCAGGTAAAAAGAATAGCGAAAAGCCGCTTACATTCCTTATTTTTATCGATTTATCATTTCTGAGTGGTTTCATTTAATTTTCTCGTTGACCGAATTGATCGATTAAGGACAACGACATTGTGATTTATTTTCTACCTTAGTCGCATCGATTTTCGTGTCATCAACGGTCCAGATCACCTCTCCAAGATCTGACGGTGGAGGGACCTCCTCAAGTGGACGGTCAGGATGAGAACTGGAGGTCCGAGGCTAATTGGACGGTCGGGGAAGATGCTGGAAGAACAGTTGGCCGGCGAGTTTCGCTGGCCTCGTGCGTGTGCTGGGATCCTCTCCTGCTGCCTCTGGAGATCGGAGAAGCTCCGGCGTGACGCTCCGCAGCTGATGGTGTCCTCTGATGACCCATCCGAGCTCTGGGGAGCTCCGGCGAGGTCGGCGGAGGTGAGCTCCTGACCCGAATGACCCAAGCCCTCAGATGGGCTGGGAAGTACCTACAAAGTAAACCAGGAGACTCGCGGGTCGAGGGCAAACTGCCTCGACACGGTTAGGCGGGTGAAGGTGGTCGATGGAGCGATATGGGCGAGCTCCGGCGAGGGGGGTAGACGGAGGAGCTCGAGCCCCAGCTCCTGTGCGAGCTGGGTTGGATGTAGGTATGGAGAAGGTGCGCGGGAGGAAGGCGGAGGTGACGAGGGATTCCGATGATCGAATGGAGGTGTGAGGTGGTCGGAATCGACAAAACACGGCGACGGCGAGATTTGGGCATAACCTAAAATTAGCGAAAAGAAAAGACTAACGGGGCTACCTGGGTGGACGATGAGACTGGGGATGAGCAGGCGATGCTCTGGGTCGTTGCCTCGAGGAGCGTCTCCCTCCGAGGCTAGAGCTCCAGCTCAGGGCGGAGCACGGCGGTGCTTGATCGCCGGATCGATGGGTCACTGCACCTCTCCTCGCTGCGACACTTGCTGGAGCAAGCTGTCACTCTTGCCAACACAGTGGAGGTCACTGGGGGGTGGAGTGAATGGCCAAAGATGCGAATGGAGGAGGCGGAGCTGAAGCTTTATACGCTGGAGGGTCCGGGAAGAAGGGTGCGGGTAGGGCGTTCTGGAGCACGGATCCCGATGCGGTAGCTCCGGCGAGGATCTCGGATATGTCAGGAAGGAATCAGACCCGGGAATTAGGCGAGGGTGAATCAGGTTTAGGCGCTAAAATAGGGGGAATTTGGGTCGGGCGCCTTAACCCGTGGGAAGTGGTCCTGGGGGGGGCAGTTGACCGGGCGGTCAACACTCCCCAGGGCCAATGAGAAGCGGCCGCGTGGCTGAAGTTTGAAAATGAAATTAAAGGTAGCTAATGGCCGAATTGGTAAAAACTTAAAACATGAAATATTTTTATTTTATTTTTTTTCTATTTTTTAGTTATTTTTAATTAATTTTTCAAAATAAAAATAAGGTATATACATAGTAGGGTTATGTATAGGTATATATACAATATTTAGGTTTTGAATTTTTTATTTTTAATTTATTATTTTGTATAATTTTATTCCCATTTTATATTTTATTTATTTATATCATAAAATGAGGAATAAAAAGACATTTTTATTTTATTTTTATTATTTATATACATAGGTGAAATAAATACATATGTACATTTATATACAAGGTATATTTACAAAGTATTTTTATGTTTTTAATTTTGTTATTTTTATTTTGCTTTTGTTTTAATTGTTTTTATTTTATTTATTTACACTATATAATATAGATTATTTACAAAAATTTTGGAAATTAATTTTTTTTTGTAAGGCTAAATAAATATAGATGTGGATAGTCTATGTACATGGTGACTGATGTTTTTGTCTTCTTTTTTATTTTTATATTTTTATCTTGTTTTTATATTTAAAAATATATACAAGTATTTACAAGCCAATTTGAGTCAATTTTTGTGAGGAAAATACTTTTATTTATCTACATAAATATTTACACACATGAGCCCTTATCTCCCTCTACTTTGGCTTTTATGCGGTCAGGCCCATGCTGAGCCCTCCCTTGGGTTAGGTTGCTCAATATTTATTCAAAATATTTCCCTCTTTTTCTTTTTAATCTTTATTCTTTTATTTTTGCACAAAAACATGCTAATTATAGGTTTTTACACAATGCATGCTTTTGGTAATTATTTCTATTTACAACTATATACATGCATTTGCAAAGGTTTTTGTAGCTAAAATATAAGAATAAAGAGTGATGAATGAGTATTCATCACACGGTACTCAGATTTGAAGGACTAAAGTGTAAATACTGGAAAACTAAAGGACTAATATGCAAAAAGTTTGAACTACAACTTTATTTAACAAGCTAGAAAGTAAAGCATGAAAACTGTAGGTAAGCAAGTGTAAATATACCCTCGCAGGGCATGTACGGAGCGCGTGGGGGACGCGTGGTGAGAACTGACGATGGTGGCTGTTGACAACTCTGATCTGCTCGACTGATGATCTAACAGTGCAAGCACGTGGAGCAGGTGTTCAGGCGAGATGGCATCTGCGGGAATCAGACGGTGCAGGGAATGTCATCCTGGATGGCTGTTAATCGTGCATCTGACACGTCTGAGAAAAGGGGGTGATAAACGGTTGTAATGAAACCTGGAGGGGCCACGCCTAATCAACAGTGGCTGAAGGTCTCGAGAGAACTCGTCAGGGGCGACCTTCAACCAAGCGAAGATGAAGATCTAGCACTCGGATGGAGGTGCTGAAGAGCTCAACACGGCAGGGAGGTACTCCGCATCTGGTGGGCAAGTCCGAGGATGGTGCCAATAGTCAGATGATCGGGGCGGGGTGGCTCCGCATGTAGCTACTCCACCTGATCAGTTGGGCTTCTCGATGGAGCTGCCCTCACGCACAGGTTCCTGCAAAGAGTGGAGAAGACTCGATGCGAAGCTCCGGTGCTGGTTATTGGAGCAAAAATAGAAAGAAGCAAAGGGAAGCGGGATTCGATCTCCAACGAAGGTGGTAGAGGATATCCGGACCTCAATCTCGACCTGATGGTCTATCCTAAGGGTGATCAGACTGCAGAGGAAGATGAATGGCGATGCGACGAGTCGATCAGAACGGGTGGATGCGACGGACGGGGCTCTGACCAGTTGGTCGGAGAAGATGAACGTACGACGGCGCTAGATGAAGTGGATAAATCGAACAAAGAAATGGACGGGAAATAAAGGGTATCTGAGGTTCTGGGTGAACTCTGGAGCTTCAGGCGAAGGTGGGAAGCGAGGTTGTTGCCTCGACCAAGCTATGGAAGGTCGGGAGGCTTGTCGCAGCGGCGCACGCCGTCCACGAGGCTAAGCTATGTCTCCTGACCACCAAAATCCACTCTGAGGAGCTCCTCCGGTAGCTGTCACTCAACCTGAGGTCGTTGGGGGTGGAAAAAGAGGCGAGGAATGAGCTAGGGCTCCTAGGAGGCGGATGAGATGCTTTATATGCTGCTCGAAGTCTAGAAGGATCGAAGAATAGCACGGGACCCGAGAGCAATTCGGATCATCCAAGGGACCGTGAAGATGACAGATGTACGAGGTTTATCAGTTCAAGTTTCGAGGCAAACAAAGCTCGGACATGACCAGGAGAAAATGGAGAAATGGGTCTGGCGAGCACAATTTGGGTTGGACCTGGTAAGGAGGAACCATTAACTGAAGGTCAACAATCCCAGCCGGCCAATCAGAAAATTAGGATTTACAAAATACTTACAAATTCAATAAAAAATGGTAAATGTTATAAAATAAAAAGTCTACAAAATGAAAAATATTTATTATTTTTAAAACTATTTTTCTGTGATTTTTATTTCTTTTTATGAAAATAAATTAATCTTTATACAGTATAATGTATTATATACATGTATAATATACATATATATTTTGCACAATTATTTTTATATTTTGATTTTCACATAAATAACCTAATTTTATACAATATAATTTTTGGAGTATAAATTCATTTATATTTTATTTTTATTATTTATTTACAGGTGACTAATAAATAGAGAATGTTGTAGGTATACATGTATTTTGTACAAGTGAGAGATGATTTAATTTAAATTTTTATTTTCTTTTTCTGATTTTTGTTTTATTTTTAGGACTATATACAGGTAAAAAGACCATTTTATTTTATTTTGTCAAAATAATTATTCATAGATATAAATGATATATACAATATAGAGTAGGCCCTATCTCTCTCTACTTGTTTTATTTGGCGATCAGGCCAATGCTTGACCTTCTCTTGGGTTCAGGTCACTCTATATTTATTCTAAATACCTCCTTCCTTTTTCTTTTCCTTTAATATTTTATTTTTGCACAAATACATGCTAAATATAAACTGTTAATATACGCATGCCAAATGCTAACTTATTGTATTTACACCTATTCATATGATGCTTTGCTAAGATAAATAGTTAAAATAAATGAATAATGTGTGATAATCGGAGATTCAACAGTAAACTATACAATATGGGTCCAAAACCCAACTTTCACATATTAACTCCAAAAAATATGAAACTACCTTCAGTAAATAGCTTATTAAAAGTTATATACAATCAAAGGTGATTTTGATATATTTTGAGTTTTTATTTGAGAGATATGAGTCTGGGAAGTTGGGATTTTGGAAATTTATTCAGAGCATAACTTTTATCCGGTATCTTATTTTTATATGAAATCAATTTTATATTTTTCTATATTTAATTATCTACAAATTTCATGACAATGTTTCTTTATTTAAAGTATAAAAAGTGGAACTAAAAATAGGTCCCAAAATTAATAAAGAATGAATAAATAAAAAGGGATTTTTATTGTATTTTGGACCCTTATCTCCCACTACATTATTCCTTGTCGTCCTAGTCATCAAGATGCCTAGGTCTCGAAGTTTAGGATCATAAAATATCTTCAATATTTTATTTTATTTTATTTATTTCCTTTTCTTTATTTTATAATTTTGGCATTAAGCAAAGTATTTTATACACATTTTGTACAATTATGCATGAATGCTAAAATTCATGAATTAAAGGTATTTACACGCATTTACAAGAGTTTTTTAGGCCAAAATGATACAATAAAGGTGATAAATTCATCAGTACCTCAGATCTATCTCCTTCTCTCCTCAATCTCTCGATTTTCATCGAGTCTCTCACCATATGCCAACTCCGATCAATCTTTGTTCCCCTTCCGATCATCTTTGTTTCTCCACTTTCCCCCACATATGATCCCCTCGACCACGCACGGTGGTAGAGTTAGGAGCCAATTCCCCATAAGCCTGAGCTCCGCCATTCACAATCCCTCTCATTTTCCTACTATCCATCCCTTGCATCCATTCATCCCTTCTCGTTTCTCCTGCGGTCTGAGCATTCGAGCTTGAGATGACTTTTTATTTGCATATTCAATGAAGCCTCGGCAGGAGATCCAATCTCTGCGATCATGCATCATAAGATCTAGAGGAAGCACGAACAACTTTGAAGGACATTTTGAATAGATCCTCCTAGAGGTGGAACATGATAATCTGAGGATCGATTGAAACCTCTGCCGCCTGCATCTGAAATAATTGAAGAAAATATACATGGATCTGGTCTAGATTTACCTAGAGATCTATGTTACGACATCGCTTTCACGCATTTTAAGGGATCGCCGTCGCTCTAGGGATCAACTGCAGATCGAGAACTTCCTCCGCCGTGTCTTATGAATTCATTCTCCGTCGACTAAAGCACCTTTGATCAAGTTTAGAGAGAGAACTGATGCCGGAGGACTCGAGTTGAGGAAGAACAATCAGAGATCGCTCGAATGCCTGGAGTTGACTCTCTATGTTTCGGGCTTTTGATTTAGGTCATTCGATCAAAAATGATCGAACGACTGGTCCACTGCCTCGCGTCGACTATGTCCCAGCACCCCACAATTTAGTTGCCTCACGTGTGCGGCACGTGAGGGCGAGACATCTTTTGGGAAATTGTCCATCATGCCCTTGGCACTTCTATTGTTTTCTGGCAAGTCCTTCTCAAGGAGGGTTACGTGTAGGAATATGTGCGTCTGGGTTAATTTGAATTCTAGCCCCTGGAACTTCTCAAAATTACACAAATGTCTCCGCCAAGTCCAAAACACGTTAACATTCACGTGTTTGTGGACATTGTACAGGGAAGGTTCCCATACTCTAGCGAATTTCTGATAGGATTTGTTGAATCTACAAGCACATGATAGAGCACATGTAGTATTGCAACCTTTGCACTGACACCCACTTTAATCTTGTTAAATTTGTGCGAATATCCCTTATTTCCATTAAATTACATATAAGCCCCTCTACAGCAATACTTTACTATATGTATCTTAATACATATAAATAAAAATACAAAGCATAAATAAGTTTTGCAAAATAAAAATATTTATATTTTTTAAATCATTAAAACCACCATAAGAATATAACAAACTTTAAAAATCATTTAAAAAATAAAAAAGCTCTTTCAAAAATTTAACAAAAATTATTTGTAGCATATTTTACCATATTTTTTATAATAAATCAAAAACAAAATAAATATTAAATAATTAAACCAACAGAAAAATCAAAACATATTAAAAATTTGAAAATTCATAACTAATTCAAGAAGACTGGCAAAAATTTATATAATACCTTGTTAAAAAGGTATTTTCATCTACTTTTCAATTAAAATAAAAATATGTTCACCCAATTTTCTATTTTAAAAAAAAATCTGAAAAACTTCACAATTTTTTTAAAAAATATTATTTTCAATCATTCAAAATAATACAAAATCAATAAAAATCCTAAAATCCTCTTGAAGGTCAAAAAAATAAAAAAAATTAAAACATAAAAACAATAAAATAAAAATCAAATAAAATTATAAAATATTTTCTAATAATAAAAAATTACAAAATCCTCTAAAAATTCACAAAAAACTTAAAATTCATAAAAATTCAATAAAAATTTAGAAAAAATCCTAAAAAGAAATAAAATGAGGAAACCCTTAATACTTAGTTTTCTACCATTTAACCTAGTTTCGAACAGTTTGCCTCCTTGAGTTGGACACTCCCGTACTTAATGCTATACATTTGAGTTTAGGAGTATATATAAAAAATATTTTTTTCTGCGAATATCAACCGGTCATTACAGAGACACTATTCTTCTTTTAGAGTAGTCGATTAGCTGAAGTTTTCACTTATCTCCTCATACTTATTTATTTTGTCGACCAGATCAATATTGACCTGATCTCAGGGTTAGGATTAGTCTACATATTTCATATATACATCCTTATTTTTTTATTTTTTTTCTCTTTATTAGTTTATTTTGGATAAAGTAAGTGTTACATATATAATATTAAAAATTGTAATTATAATGTTAATTAGTGAGAATTAGTGAATATTTACATGTATTTTACCAAAAATTTTAACCAAAATGAAAGAATAAATGTGATGAATCACGGATTCATCAAATATCAGTACCCATTCTTCAGTACCCAAATGATACCATTCTATTGGTGGAGGGTGGTCCAAAAAGTTGTAAAGGACTATCTATGGTCCTTTTAATGTTTGGTGTTGTATCAGGGTTGAAACTCAACAAAGGAAAATCAGAATTTATGCATTTTGGCTTGACGGAGGAAGAGATTGATTTGTGTCCAGGTTTGCTAAGGTCACAGAGGAGGAAGCTTCCCTTGGAATATCTTAGTGTGCCTTTGGTGGTAGGAAAGATGCATCTGATCGATTGTCTCAACGTGCTTGAGAAAATGGAGCAGAAGATAGCATGATGGAAATCTGTGTGCTTGTCTAGAGGCGATAGGGTGGTAATTGTGAGATCAATCTTGTGTACTATCTTTTTTTTCTTGTCATCTAGGATACTGCCTGTGGGGGTTAGGAAGATACGGGTGAGCATTATGAGACATATTTTCTTGTCATCTTTTGGCGGTTCTAGTGGGTGGACTTTGGTGGACGGGAATATGATTTCTCGATCCAAGGATTATGGCGACCTTGAGGTGCGAAGTCTGGAAGAGATGAATAAGGCACTGTTTGGTAAATGGGTCACGCGTATCTGGGGCGACCGTGACATTTTAGTTTGAATCCTAATTCGGGAAATCTATAGCTCAAGCCCATCAGTGTCGGGACCTAAGGAGGTAGGGAATGTATTCTGTAGTGCATGATATTCGACCTTTCATGATGTCAATGGTTAGAGATGGTGCCGATATCAAGTTTTGGGTTTGATGACTGGGGTGAAAGTGGTGCTCGTAGCTTGAGGTTCCCATGTCTCTGGGCATTAGCTGCTGACATGAACTGCTCTATGGTGAATGCATGGGGAGGTAACTCTTTACTACCGTAGTTCAAATGCGAGCTTTCATATTCAGTGCTTGGATGAGTTGTTGGTGATTCCTGAAGAGTTGGAAGTGTAGCAAGACCCATGGTGGGGTGTGATTGTTGGTGTTGGTGTGATGAAAACTTGACGATGGGGAAAGCATACATGGACCTAAAGGATCCCATGACTTTTGACCCATGGGTTGTGTGAGGGACTGTAGAAGGGTGTGGAGATGGAAAATTCTGGCTCGTGTGAAGGTCTTCATGTGGTTGTTTAGAAGGGGGAGGTTGTATACTGGGGTCAGATTAACTCGCATCATGTAGATGATGGATTCTGTTTGTCGTCGATATCAGGTGGATACCGAGGATTCAGACCACTTGTTTTTCACATGCAAAAATTCGATGGATGCTTGAGACCTGTTTGGAAACCCAACGATAGTGACAAATGGTGTTAATGATTTCTGAGAATCTATTAGTGCAAACTGGAATGGGTCAGGCAAGGAGAGGACAAGCCGAATTGCAATGATCACGACCATCATGTGGCTAGAAACGAGGTGAGTTTTAGGCCGAAACGATGTTATGGTGAGTGTATTGTGGCGCACGTGAAGTCGCTTGCGGGGAGTTGGTGCCTGTTGAATATTCTTGTTGTCTCTCGCATTAAATTTGTACTATATTTTGATGAATAAAAAGTGAAGTTTTTGAGCACGCACCTACACGGTGGAGGTCCTGTTTTCTTTCAAACAAAAATAATGGAGAAGCAAATATAATTAACAACAGAAGCAACATCATTGTAGTAAGGAAGCCTTTAAACAAAGCTGAAAGAAAAGGTATTAAAGACAGCCTTTGACGATGAGTTAAACTAACCCTAGAGAACTGCATGAGCCCCCCTCAGCATATAATGAGGTGGTCAAACCCTAATCCCATGCAACCCCCTCAATACAAACACCCACACCAGCGTACCCTCTCTCCTTGCACTAAATTTGAAGGAAACTAAAGTGGCCCTGACAAAGAAAAAGAATGCCAAAAATCATGCCTCCCACATTGCCAACATCTCCTCCATCTTGCCCAAAATTGGCATGTCACATACCTAACTACAGCCAACACGGCAATTTAATTCTCAGTACCCTATGCGTCACTCCATGCAGCAAAGAGCGGCATCTGAGTCATGGACGGTATCCACGAGCTCACCGGATTGGGGTTGATGAACTTCATCATGGATATCCCGTTTACTCTTTCAGGGCTTCCTTCCCTCGAGCTGTCCAGGCTCGTCACCAAGGACGATGTGGTCGACAAATGGGCTACTGCACCCAGCTTCCCGGGCTCGTCCAACAGGTCGAACCCGATCGGCCCATTGTGCCCGATGGAGAAGGGCTGGCTCTCCACCACTTGAGCAAGAGGTGGGGATTGGCAGAGGACCATCTTCCATTCTGAGTTGTCCTGGTTGTTGTTGCTGCTGCTGGTGGTGTTCAATACTGGTTGATGATCATAGATCTCCTTGGTGGTAGTAGTAGCCTGAGCAAGTGCATGGTCATTGCTCGGTGGCGCTTCGATGGCCTTGATTCTCCGCGCCTGGTCACCAGGTAGCAGCGTGCTGCTCGCAATGATCTTGTCAACGTCGTATCTAGTGATGTCGAAGTTGGTGACGGCATTCACACCTCGGAACTTTATTGCGGCGATGTCGTAGGCCTCTGCGGCTTCCTCCTGAGTACCTGATAGTAACAAGAAGGGATTTGAAGGGTTAGTTGAATATTTTGCTCCACCAACATGCTGAACTTTTTGTTTGTAAAGTAAGTGCTACACTTCATAGACTACATGCTGGTGAGTTCCTGACAGTACACAGTATAAATACTGTCTACTTTCTTTTCTTGCATACGGGAAGAAAAAGAAGATTCATGGATAAATATGGTATACTAGGTTCTTAAGACAAAAGTACTTTACAGGCATCTGGAAAGATGGTATACGATACCGTATATATACTGGTATTATCAGTACACGTACCACTTTGCTGATCACCCTTCACGTTTTGTTACTGGAAGAAATGCCCTCAAAAGAAAACAAAAAGGAAGAGCGCACACTGCACAGCCATTGGCTAGTTAGACAAGCTGCTCTTGAAGGAAAATATTAGAAGGCTAGAAAAGTTTTACAAGGACCGCTTTATAATTTGACCGTTAAATTGGAAATGCATGTAAATATCCCGTCAAAATGGCTCTGAAAAGAAAATGGTGGCAAAGACAGCCTTGGCTTTAGAAAAAGACGGAGCTTTCATATAGCTCGCAGGGCAGCGTGGGAGAATCATGTAATGACCTCTTCACCATTTAGAGGTACACATTTAGGATTAGATTCTATGTTCATGTCATCATAACACAATATAGATACCACAGAGCAAACAGATTTAAAAAAGCAGCACTTTAATGATGACAGTGGAGTTGAAAGATCTTACTGAATGTTCCAAGATATAGATCCTTATTCCCTGCGACCCTTCCAATCCTTGCTTGCCACCTTCCATGTTGGTGATGCCTGCAATATAAGATAATCACTAGGCTTATTTTAACGGATAAATATCGGCATTGTTATCATGATGATAAGCAAAGAAAAAACCTTGTCACTCCTCGGTACATAGAAGCACCCCTTGAGAAGCCACTACTCCTCCTGCATGATAGATTTTAACAACTTAAGCTCACTCCACATAACTTTCGTTAGGAACTAAAACTTAAACAACTAATAATAACATATTTAAATGCAATACCTTCTGAGGTGGGCAACATACTCTTGCCTGCTCATGTTCTTCATTTCGTCAAGCTCTTCCTGGTAGTTCTCCAGCTGCAATGCATCCATTAGATCGGCGTTATGAATCAAAGAAATTTGATATTTTGATTAGACCGAAATGTAGTATGTGTCTCATCATACTGGGAAGTTGATGTGAGTTGAAGGGCCCCAGTACTTCAATGCAGCCAAGTCATAGGCTCTTGCAGCTTTGTCCTCCATATCATAACCTCCTAAATAACTCGTAAATTTTCCAGCAGTAAGAACAAGTGGCCATGCCATTAAAGAGGAAAAGAGAAGACAGGAGGACCACTGGTTTCAACAAAGCACATAATAAATGAAGGAATGAGGATGATGATAAATGTACCAAGATAAACTGCAGGGGATGATGTAGAGGGGCATTTCATTATAAGATCATCATCATCCACACACAAAAGAACAAGAGCTGGAGTTAGTATTTGGTTTCGTTTCGAACATATTAGAAGTCAAAAAACAAAAAGAGAATGGCTCCAAGGTTTTTGCTTGAAGTGGGAAGATTCTTGTCTCTACCAACCTTGTCTTCCCTTCCTTGTCTGGCCTTCCTTCTTGCAACTGTTGTCCCACAGATGTGCTTCATACCTCCCTGTCCATCTATGCCTAAAGAAGGAAGATTATCGTCCATCAACGCCGTGCTTCATACCAAATCACGGCAAGATGCCAAAGCCAGCAATGTACAAACAAGCAACTAACTACAGTACAAAAACTAATCTGACCTTGTTACACCTCTATACTGAGAGGTCCTCTGGCCAAATGTATCGATGGACTTCCTATGAACAGGCTGCTTCTGCCCACCAATCTTAGCATTCCCTCTTTTCTTGATGGTATCAAGAACCAAGCAATCTGTGCTAAGATTACGCTGCACCTGGTGAGGAGCCGTGATGCAGCTTGATTGTGAGCCTGGGCTCATGGACAAGCTGAGGGGCTGCAGATCACCGTACCCAATTGCACCCACTTGGGTAGAGGCACCCCCAACGCTGTCATGATCACCCATCCCCTCAGCTCCGGAGCCGTAATATGCGGTGTGGTACATGTCGTGGAGTGGCTGGAAGTAAGGGTGGTGGTGGGTTTGCTGCTGTTGGAGGGCGAGACAATGGTGGTGTTGCGGTCCATTCCTGGTGTCACCTTGCTCATGACCAGGTTCTTGAGCGTAGTACATGCTATCCAAGCTCAGGGCCATGGCTTCACCACCACCCAGGAAGTCCTCCAGCTTAGGAGGAGGCGTTGGCACCATTCCTTTTAAATCAGAACAAGAGGATGCTCATCAACGAAAACTTCAAATTGGAAAAAAAACACTAGAAGTTGCTTACCATCTTGCTGTGATCTGGAGAGTGCTTCCATGAGGCAGAGGGAGCCATCGGACTTGATGGGCATGGTGGATAAGTGGGAGTATATGCCCCCATTTCCTCCCTCAACTCCGTAGTATAGGATGTTGCTGTTGAGGGGAGTAGATAGGAAGGAGGGTGCGGTGGAATGGGACTGGTGTTCATGATGATGAGGATGGTGATTTGTTTGATGATGGGGATCTGCAGGGGCATCCATTCGCATGTGTGGTGAGAGTGAGAAGCCCAACCAGTTATTATCGTTGTTCATGCTCGACCTCATCCTCTTCTCTCTCGAAGGAAACCAGTCAATAGGGGAGAAAGGGGCACTACAATCATTCCAAACCCACCAAGGGGTCTATTTCATACTTGGGTTTTGCCTTTACCCCCCTCTCTCTATCTCTATCTCTCTATCTATAGTAGCTGCTTCATGGAGAGCATCAAAACCATGCCGATGTCTATATATCCCTGGCTGTATGTATAGTGTACACACTCTTGTACCCTCCCTCCCTATCTCTTTTCATATATATTCATACATACCACCAGCCTTCACTGTAGCTTTAAACAAAGCAAAAAGAATGAATTCCAGCCAGCAAATGCTGGATGGCTACAACACCGTCCCCAAGCAATTCCATGGGGATCTGTGTTCTGGGAAAGACCATCTTGGTGTTGTTTTGCTTACATCTTTTCGTTTATTTTGCTTTTTGATTAGGACTTGCCATTAAGCTTAAGCCAATGGCTGTTGGTGGGAGTGAGGCATTGAATGCTTCATAGCCCAGCCCATGCGATGCAAGCAACAGTGAGGGTCCTTTTCTGATTGAATGCCATCTGAGCTTGTAATCTAGTGGGGATGGGGGGTGGTGGGATTAATGGGCAAACAAAGCCATGGGGATGGACTGGCGGGGAGGACTACTCCCTTAAGCAGTCACTTCACAACAGTACTAGTCCTGTTGTAGCCTTCTGCACTGCAGCAAGCAGATCTTATTCAAAACCATGGTCTTGGATTTTCATGTCAGTCCAAAATCACTTGTTCAAAATCAAGATGAAATGAGGAGGAGAAAACTTGGTCGTATGGGGGGGAAACTAAAAGGGCATCTGCGACATGTACCTGCTTCTACGCATCTATGCATGAACTGCTCGTGACGTACGAGTAATTTGTTTATTTTTATGAGCAATGATAGTGGATTTTTTTGTCCAGTAATGAAAAATAAACCTTCTGGATAAATTCTGGGACCGTAAATAATACATATGTATTATGTACCTCATTTACAATGAGGAGTCCAACCTCACGAGAGATTGAGGAAAGCAAGAAGATCTCCCTCGGTACGAAATGATGCGAGTACATATGCTAGTGGGATGGCATTTATGACCTGGCGATATTATATATAGAGAGAGGGGCTGATTCTATAAGAGCATTAAATCTAGACCACTACATTATTCTCTTCTCTCTCCTCCTGCAATCAATGAGAGAGATGACATAATTCAGTGGTACAAAATCATTTTTTACATGGTCTCACAGATTTTGGCTCTCATATAGGGGGCCTTTCATATGAGACATGGTCCTTCCATTCGTATGGAAGGCCAATCATTCTGACCATCGGATCTAATTTCAACGGATATGATTAAAACCACCTTATTCTACAAAAACCGAATTAATAATAACTATCGTTTCCTGAATTTAAGGGATGCCTAATAAAGAAATTTCACATTTTAGAACGTGACAAAAATGGCTGAAGAACGTGTGTTTTTGTGTACAAAAAATCTATGTATCCTACAAAGAAACAATTTAAAATACTAAACAGGACATGGTTCTGAGAAGTGAGATATAAAATATACAAAACAAAATATTACGGTTTTCATCAGATGCTATTTTTTAGGAAAGGCTTTAACTATTTGTTCCTATAATTATGGGAGTTCTAATAACGAAATTTCTATTTAAGGGGTTGACTGAATATCAAAAAAGTAAATTCGATATGAAAGGTTATAAAAACATGCTTCAAATATCGGGTATTTAGAATACAATTATACATGTGTATTATACAAAATAATCATTATATATACAAATGGATAACATTTGTGGGATACAATAATATTATGAAATCCAAAAGAAATTGGTCCCATACTATGAAAGACGTGTTTATTTAATTAATGCTGACAAACAATACCTAAATTTAATGGATGACTGTACATAATATAATGATATTGGAAGATCAAGATTATGTTAAATTCCATTAAATTATTTTACATTATAATGGATGCAAAATCATACAAAAATCTGCCATTGAATAATTCTGGAAATAGGAACTTGAAAACATGATCTGGGAAATTGACACGCAGTGGTAGGATTACGGGCTTTTATGGAGCATAAATTCCGGAATGTATTGTCATTGAAAAACAAATTCCATTTTTGGATGGCGCGGCACTCATAAGATAGGCGGTTTTGCTTATGGAAGGTGGTTTTCTTAATAGCCTTTGATGGAAAGATGGTAGAGATCCAACGAATGGGATGCTTGGCCTTCCATATGGATGGAAGGACCAAGTCTCATTTGAAAGATATCCTATATATATATATAGGGGACACTTCAAATGAGGTGGGGTTTCATCGAAATTGTGGTGAGCTATCAACCAGATTCATCAGATCTCAATCTGACGGTTGAATCAAAAACCTCATCCAAAAGGGCATTTTCGTCAAATTGATTTCATTAATTTCGAGTTTCATTTATTGGTTTCAAATTGCCATTCTAAGCTTTTCTCGATTTGGTATTTTCACAAATGCCTTTATTGATTAATTTCCAATTTTGTTCCAAACGATCTGAAATCAACAATAGTTTTGTAAATTACAACGAGTTTTTGTAAAATATATTATAGTCTTTGTAAAATATCATTAATCATTTCATTTTATTAATGTAATTTCATTTTGTAAATGGTTGTATAAGTTTTGTAAATGTGTACATTCATTTTGTAATTTCAGTGAGTTTTTTGTAAGAGTATTTTTCCTCTTTTTTAGCTTCAACTTTTTTGTAATTGTATATGGTTGTTTTGTAAAAAATCTGTGAATCTTTATAACTGAATCTCCCTTCTTTGTAAAATTCACGCATGTTTTCCATTGCGTTAAAGTTCAATTGCCATACATGTTTTCGAGCCCTGCAAAATAGAGAAAAAACATTGAGATTTGTAAAAAAGGTAAATAAATATGTAAATCTGAATATCAGTTAAGTAAAATATTATACGATAATGTAACGGAATCTCACTCCTATGTAAGAGTGTCTGATCACTTTGTAAATTTTAGGCGCTCTTTTGTAAAATGAACTGATCACTTTGTAATATTGCTGTATAGTTCTGCGACAAATAGGTACACTGTTAGATATTGGAAATGTAAAAAATTGGCATGATATTGTAAAAAAATTCAATATTTGCAAAAACATTCCCATTTTTGTAAAAAAAACCTCGATTGGTAAAAAACTAAGAGGCCCCTCCTCTGCGCACATCTTGACGCTTCGGCGTCGACGGCGAGGTGCCGCATTGGATGACGCGCAGGCGGAGCGCGACCTGACAGAGAGCGGGGCCGAGGGCGGGCGGTAGGGGCACAAGCGGAAGGCTACCGCCTCGCCGAAGAGGACGGCGCGCGGGGCTGCGGCTCCGCTTGAAGGTCGGTGCACGGAGGAAGGCGGACGGTGCCGCCTCACGTGAGGCAAAGGTTGACGAAGAAGACGGCGCACGGGACTGCGACTCCGCCTGAAGGTCGGTGCATGGAGGATGGCAGACGATGCCGCCTCGCGTGAGGCAGAGGTCGTCGAAGAGGACGATGCGCGGGGCTGTGGCTCCGCTTGAAGATCGGTGCGCGGAGGAAGGCCGCCGACAGAAGTTGCTGGAGAGATGGAGGACGTGCGGCGTGGGGAGGACGTGCGGCGGGGGAAGGACGTGCGGCGGGGAGATGAGGTAGAGGAGGCGGCTGGGCTGGGATTAATCAAGAGAGAGAGAGAGCGATTAGGAAATTTAGTTGTCACATTCTATATTTAGAATTTGACAAATGACCAAAATGGTTTTTTACCATTAAAATAATGTAATTAATGTGAAATTAATCACAGCCGTGAGATTTAAATTAAATGGATGAGATGGAGGGGCTCACCACAATATGGTGAGATCCCACCTCATTTGAAGTTTCTCATATATATATATATATATAGAGAGAGAGAGAGAAAGAGAGAGAGAGAGAAAAGGGATCCTACTCCATGAAGTAGGTAACTTACCTAATCCATTTTTTTTTTCAGTTTTTTTTAAATGCTTCCATGAATTTTCATAACTATATCCCTCTAATATGTCATTCAAATTTCATCCGAAACAGAGACTCCTACGGCATCCATCCATACAGTCATTTTTTAACGGTCACAAATTTCCTGTATTTTTCATGTTCTGGATGGAGGTCGTAGGAGTCTCCGTTTTTGACGAAATTTGAATGACATATTAGAGGAATATAATTATGAATATCCATGGAAGCATTTTTCAAAAAAATAAAAAAATTAAAAAAAGAAAGTTTAGTAGGTAAGTTACCTACTCCATGGAGTAGGATCTCTTTCCTCATATATATATATATATATATATATATATATATATATATATATATATGGGGGCAGGGAGCCTGCACTCTGGGGTGTAGGAAACTCCCTACACCCACCTCATTTTATGATTATTTTATTTCATTTTTTGAATTAAAAGTTGTTGGGATTTACTTAATATGTCGAGGGGAATATGTATTTCAAATTTCATGCAAAACAAACATTCCTAACACGTTCATCTCGACATGGCCGATTTCAGCAATTCTGAGACCGTTAAAATGCAGTAGTCTTGATGGAGATGATAGAAGTCTCGAATTAAGTTGAATTTGGAATGACAACATGGTAATACATGGTGATCTAAATCCCCTAAGGTTCCATTTCAAAAAAAAATAAAAAAATAACGAAAAATTAAGCCAGGTGTAGGGAGTTTCCTACACCCGCCGATGTAGGGTCCTTTTTCCATATATATATATATATATATATATATATATATATAGAGAGAGAGAGAGAGAGAGAGAGAGAGAGAGGACGGGGAGCTTGCACCAAGGTGCATGTTACTTTACATGCACCGACACTTATATCTTCACATTTTTTACTTTTTTTGAAAAATACCACCGTGTATATTCATCTATATATCCCTCCAATATTCCATTCGAATTTTGTGAAAAACAGAGACTCCTATGACCTCCATCTAGAACAGGCCGATTACAGCAATTCTAAGACCGTTAAAATTACCTGTTCTAGATGGAGGTCATATGAGTCTCTGTTTCTGACGAAATTCGAATGACATATTGGAAGGATTTATAGATGAATATAGATGATGATATTTTTCAAAAAAGTAAAAAAATGTGGAAGATATAAGCGCCGGTGCATGTAAAGTTACATGCACCTTGGTGCAAGCTCCCCATCCTCATATATATATATATATATATATATATATATATATATATATATATGAGGAAAGGGATCCTACATCATGATGTAGGTAACTTACCTACATCATGCATCTTTTTTCCTAATTTTTTTATTTTTTTAAAAAATTCTTCCGTGGATTTTCATAACTATATCCCTCTAATATGCTATTCAAATTTCGTCAAAAATAGAGATTCCGATGTCCTCCATCAAGAACATGAAAAATACAGTAAATCTGTGACTGTTAAGAGAGAGAGAGAGGGAGAAAAGGGATCCTACTCCATGGAGTAGATAACTTATCTACTCCATTTTCTTTTTTTTTCAATTTTTTTTAATTTTTTTTGAAAAGTGCTTGCATAGATTTTCATAACTATATCCCTCTAATATGTCATTCAAATTTCGTCAGAAACAGAGACTCCTACGGCCTCCATCCAGATAGTCATTTTTTAACGGTCACAGATTTGTTGTATTTTATCTTCTGGTGATGAAATTTGAATGACATATTATAGGGATATAGTTATGAAAATCCATGGAAATATTTTTCAAAAAAAATTTGAAAAAGAAGAACGTGGAGTAGGTAAGTTACGTACTCCACGGAGTAGGATCCTTTCTCTCTATATATAAGAGAGGAAAAGGATCCTACTCCATGGAGTAGGTAACTTACCTACTCCACTTTCTTCTTTTTCAAATTTTTTTATTTTTTTGAAAAATACTTTCATGGATTTTCATAACTATATCCCTCTAATATGTCATTCAAATTTCCTCAAAAACAGAGACTCCTACGGCCTCCATCCAGACAGTCGTTTTTTAACGGTCATAGATTTGTTGTATTTTTCATGATTTGGATGGAAGCCGTATGAGTCTCTATTTCTGATGAATTTTGAATGACATATTAGAGGGATATAATTATGCAAATACCTGGAAGTATTTTTCAAAAAAATAAAAATTTTTTTAAAATAAGAAAGTGGAGTAGGTAAGTTACCTACTCCATGGAGTAGGATCCCTTTTCTCGTATATATATATATACATACATACATATATATATATATATATATAGGAAAAACTTGAATTAAGGTGGCACCTCTTTTCATTCACCGTGCGACATGCCTCTTTACCCGTCCGATTGTAATCTACGGTTCTCTTAAAAACCACCAACTGAGTGTCAAAACCACTGTTACTCTAATTGTTTAAATTCTATTTACAGAAACGTACTGTATCATATAGGTGATGTCATTTTAATAAATGAGTTGGATCTCACGTTTTTAGCGCATTAGTTATTTTCTCATTAAATTTTCATTTTTCCTAAACTGCATCTTCTCCCATTTCGATATCTTGGGTTTCGAAAATTTCTCTACCTATGTCTAGTTTTTATTCCACTATTTCTTATCAACCAGCGTGATCTTCAATAAATTTCGATGAAAGAGCAACTTGTTCCTTTAATAGAGAAATGTCCAAGGTAATTGTTTTCTCTCTAGTTCTTATTCAAGTATTTCTTATCAACCACCGTGATCTTCAATGAATTTCGATGAAAGATCAATTGTTCTTTTGTGATAATTGTATTCCATTTTTCGGATTTCATTTTTAATATTAAAATATAAATTTATTCAGATATTTGTTGAAGATGGTGAAGTTAATGGAATTCTGGAAGGAACTGATCATAGTTCGCATCAATCAGGTATTCTGAATGCTAAAGATTTTCAAAGCATCATAGTTCTTATATATTACATGATTTTACATATATACGTGCCACTTTTACGAATGATATCTCAAATTTCCTTTTTCACATAACACTTTACTTTTAAATTTCCATTTTCTGCAGCAATCATGTATTCTTTATTTTACAGTTAACAAACATCATGTTTTCTTAAATGCATTTTTTCGAATGGACTTTATATTTTTACTTTAACAGAACTTATATTACATTCAAGATCCATATGTTACAATATTGTACCACATTTTAATGTAACTATTAATAAACTTATATTTTATTTAATTTCCATTTTTCTATAAAATATATTTTACTCTAGCATAATTTATAGTACTAATAAGATCTATATCTTACAATCACAATAACTATTTTACAACATTGCTCCACAATTTACAATAAAGCTTATTTATTAAAATTACTACTAGGTTCTCATTACACAATCAATGAAACTGTCAATGTTCATACAACTCATATTACCAAATATGTTGCTATATTTTTACTTTAACAGAACTTATATTACATTCAAGATCCATATGTTACAATATAGTACCACATTTTAATGTAACTGTTAATGAACTTATATTTTATTCTATTTCCATTTTTTTATAAACACATTTTACTCTAGCATACCTTATATTACTAATAAGATCTATATTTTACAATCACAATACATATTTTTACAACATTGCTCCAACTATTACAATAAAGCTTGTTTATTAAAATTACTACCAGGTTCTCATTACATAATCAATGAAACTGTCAATGTTCATACAACTCTTATATGCCAAACTCTTGTATCTATTCAAGATGCGTACATACTTTAACCTAATTTTTTATATCCTTAGTACAACTTTCATATATGGTGCAAATTTACATATATTTACTACAATTTCTGAATGCTCTATATCCTTTACTTTATCATAACGTATTTTACAATCATGAACCATATTTTACAATATATAAATACATTTCACAATACAAATTTTTTTATTTATAATTTACTTTATCAATAATTTTTAAATATATAGTTTTAAGTTTATTCCTCTCGGGTTAGGTTGTATTTTGATATAACATATTTTTACTTTGTTTTTATTAATTGATTTCTAATACATCTCAAATTATGAAATTATCACCAGGTTGTGATTACACAATCAATGAAACTGTCAATGTTCTTACACCTCATATAGGCCAAACTTTTGGATCTATTGAAGATGCATATAAATTTTATGAGACATATGCAACAGAAATTGGATTTAACGTTAGGAAAGCAAGCTCCAAGGTTGGTAAAGATAAGCTTTCTAAGGAAAGGATAATTATATTCAAATTATTTGTTTGCTGGAAAGAGAGGTTTTCTAAAACATCGCACAGAACATTGATCAATGACAATGCAAGAAGTGATGATAGCGATGATTGCATTTTTTCAAGGAGGAGCGCCATGTTGGATTATCTCAGACTGGATGCAAAGCTTTCATTTCAGTTTCCTTTATGTCTGATCTCAAGTATTGGATTGTTTCACAATTTGAACCAGGACACAATCACAATCTCGTTTCTCCATCTAAACGTAGATACCTCAGACCAAATAGACGTTTCAAATGCCACAAAAATGCTAGTGAAGTCAATGAATGATGTGAACATACCTGTATCCAAACAGTTAGCGTTCATAAATATGTCCAGTGGTCAAGTTGGCAGTATTGTTAGAGATATTTACAACTTAAATCGAAAAGAAAAAACAACGTATTGGGATGGATGTTCACCTACTAATTGAGCATTTTGAAAGTTGCAAGGCCACTACTGATTTTTACTATGCTTACACAACTGACGATGATAACAGGCTTACACAATGTATATGGATTGATAGTGCCTCCACTGAAGATTACAAATTATTCGGTGATACAATATCATTCGACACAACATATAGGACCAATAAATACAATCTGGTTTTTGGATCTTTTTGTGGGGTTAATCATCATGGTTATACAATATTTTTTGGAAATTCATTCATGAGCAGAGAGACAACCGAATCATTTTCGTGGTTATTTGAGAGATTTCTTGAAGTAATGAGGAAACATCCAATTTCTATAATCATAGACGAAGATCCGACAGTTTGTGCAGCTCTTAGGAATTATTTTCCACATACTGTTCATAAATTCTGCACCTGGCATTTAACGGCCAAGCTTAACAATAAGCTTGGAAAGATTAAAGACATAAATGAAGTCCTTTCAGCGATTTCCATAGTAGTATGGAAAAGTATAACTATAAGTGAATTTGAGCAAAACTAGTGCAAGATTATTGATCAATATGATTTATCATCAAATGTATGACTGAATGAGAAATATAGCATCAGATAAAAATGGATTAGTTTTTTGGACTGGACAGCGCAATACACAGAGGAGTGAAAGTATGAATGCCTTCTTACAACATCACATCACTAAACAGAACTCTTTGTTGGAATTTGTGTATAGATTTCAAACCGCAATTCAACGACATAGAGAAAGAGAAAATGACATGGATAACATTGGTGAAGTATACACTCCAAAAAAATTTCAAATGGAAGATGGAGGAACATATGGTTCGTGTTTACTCTAAGTTCATATTTTACAGATTTCGGCTTGAATGGAATGGAGTAAAGGACTTGAATGTTCAAATTCAGTCGAACTCTTTGGAATGCAGTAAATATTTTGTGTCATATATTGGGAAATCCGAAAAAGAATTATGTGTTTCTTCGTCTATGCCAAGCGTGTTTCTTTCTTGTGATTGCAAGAATATGCAATTCTTTGGATATCCATGTAGGAACATACTTGCAGTATTGAAAATACAGAATGTAGAGCATCTGAGTCATGAATATAAATTGAAAAGGTGGACAAGGAGCATTAAAAAATCAGGAAATTATCCTATTTATGTGCAAGTTGCACATCAAGAAAGGTTGTCACAGCTGAATCAGCTTTGTTCGCATACTATTTCAGCTTCAGTGGACCAGGATCAGGACATATTCTTATTTCCTAAAGAAAAATTAAGTGATTTATGCTGCAATATTGATCTTATGATAAGTAACAAACAATCTTCCAGCTTTACAACCAGGAATACTTCAAATGATCCAGATCTCATCACTAAACCATGTGTTAAAGAACCAAACGTTGCGAGAACGAAAGGAAGTGGTCGTAGAGGTAGACCCAAGGGTGTTGGCAATCGTTTTAGATCTGAATCTAAGTTGAGAAGAAATAGAGGTCGATAATGCAAATCTTGCCTCAATTACAATGTTGGCCATGATTCCAGAAACTGTCCCAATAACAATTCTACGATACCTGATAAATTTTTAACATTCTTTATTGATTAATTTTTTGTATCAGTTCATTAATCTTTTTCTCACTTACTTAGGCAATGACAGTCTGACATCAGCATAAAGTTCTGAAATAATTTTCTTGTAAGATTTTACATTTTTTTTTCATGTAAGATTTGTTTTCATTATATATTCCAGTTAAATGTTGCTTATGCTTATTATATATTAAATTTTTATGTAGGTTTGCATCTTACAGATAGGTTTGCGACGTCATTGGAGCTTGCTCGTTTATCTATTTTCCAGTCATTATTTTTGATATTTTCTATATTTTTGATGCTAGTTATATTTTGTTCAGTTATCATAGATTACAAATACTGTGTAGTTTTTCTTGGTGAAGTTCAGAACTTTTCTATTGTGAACTCGTAACATTCATGAAGATATTTCAGTGCTTTTGGTAGTGTGAATGTTAACGTACTACATGAAATTTCAGTCTTATAAGTTCAGTTCCTTTTTTGAATCTATGTGACATTATTTTTTTTACTACCTCCTTAATGATTCGGTAATTTGAATATGTAACATACAAGAAGCCCTTTCAGTGGTTTAGTAGGAATTTGTTTTAACTATATATACATTTCGTTAACATATATGCATTTTACCATAACACCAGTCATTACACGTACAACCTATATAAACATTTCGTTAACATATATGCATTTTACCATAACACCAATCATTACACGTACAACCTATATAAACATTCAAGATGACCTTTCATCGATTGGGTAATATTAATGCGTAAAGTATAGGAAGATCGTTCAATGTTAATCATTAACTTACAAGAAGACCATTCTTTGTCATATTACTTTTATTTTACTATCAAAGCTATACATTTTACAAATCTGCAATAATTTACACTTTGTAGCAATATTTTATAAATATATACAATATTTTATCAAATATACATAGGATAATCATGCACTTCAAAGTAAGTGTTTCACTTTAAAGAAGAAGTTATAAACAGAAATTCTAGCAACACACATGTTTAAGTCTTTTCAATGTCACGTATATGCATTTTACATACATTTCGTTAATGTATATGCATTTTACCATAACACCAAATCATTACACGTACAACCTATATCAACATACAAGATGACCTTTCATCGATTGGGTAATGTGAATGCATAAAGTACAGGAAGATCGTTCAGTGTAACATTATAATTATTATACTAACCTAGATATGCAATAATTTGAACATCTATACAATATTTTACAACTATATGCAATATTTTACAACTATATACAATATTTTACACATATAGTCATTAATTTACATATCTGTGTAATATTTTACATATTTATGTTATATTTTAAACCGCTTCACAAGTTTTTACTTCACATACCTACATTTTTTACCATTAAAATGCATAGTTTATTTGACTATCAAACATGTAAATATTCAGTATTACATCAAAAGCATTTAAATTTCTTTAAGAAAATGCAGGCATTAGGCATAACTATAACATATGATAATCTTGAACTTAAAAGTAAGTGTTTCATTATAAAGAAGAAGTTTTAAACATAAATTCTATTAACAAACATGTTTAAGTCCTTGCAATGTGAATCATTAACATACAAGAAGACCTTTCATTGTCACATTACAATATTTTACTATCATATATTACATTTTACAATTCTATACAATAATTCATACTTTGTAGCAATATTTTACAATTATATACAATATTTTACCAAATATACATATATGTTGCAATTATATCTGTTAAAGTTTTCATTAACAATAATGTTTCCTATACAACCGATATAAACATTCAAGAATACCTTTCAGTGCTTTGGTAATATGAATCCTTATTGTAGAAGATCTAGGTAGTATGAATTCGTTTTTTATATTAAGTGCCATATTACTTTTATTTTAAAGACGAGTGATGAATACCCATTCATCACTCTTTATTCTTTTATTTTAGCTACAAAACCTATGCAAAACACATGTAGATAGGTGTAAATAGAATAAATTACCATTTAGCATGCATTGTGTAACTATGCATAATTAGCATGTTTTTGTGCATAAATAAAAGAATAAAGAAATAAAAGAAAAAGAGGAAGATATTTAGAATAAATATTGAGCAACCTAATACCAAGGGAGGGCTCAGCATGGGCCTGACCGCAAAAGAACCCAAATAGAGAGAGTTAGGGAAGCTCATGTGCGTACATATACCTATGTATATAAATAAAAATTATTTTCCTCTTAATAAATAAAAATGTGAGATTATTTATTGGTACATATTTGTAAATATAAAACTGAAATAAACATGGGAAAAATAAAAATAAAAATAAAAAAATAAATAAAATTCTCTCACTTGTGTACATAGACCATGTGTATAAAACCACACATCTAATTATTTTCCTCTTGTAAATAAATAACTAAAATCCCATAAAAATATTTTCAAATTCCACATTTCATGGTGTAAATAAATAAAATAAAAACTAGAAAAATAAAAATAAAATAAAAAGAAATAAAATAAAAATCAAAATCCACATTGTATATATACCATGTACATATTTGTATATACCTATTAATTGCACCTATGTAAATAAATAATAAAAATAAAATAAAAATACCCCTTTATTCCAAATTTTATTCTATAAATAAATAAAATATAAAATGGGAATAAATGTATAAAAATAAATAATTAAAAATCAAAAATAAAAAATTCACTTTGTATATACCTATATATAATAATCATATTTTGTAAATACCTAAATTATATTTCAAAAAAATAAATAAAAATCACAAAAAAGTAATTCAAAAATAAATAAACATTGTTCATGTTTAAAGTTTTTCGAAATAATCGCATTTACTATTTTTTATTGAATTTTTAAATCTTTAATAATTGGCGAGCTCTGATTGGTCCACGGGGGATGTTGACCCCCGGTCAACTCTCCCCCTAGGACCACCAGACTCGGATCTTTTTGCCCTGACCCGATTTCTCCTACTTTTCCCCACTTGATCCGATCACCAAATCCCTAAACCCCGGGCTCCATTTGACCCTTGTTCATTCCTGATCGACGCCCGGTAGTTCATCCTAAGGATCCGAGCTCCGATAACTCGCCCGACCTCCTTCTTCTCGGACCCCTAGCCATATAAAGTTCCACCTCCAGCCAGTTTTTCACGCCATCTTTAGCCTTCCCCCTCGATGCCACTGACCTCCTCTTCTTCGCCAGAGTGACAGCCGCGCGGAGGAGGGTAGCAGCGAGGCTCGGGCAACCGGGAACCACTGATCCGGCAACTTCGTCGCCGTACGCCGCCGCGAGGTGCGCTCAGTCTCGGGAAGCGACAAACCCTTGAGGCTATGACCCCCAGAGCTCCCTAAGCTCCAGCACAGTCGACTTCGACCGCCAGGTAGCTTCGATAGCCCGTAGAGTAGCGTAGGTTTCGATTTTTAGGTTTTTGTTTTTTTAGCTCCGCCATCGTCGTCGGCCGTCTCCGTCCACCCACTTGTCACTTCGACCCGACCACCACCTTCACCATACTCCACTCCACCTTCTTCACCCAGCAATCCCCCCCTGTCTCGCCCCCGGAGCAGGTACTTTACCCTCCTCCGCTGTCGCCTCGCCAGAGGGTGCCGCCCCGACCCATTTAGTCACCCATTTCACCTCTAACTGGGTCGAGGCAATTTACCCTAGACCCGAGATTGCTTTGGTGTCACTGTGCAGGTCAAAGGACCCCATCTGGGAGGTCGAGTCATTTGGGCTCCCGAGCTCCGAGCCTCTTGATAAGAGCTGAAAATCGGTTTCGCGGCTTTTTTATAGGAAAACAAGGTCGATGTAGAAAAGCCGCGAAGCAAGAAACGATTCTCAACTTATCAAACAAATTAGGTTTTCCTTCGGAAAACCTGTACTAAATTTTTAACCAGGCAAGTGTTCTTGGGTCGAACTCAAGGAGGCATAATAGAATCCTTTGATTTTTTCGATTTTATCTTTGTAATTTTATTTTTTATCTCTTCTAAGAGTTATCAAGTCAAGAATCCCATTTTATTGATTTTTATTTTTATTTTTTTATTTGATTTTATTCTTTTCCAACTTTTATTTAATTTTCAAAAAGGGATATTTTTCAAAAATATTTATTTATTATATAATATGTGGATATTACATAGGTGGTAAAATATAGTATGGTGAACGTGGGTCGAGCAGCGAGCTCGGACAACACAAGAAACCAAAACAAAATGAGGCGAAATTCGAAGAATCAAAACACGACGAAAACACGACAAAAACTCACGAAACTTTAATACTAGGTAGCTGGGGTAGTTGTGTAACTACCCTAAAAAAATCGTCAAAAACAAAGGTCAAAAGTGGTCAAAATAACCCCTATAGCCCAGTGGCATAAGCGTAAAAAAACTATTTAAAATGTTTGCAAAGAGGTCCTCAGGGACTGTTTTGTAAGAAAAATATAGAAATCTTTACATTTAGGTCCCTGTGGAGGGACCTAAATGCAAATATAGAAAACATGGGTGCGGAAATTAATATCTGGAAACCTGCTGGGTTGAGTGTGCAAAATTCCCACCGTTTTGTCACTGACGGCTAGGATTAGAAGTTCTCAGACTCGGATCAAAGGTTGCGGGTGCGCTACGTGTCGCGCACCTGTACCTCCCCTGTTCTTGAGCGGTTGAACAGCTGTTGCAAGTAGCCTTCTTCTCCGACTTTTCACGATCAAAGGCCAGCATCTTTGGCACTCGGCGGGGCCAGAGGGGTGGCTCCTCCACCCCTCGAGCTCGCCCACGGTAGGGAGCAGTTGGCGGTGGCTCGAGTCGTCGGCGGAGATGCTCAAAAGATCACGGTCTCGTTCACCTGGAGGTTGTTCAGTTCTGGCGACCTTCCTTGGAGGTGGATTCTGATGAAGGTGGAAAGCTTCCAGCTGTGGAGAAATGGCTCCTAACGATGATGAACCTGCAAACGACAAGATGGTATGCTCGATTCACGATGAATCAGCCAAGAGATGTAAGTTTTACAAGTTCAAAACATGAAGAAAAATACGGTTTCCAGTTTCAATGAAATGTGCATGAAAACGACGATAAATGGCATTGCGTTTCGAATGGATTTGAAAAGATTTTGAAAGAAGATTTGGAAGGGCGTCTAACCTAGATGATTAAACGAGCTAAATCAGGGATTAGCATTGCGAATCAACGCACGAGAATCGAGGAATAAATCCGATAAGGTGAAAAAATAAGGTCTGGGGAGTCAAGGTATATTACCTAGAACAGTTGCTCGACGAGCGACCTTTGGCCGGAGCTTGACGCACGCTGGGCGGCGATGCAAGGCTTAGCACAACCTTGGAACCTCCTCCGACGTACCCTCCTCCACGCGAGCTTGCTTGGGCGGAGCTGTCACCTCCTAATCCGGCGAAGCGAGGCTTGGAAGATGGGGGTCGGCTAATTGGAACTGGGTTTCAGTTTGTTGGGAGAGTTCGTTGGCGATGGAGGAGGTTTAGGGGCTTATATAGATGGTTTGCGTGGGCTCCAAGCTTAGATCGAAGAGCTGGCGATGGAGGTGGTAGTTAGAGGAAGAGATCCAGTGGTTTAGATCACTTGGAGGTAATAAGGTTTGCGTGGGATAAATGGTGGAAGAAGGCTAGTTGGAACAGACCTGGCGCAACTGCATCTTGGAGAAGAAGAACTAGGTGCTGACAAGTGTCAGCACCTGGTTGGCCAGAAGCTGAAATTCAATATAAATACAATATTAAATAATAAATAACTTTATTTTAAATAATTATAAATACAAGAAATGTAGATAAATTAATTTTCTAATTTATGGAATAAATACTTTTTATAAATAATAAATATTATTCAAGATATAGTTATTATATTAATAAATATGTATTTATAAATAGGTTTTAGATTTTTAATTTAATAAATATATATTTAAAATTTAATTTTATATTTTCTTAATTATTAGAATATTAAATAAGGTTTATATAAATTTTTATAGATTTTAATAAGTTAATTTGCATATTTTAATAAATATGGTTAGTATCTAAGTAGTTTATTTATACATATATTTTTGGATTTTTGATTTTATTAAAATAATAAATAAGGTCCAAAAATTATGAAATAATTTAGGGTGAAACTACAAGATCATGAAATAATTTAAAAAGTATAAAATTAAGAAAACTATAAATAATGTGTATTACATAAAATAAATAGCCCAGAAACCCCGTTGTCTTTTGGTCCCAAAACCGACTTTTTGCAAACGGACTCCGAATTCGATGAAACCACCTTTATTAATTAGAGAATATTATTTTATGAACTTTAAAGGTGAGTAGATGAAATTGAAGTTCGTATGAGGAAGTTATGATGTTCGGAAGTTGAGATTTTGACAATTTACAGGCTGAGTTTCTTGGCATATATACAAGGTAATATTTTTAACTTATTTTTATATTTTTATATACATTTTTAGAAATAATTAGGAGAAGAGTTTTGTGAAAAATATATTCATATGGATTAATTAAAAATCTTTGAAGTTTTGTATTTATTTTATAAATAATGAAAGTTGTATATGATGTGTGTCTTAATTTATTTTTAGGTTTTCTTTCCTTATCTCCCCCTACTTTTTGGTTTGTCGACCAATCCATGCTGTCTTGGTCTCGGGGGTTGGGCTATAAATATACCTTTCAGTTATATTTATATTTTAAGTCATATTGTACATATATACATATATCCAATCTGCCTTTTTGTTCTTTTATTGTTCTTTATTTATTTACATGATTTTAGTGGTTAAAAGTGAATATTTATACATGAATGATGATTTGTTAAAAGATGAGAATTAATGGATATCTACATGTATTTGTTAAGGGTTTTAAGACAAAATGCGATAGAAAAGTTAATGAATCAAGGATTCATCAACCCCCTATACTTAAACTTTGCTAGTCCCTTAGCAAACACTTATTTTGAAAAAGTAAGTGAAAAAGAAAGAAAGTTAGAATGAATTTGTTTTCCTAAACCAATTCATGAGAACAGACAAAGGACAGAGCTCGATCGGGCCTGAAACAAGCATTTTGTCGGAACCTTAACTATGATTAGGATTTTATTCTCGACAGTCCTCAAGTTCCACAAATCCTTACTCCAGATCACTTCATTGGCTAGTTCAGACTCACTTATTCATATCGCAAACTCTATCATCCTTGAAGTCAACTTGTACAGTGTGTGAATTGATTTAGCTCTTCCTGCTTAGAGAACCGAAGAAACCGTCAACCCTGGCTTATACACTTCTATGACTTCCTCATCCCACTACTCTTTCCTCGGGGAGGGAGGTATTCCCTTCTGAGTTCAGTTCTGCTATGTCCACAATCGAATATAGGGAGAAGTTAGAAGAATGAGAAAAGAAGTGGAGTGCGACCAGTGTAGACGCATCTCCTTGTGAAGTCCAACCGGTGTAGCTGAGTCTCCACTAAGATGTGCAGGCATTTTTGGTGGAAGCTTGGACCATTGCGGTCTTATTTGGTGGCTCCTGCTTTGCTTTGACTTTGTAATTTGTTTGCACTGCATTCATCTTTTGTGCCTCGACGGATATAGCATCTTTTGTGCCTCGACGGAACTCCATGCGAGTCGAGCTAAGTGCAGAGTGCATGTGTTCAAGATTGGTTCACTGGTGTAGAGTTGTACAGATGACTCCAAATGGTCTACTTAAGCACAGATGACTTGATTTCCCGAATATGGTCTTACGGAACCCAAAGATTTTAAGTCACAAGACCTGAAGAGTCTAAATTCCAGATCCTAGTCAAG
Organism: Ottelia alismoides; assembly: GCA_037367405.1. Classification (NCBI taxonomy): domain Eukaryota; kingdom Viridiplantae; phylum Streptophyta; class Magnoliopsida; order Alismatales; family Hydrocharitaceae; genus Ottelia; species Ottelia alismoides. The sequence goes on from JAZKJV010004853.1 coordinate 55,399, forward strand.
CTCCTTACAACAAGAGTTAAAGGCCGTAATCAAGCTCCATCCTTTAGACTAGACTCAGTACTTAGTTCCAGAAATCAAACTTATTCTGAAAAATGTGAATGCAAATGCAACCATGTTTTGTGAAGTGTATTTTCTGAATTTTACTCATTTTTATGGATTTTAAGGCTTTTGTAATTTTTACGAATTTTAGGACTTTGTATTTTTTATGGATTGTATGATTTTTATAAACAAGTTTTTATTTATGAATTTTACAAGATATATTTTATTTGAGTTAAGTGTCTAATGTATTTACAAATTTTATCTACAAAGTATTTTACAAGGATTGAATGGTTTTTACAAATGTTTTAATAAATAGTATTTTAAATAAGTATTATACAAATTTTAACATACAAATTTTAAAGACATATTTTAATTACCAGTTTTATAATATAAATTTTAAGCATATTTTACTTATTTATAAGAATTTTATAAATAATATATAAATATAAGTGAATTTTAAATTAACCCTTACCCACTTTTTATGGATTTTATAGATATAGAAAATACATAAAAGTACGAGTTATGGACTAAAGTATATATACAATATATACGCACCCCCTATACTTAGCATGTGCTATGTCCTCATAACGTCAAAAGAGAAAAAGGAGGACATAACTCGTGCTAAGTAAAAGTAGGTGAAAAAGGATATCGAGTACAAATCAGTCAACCCCCCTATACTTACGATCAGGTCATCGTAAGTATCATGGGAGAGCAAAAACGGGATGACTGAATGAAAAGAATAAATAACGAAGGTTCAAAAGGAAAAGAATACGAAATCATCGAAATCTCTCAGTCCCCCCTATATTTAGGATAAGGCATCCTAAGTATAGAAAAGAGTGTAGCCAAAAATTAGAGACCAGTGATTTGTGAAAAAGAAAGGCTATACAAAAGAATCAGTACAAAAAATAAAACGTAAATCAGCGAACAATTGGTCCCCCCTATACTTAGGATATGGTATCCTAAGCATAGAAGATGAGCAAAAATGGGGACGATTGTGGTCTACGAAGAATATACAAGTGTTGTAAATCTCCAGAAATGAATGGCTCAAAAGAATTTGTACAAGAAGAAGTGAAAGAATGATCATGATTCTTGTACAAAATAGATTACTTCAGTGCGGGCCATATGATCAGTAGTTTCGATGAAGTGCTTCAGCATCTGCCCGTTAACCACGAATGGCTCTGCACCATGTGACACATCTGATATTGCTATACTGCCATTGTCGTGCACCGTTCTGACTATATACGGTCCTTCCCACTTGCTTTTCAATTTGCCAGGAAAAATTCTCAATCTCGCATTGAACAACCAGACTTTCTGCCCAGGAACAAAGCTTATGTGCTGAATATGTCTGTCATGCCAATTCTTCACTTTGTCCTTATAGATGAGTGTGTTCTCGTATGCTTGATTTCGAATCTCTACCAGCTCATTCAGATCTATCTTTCTCTTGGCTCCTGCTTTCTGTACATCCATCAATATCTCTCGAATTGCCCATTCAGATTTATGCATGATTTCTACGGGCAAGTGGCACGGCTTTCCATAAACCAGTCTGAATGGTGAAGTACCTAAGGGAGTCTTATATGCAGTACGATATGCCCAAAGAACCTGATCTAGAAGCACTGACCAGTTCTTCCTATCCGGTCGTACTAGTTTCTGAAGAATTGATTTCACCTCCCTATTTGAGACTTCGGCCATGCCGTTCGTTTGTGGGTGGTAAGGAGAAGCTACTCTGTGATCGATGCTGTATTGTTTCACTAGCTTTTTCACCTCCTTATTAATGAAATGGCTACCCCCATCAGAGATTAGAATACGAGGGATTCCGAACCGTGAAATAATGTGTTCCCTTAGGAACTTGCAAATGGTCTTACTGTCTGCGGTTCGTGCGGGTATAGCCTCCACCCATCTACTAACATAGTTTACAGCGAGAAGAATGTACTCAAAGCCGTTGCTGGAAGGGAACGGTCCCATGAAATCTATGCCCCGTGCGTCAATGATCTTGCAAATAATGACGGGTCGCATCGGCATTTCATCTTTGGCACTGACTGTCCCAACAGCTCTCTGACAATCTGGACAACTCTTTACGAATGTGCAGGCATCTCTAGTAAGAATCGGCCACCATAATCCACTCTATAGTACCTTCTGCGCCGTCCTCTTCCATGAATGATGTCCTCCTGACTCTAAAGAATGATACAAAGTGAGGACACTATTATATTCCTCCTGAGGAATACATCACCTGTAAATGCAATCTGGTCCTTCGCGAAAAAGAATCGGATCCTCCCAATGGTAGTATCGTGCCTCAGAAACTAGTTTCTCAACTCGGTTCTTTGGCCAACCCTGAGGACTTTTCTGTGTGACTAGAAAGTTCACTATATCTACATACCATGGAAGTTCGGTAACCGCAAAGATGCTCTCATCAGGAAATCTCTCTGCGATCTCTGGCGTGTACTCATCTGAAGGCTGATCTGTCTGTAATCGGGAGAGGTGATCAGCTACCACATTCTTTACTCCAGGTTTACCTTTGATATCCGAGTCGAATTCCTGAAGTAATAGAATCCATCTAAGAAGGAGTGCCTTAGCATCCTTCTTTTCCATTAAAAATCTGATAGCTGAGTGGTCTGTGTATACTGTGATCTTAGAGCCAAGCAGATATGATCGAAACTTGTCTAATGCAAACACTACTGCCAACATCTCTTTTTCTGTTACTGTGTAATTTCTCTGAGCATCATCTAAGGTTCTGCTGGCATAGTGAATGGCAACGGGAAGTCCATTCCTCCTCTGTCCTATTACAGCCCCGACCGCAAAATCTGAAGCATCCGTCATGATCTCGAAGGGTAGAGACCAATCAGGCGGCTGTAGGACATGAGCACTGATTATCTTCTCTTTCAAAGTGAGGAAGGCATTAAGACATTTATCATTTAACACGAACTCGATGTCTTTGCCTAGCAATTCAGTTAACGGTCGGGCAATCTTAGAGAAGTCTTGGATAAACCGTCGGTAAAAACCGACATGCCCCAAAAATGACCGTAACTGTTTGATGTTGGATGGGGGCTCGAGTTTCTTGATGACATACACCTTGGTAGGGTCAACCTCCATGCCTCGTTGGGAGCCCAACACGATCCCGTGAGTAACCATAAAATGGCTCCTTTTCCAGGACAGAACGAGGTCTACCTCACAACACTTTTTCAGAACCTGGTCTAGGTGCACTAAACAATCGTCAAAGGACTCACCATAGACCGAGAAATCATCCATAAAAACCTCTAGATAATCACCGACCATGTCCGCAAAAATAGCAAGCATGCACCTCTAGAAAGTCGCAGGAGCGTTGCACAATCCAAAGGGCATCCATCTAAAGGCATACGTGTCGAACGGACATGTGAAGGTGGTTTTCTCCTGGTCTTCAGGAGCAATTGATACCTGGTTGTATCCGGAGTAACCGTCAAGGAAACAGAAGTACCCCTTCCCTGCCAACCGTTCTATGACCTGGTCTATCAAAGGCAAAGGGAAGTGGTCCTTCTTCGTCGTGGTGTTCAGCTTTTTGTAGTCAACACATACTCGCCACGACATGGTTACTCTCTTTGGAATCTCCTCTCCACTCTCGTTTTTCACCATCTGAATTCCCGACTTCTTCGGGACAACATGTAATGGGCTAACCCATTCAGAGATGGAGATGGGATAAATGAACCCTACGCCACACCATTTTGTGATCTCTTTCTTGACAACTTCTTGTAATACCGGATTCAGCCTACGCTGAAACTCTCTGGAGGGTTTGCTGTCATGATCGAGATAGATATGATGTGAACACAAAGTAGGATTAATCCCGCGGAGATCGGATACAGTCCACCCAATAGCCTTGAGGTTTCTTTCTAGAATCTCCATCAGACGAGATTCTTGATCATCAGTCAAAGTTGAGCTGATAATGATCGGAAACCATTGATGTGGACCCGTAAGGAAAGCATACTTCATGTTTGGTGGCGAAGTTTTTAGCTCTTGTAAGGTAGTATCTGTATCTGCTGAAACATCATCTGTAAGTGTATGGGGATCTGTATTGGTTGGTGATGTGTCTATGATTTGATTCTCCACCATCTCAATGTGCTCTAGAGTCGGACTACAGAAGATGTTCGAGACATCATCCGACTCCTCAGAATGATCATAAGAGAATAAATCAGCTAAATAAAACTCTGAATCATCTGAGACGGAGGAATTGTGTAAAGTTGCTGATTCTGAAAGATCTGCATTAAATTCGTCAAAAGTCTGATCCCTTTGCTTCTCATCATCCACACTAAAATATAAGGTTCCGTCGGAAGAATCACCCCCTGAGGTCTCGGACCCGTCCTCTATCAAACATTCTTGGGTCTCTACCTGATATCTTTCGAGGTCGTCAAGATGGACCTCATCCATGTAATCACAGAAGGCTAAAGAACTCAGAAAATATGAAGATGCATCACTGAAAGTGTTCGATTCTCTCGCCATCTATATATGTACCTTTTCACCCTCGACGCGAAAAGATACCTTCCCTGTATCTTAATCGAAGAGAGCCTTTGCGGTCTCTAGAAAAGGCCTTCCGAGAATGATCGGGGTAAGGTGTAACTATGCAGGGCAATTCATGTCCAGGACCGTAAAGTCCACTGGGAATTGCAGACCCTGCACGGTTACGATAACGTTCCTAAGTATACCCTTAGGTCTCTTTACGGATCTATCAGCAAAATGAAGGATCACGCGGGATTTGTAAAGAGAACCTAGCTCGAGCTTATCGAGTAAGGAAGCGGGTATCAGAATGATCGAGGAACCGTTATCTAATAGAGTGCGGTCGAACTCGACTTTGCGATCTCGCATCTGACATAATGTGCACCTGAGTCTTCCTTCTTCTTCGGTAACTTATTCTGTATTGCACAGGATGTAGCCTTAGTCAAGACATGTTTCTCTGTTCGGGATCTCTTTTTCCTATGCTTGGTGCATATGTTTTTCAATTGATTCTTAAGCGTATGAAACTGATCTAAGGCATCATGACGCGGGATCTTCAGAAATATATGATCTTTGAGTAATTTTTCGATCTCTAGAGATGCAACATTATTTTGGTCTTTTTCTTTCCTTTTCCAAACAAAGCATCGGGAAAAGGAACAATCTCAGGAGTTAGAAAATCAGAACTTTTATTCATCTTAGGATCAGCTTGTACATCAAGAGTTTCAGAATTATTTACAAAACTCTCTAAGACAGGGGAAGAAAGATTTTTGTCGGGGCTCTCTGCCTGATCTGGCGTGATGTCATCGTCTGATTCGCCAGTGTCCATATCTGCGGTGTTGGCATCGCTCCTGTCTCTTGAATCTGCATATTGGTCCTCATCATCTTGCGGTTTCTCCTCCTCGGCTTCAGAATCATGGTAATGCTCGTGCTCCTATAGTGCCCTCTCCTCTTCTCCAGCAGGTGTTTGTGGTGATCTACCGCTCCTGAGACGAATGAAGTTAGATAAAAATTCAGGAAACAAGATCTTACCTGTAGTGTCTATATGCTCTGGATGCCTCCTCTTGTTGTTCGGGTTCATCTGAGGCTGGGCTGGGAGAGTGGTCTTCGGCACGGTTATCTCGTCCAGACGACGATTACCCTACTCCATTTCAGTCTTGTGTGTGATCTGGAGTGTACTCAACATGTCCATGATCTGGTTGAGTGCCTGGGCCTGTGAAGACATCTCTGGTTCGGTGTGGTGACCCTGGCTTGCTCCTTTCTCTTGCCTTAGCGTGTAATGCTGAGAGGTGGAAGGCTGGGAGTATCTTTGAGGTGTGGAGGAAGACTGCTGCGGCTGCTGATAAGGATAATTCGGTGAGTAGTGAACAGGGTGCTGATATGAATGCTGCGGTCTCTGATGGTAGACATTCGGATGAGACTGCTGCGGCATGAAAGTCTGACGGTGCTGGAAGTTCGGACGTCCATGCTGTGGATGACCGTACGGCTGCTGCTGCTGATTCGGTATACTCGGTTGCTGCATCAGAGTATACCAAATCCCGTTGATCTCGAAAGTGGATTGCGGCTCCACCTCCATCTCTGCGATGCTGGTGATCTGGCCTGGATTGGCATGAGACTGGTCCTCATGCCAATCGATTTGCGGAATCTCAGACTCGCTCTGAACATAGTGGATTTGACGGGTGGGTGGAGAGGGTGTGATCCTCCGTGCTGGTTGCGCATTCGAAGAAGTCTGGCTCTGCTGGTACTGGATCTGAAGCTCAACAACCTTCTTCAATATATCACTCAGCTGCTGAGGTAAAGATGAGAGTTTCTCCAACTCTCGCAGCGGCTGTAGGTCTTGGACCTGCTTGTGAATCACGTCCACCAATGTCAATTTCTCGCTAATAAAGCCCATTTTGGTGTTGGATTCAGAGTCTAAGATATTCGCCACCTTGTGATGTTCGCGGTGATGTGGTGGCTACGGGGCTTTCTGAAATGACCGAGTAGAGTCTACGACTCTCGAGTTCTCGGCCATCCCTTCGAAGATGGCCCAAACTGACTCGACATCCTTGTTTAAGTAACTGCCGCCACATGCGGCACTTACGAGCCCCTGAATTTCTGGCTGGAGTCCTCCGAAGTAGTTTTGCACGAGCACCTTCATCGGGATCTCATGATGCGGGCATCTCTCCGTCAGGTCCTTAAATCGATCCCATGCCTCATGGAATGATTCGTGCGACAGTTGCGTAATGTTGGAGATCTGACTCCTCATCATGTTCGTCCTTCCCAGAGGAAAATATTTGCGCAGGAAGGTGGACTTCAGGTCATCCCATGTAGAGATTTCTCTCCCCAGATGACTCAGCCAATAAAGGGACTTATCGGCTAAGGCAAAGGGGAAGGCCTTGAGGCGTACGACCTCCTGTGTGACTCTTGGATAACAAGCCGTTCCGCAAATCATCTCAAACTACTGTAAAAATGTGAACGGCTCCTCTGTGGTATTCCCATAGTACTTGGGAAGCAAAGAGATGAAGGACGGTCTGAGTTCGTATGGCCCTTGATTCAGCGGTAGCCGAATCCAATGGTGGAGCGTTCTTGCGCCTGGGTCATACTCGTCCCGTAAAGTCACGGGAACCGCATGCGGTAACTAGTTCCCAGCCCCTGCTCTTAACGCGATTATTTCAGCCTGCAGTTCATTTTGAACTCTATACTGTTCTCGAATCTGTAAGTTCATCTGCTGAAGTGTATCGAGAATGCCAGTTGTAACATCTGCGTCTGGTCTTCCTTCGTGCTGCTCCCTAGCTGGTGGCCTCTCATCTGCTGGTCCTTTGCCGCAAGCCATCTGATCGTCTGTGAAATGAAAACTCTCGTAAGAACTCAGCGAAAAGTATGCAGGAGATCTAGATGATGTATTGAGGCGAGGGTCAGCCTCAATAGTCTGTCCAGGAGGCGAGGGAGTCTGGGTCTGACTCGCCTCAAGATCTGATGGGACCAGCTCGGGAAGAGGGTCAACCCGAGCCTGTGAAAATATACGCTCGACGGTGGATGGTCGAAAGCTCACAGAGTCTGATCCGAAAAGCCGTCGAGACGTCATCTTCGATGTCAAGAGGAATAGTCGGGAGAGCACATTTACGATTCAAGTGAGAGAGAGAAATGCGAAAGCCACGGAAACTCACGCCCCGCAAAAAAACACAAAGCAAACCCCGTGTTCATCATCTCGACCCGATGAAGATCGTAAGAGTTCAATCTTTTTATCTTTTCGATTTTAGGGTTGTAATTAGCAAACAAGTTTTTCGATTATCGCAGGCTGAGCAAGCCAATAGGTGCCCGATGGTTTCTCCGAAACACTGGCCCGAATCCTTACAAGAGACCAGTCGCACTCAACCAGTATGGGAGTAAGTACGGACGGTTTCCGGCTACCCGTGTTACTTGAGGACGGAGCCTTGCGCAGTGTCCTCTAAACCTCCCACTCTGCGAAGTAAACCCGGACCGTTTCCGGCTACCCGAGCTTACCCACTGAGGAACAGTGATCAGGTGTATGAAACCAGTAGTATTTCGCGAGAAATACGGGGTTTGGGCTCTATCCTTATGGGTCGGCTCTCTAGTTCGCGCACTCTGAGAAGTGTGCGGGGGTTACTCTCCCAAATCAATTGAGTCGTTTTACGGCTTTTAGATCAGATAGGATTAGCAGTCCCGATTTTAGGTTTGCGGTTTTATAATTTTTTTGGTTTTTTTCAAACAACGTCTATCGATTTTTTTCTTTTTATTATAAAAACCCTAAAGCATGCACCTAGGTGGCGAGTCCTAAGACTAACTACGCGGGCGCACTCAGATAGAGTAAAAAAATCCTAAACAAGCATCTAGAAAATCGCGGAAAGCCGATAAGCGATGAAAACCGCGGTGGGTGCCCTGATCCTCGGATACACGGTATCCGACGGATTAGGCCCCGAAAAAAAATGGGGGGGGGGGGGTTGTTTATTATTTATTACAGCTTCTCTCCCTTTCTCTCTCTTTTACAGAAAAATATTCTAACTACTCTACCCTTTGCAGCCGACTCGTGAAGAAGGAGCCGGGCTCTGCTCTTTCAACTAACTCGGCTTCCGAAGAAGCCGGTTGATCCTGCAGGCCCTGCAAAGAAAGTTAGCAAACAAAACCGATCGAGAAAACCGAGAAAAACCGTAAGAAAAATCGAGAGAAAAACTAAGAAAACAAAAGCGAAGAAAAAGCCGTACGAAAAACCGTACGAAAAAGCGAAGCAAAAAGAAGAGAGAAAAAATAAAATCACAAAGAAAGGGAAAAAAATCAAAAAGTTCTAACGCCTCCCCGGCAACGGCGCCGTTTCGATAAGACCTGAAAATCGGTTTCGCGGCTTTTTTTAGAGGAAAACACGGTCGATGTAGAAAAAGCCGCGAAGCAAGAAACGATTCTCAACTTATCAAATAAATTCGGTTTTCCTTCGGAAAACCTACACTAAATTTTTAACCAGGCAAGTGTTCCTGGGTTGAACTCAAGGAGGCAGAATAGAATCCTTTGATTTTTTCGGTTTTATCTTTGTATTTTTATTTTTTATCTCTTCTAAGAGTTATCAAGTCAAGAAACCCTTTTTATTGATTTTTATTTTTATTTTTTATTTGATTTTATTCTTTTCCAATTTTTATTTAATTTTCAAAAAGGGATTTTTTTCAAAATTATTTATTTATTATATAATAGGTGGATATTATATAGGTGGTAAAATATAGTAGGGTGAACGTGGGTCGAGCAGCGAGCTCGAACAACACAGGAAACCAAAACAAAACGAGGCGAAATTCGAAGAATCAAAACACGACGAAAACACGACAAAAACTCACGAAACTTTGATACTAGGTAGCTGGGGTAGTTGTGTAACTTTGATCCTCCACCCCTCGAGCTCGCCCGCGGTAGGGAGAAGTTGGCGGTGGCTCGAGTCGTCGGCGGAGATGCTCAAAAGATCAAGGTCTCGTTCACCTGGAAGTTCTTCAGTTCTGGCGACCTTCCTTGAAGGTGGATTCTGATGAAGGTGGAAAGCTTCCAGCTGTGGAGAAATGGCTCTTGATGAAGATGAACATGCAAACGACAAGATGGTATGCTCGATTCACGATGAATCGGCCAAGAGATGTAAGTTTTGCAAGTTCAAAAACATGAAGAAAAATACGGTTTCCAGTTTCAATGAAATGTGCATGAAAACGACGATAAATGGCGTTGCGTTTCGAATGGATTTGAAAAGATTTTGAAAGAAGATTTGGAAGGGCGTCTAACCTAGATGATTAAGCGAGCTAAATCAGGGATTAGCGTTGCTAATCAACGCACGAGAATCGAGGAATAAATCCGATAAGGTGAAGGAATAAGGTCTGGGGAGTCAAGGTATATTACCTGGAACAGTTGCTCGACGGGCGACCTTTGGCCGGAGCTTGACGCGCGCTGGGCGGCGATGCAAGGCTTAGCACAGCCTTGGAACCTCCTCCGACGTACCCTCCTCCACGCGAGCTTGCTTGGGCGGAGCTGTCACCTCCTAATACGACGAAGCGAGGCTTGGAAGATGGGGGTCGGCTAATTGGAACTGGGTTTCAGTTTGTTGGGAGAGTTCGTTGGCGATGGAGGGGGTTTAGGGGCTTATATAGATGGTTTGCGTGGGCTCCAAGCTTAGATCGAAGGGCTGGCGATGGAGGTGGTAGTTAGAGGAAGAAATCCAGCGGTTTAGATCACCTGGAGGTATTAAGGTTTGCGCGGGATAAATGGTGGAAGAAGGATAGTTGGAACAGACCTGGCGCAACTGCTTCTTGGAGAAGAAGACCCAGGTGCTGACAAGTGTCAGCACCTGGTTGGCCAGAAGCTGAAATTCAATATAAATACAATATTAAATAATAAATAACTTTATTTTAAATAATTATAAATACAAGAAATCTAGATAAATTAATTTTCTAATTTATGGAATAAATACTTTTTATAAATAATAAATGTTATTCAATATATAAATATTATATTAATAAATATTTATTTATAAATAGGTTTTAGATTTTTAATTTAATAAATATATACTTAAAATTTAATTTTATATTTTCTTAATTATTAGAATATTAAATAAGGTTTATATAAATTTTGATAGATTTTAATAAGTTAATTTGCATATTTTATTAAATATGGTTAGTATCTAAGTAGTTCATTTATACCTATATTTTGGGGTTTTTGATTTATTAAAATAATAAATAAGGTCCAAAAATTATGAAATAATTTTGGGTGAAACTACAAGATCATGGAATAATTTTAAAAAAATAAATTAATAAAACTATAAATAATGTGTGTTACATAAAATAAATAGCCCAGAAACCCCGTTGTCTTTTGGTCCCAAAATCGACTTTTTGCAAACGGACTCCGAATTCGATGAAACCACCTTTATTAATTAAAGAATATTATTTTAAGAATTTAAAGGTGAGTAGAGTGAAATTGAAGTTCGTATGAGGAATTTATGATGTTCGGAAATTGAGATTTTGACAATTTACAGGCTGAGTTTCTTGGCATATATACAGGGTAATATTTTTAACTTATTTTTATATTTTTATATACATTTTTAGAAATAATTAGGAGAAGAGTTTGGTGAAAAATATGTTCATATGGATTAATTAAAAATCTTTGAAGTTTTGTATTTATTTTATAAATAATGAAAGGTGTATATGATGTGTGTCTTAATTTATTTTTAGGTTTTCTTTCCTTATCTCCCCCTACTTTTTGGTTTGTCGACCAATCCATGCTGTCTTGGTCTCGGGGGTTGGCTATAAATATACCTTTCAGTTATATTTATATTTTAAGTCATATTATACATATATACATATATCCAATCTGCCTTTTTGTTCTTATCTTGTTCTTTATTTATTTACATGATTTTAGTGGTTAAAGGTGAATATTTATACATGAATGATGATTTATTAAAAGATGAGAATTAATGGATATTTACATGTATTTGTTAAGGGTTTTAAGACAAAATGCGACAGAAAAGTTAATGAATCATGGATTCATCACCTCCTCATCGCCGGAGCGTATCCGACGTCTCCAACTTCATCGGAGGATCCCAGTAGCTGCGGAGCGCCGAGGCGAAGCTCTTCCACACCTCAGCAGCTCAGGAGGAGGTCTCCACCGCGTCCATTGGGCCGGCAAAACTCGTCGGCGTCGAGTTCTTGGAGAACCTCCCGTCGCCGTCCGCTCAACCTCCTGCTCCAGATCTGATCAAAGCCGTCTATTCACGAGCAGCCTTCACCGTCGATCCATCTGGGAGTCGATCCGGACCATCCATCCATCGAAGGGTTTTTCAGCTACCAGCTACCGTTAGATCTTCCACGTGGAGAACCCTCGAGCGTCGATCGCGCGAAGAGGCGCTCGCTACTTCCAACCGCCCGATCATCCCCGTGGCGTCGTCTCCGCCATCCGCGTTAATAAAGGGTAAATTTCTTGTAGGCCCTTGTTATTTCTGTTGTTACTGTCTAGTCCTGTAAATATTTTTTTAGTTATTTTTAGTTGGGTAAATTGCAGAAAGGACCTCAGTGCTTTTAGATATTTCTGTTTAATCCCTGTGTGTATTGAACACATGCCTGGACACGTGATTTGGTGGGCATTTTGCACATTTAATCCTGTATTCCTTGCATGTTATTGTTTGATACTTTTTAAATAGGAATTGAAAAATAAACCCCTCTGAGTCTGAACCACGTGCCTGGCGCGTGTTTTGTGGTATTTTTGCTCTTTGGGCGCTGAGTTTTCTTGCATTGTTACTGATTGGCCCTTGGAACATATTTTATTTGCATTTAGGACCCTGTGAACTGTGAGCCGCTATTTTAATTAAATAAAATAGCATATCAAGTCCAAATTGTGTGAAAATTGGGCATGTGGCTCCTGCCACTGTGTAAAATTTTCACCAAAAATTTGGTACATTTTTTAGGCTTTTTGTTATTTTTAAAATATCAAAAACAGTTGTCTTATGTAAAATACCAAAAATTTTCACCAAAAATTGGGCATGTGGCTCCTGCCACTGTGTAAAATACAATACATTTTTGTAAAAGTAGGTTTCTTTATGTAAAATAAATATATATAGTGTATTTTCCATATTTACATATCGACTTATTTGGAATTTGAGATTTCAATAAAACATAAAATAATTGGAATGCGTACTTTTTGGTTTTGTTTAACAAAATAATAAATTGAAAATGTTTAGTAATTTAAAATTAAAAAATGTAAATTTCTGTGATATTCTGTATAATATCAACTTTATATTAAATTTTATCAATATTCAGCAGAAATATTGTTCTCATGCATCCAATTGAATGTAAAATGTACAACACATATATGCAAAATAGATTATTCTTTCGTATTATATTTTTTAATAATGTAAAATTAAGTATCTAACTTTTTAAAGAGTAATCAGATTCTCCTTTCATTATCGGAAAGTTTGCCATGTGTAAATCAATTAATTATCTTATTACGTAAGCACCCTGTATTTTTATGCAACATAATATACATAAAATACAACTGCATAAATACAAAATTTCACCGGATTTAGGCTTTTTTCTCGAACATTAGTAGCTACGGTTTTGTAGTTTATAACATGCAACTGTAAAATATGTCGATCGATTGTAAATTCATAACTGTTATTTCAAAATGCGGTCCTTTATTCTATCAAATATTTCCACTCCGCATCTACCTAAATATAGAATGTTCAATGAAGTATATTTTTCTAAATTAGCATTTATTTAACCCTCCCACATTTTAGGAATGTTAGTTGGCACGAAAACCACATATTGGTTTCAATCTCCTTCGTATATTCATCATCCCACGGCCTAAGATGACACCTTTCCATAATCAAGGAAAGGTGCTGCCTCAATTCAAGTGAACCATATATATATATATATATATATATATATATATATATGGTGGAAGAAATAGGACTTGGTTGATTTCTTTCAAATAGGACTTCGTTGATCTTGTAAGAGCCAAAATTTGTGAGAGCATGAGAGCAGTGAATCTGGACCACTAGATTCTGCTCTTCTCTCTCCTCCAGCAATCAATGAGGAGAGAGATGACAAAATCTAGTGGTCCAGAATCATTGCTCTCATTTTCTCACAGGTTTTGGCTCTCACAGGATCAACCCTCTATATATATGTACATACATACATACATACATACATATATACATACATACATATTTATATATACATATGCACATATATATAGGAATGATCCTATGAGAGCAAAAAACTGTGAGAGCATGAGAGCAGTGATTCTGGACCACTAGATTCTATCTTCTCACTCCTGGTCTTCTCTCTAATGGTCGAATCTAGTGGTACAGAATCACTTCTCTCACGCTCTCACAGATTTTGGCTATTATAAGATCAACCCTCTCTCTCTCTCTATATATATAGAGAGTGATTCTGTGAGAGCAAAATGTTGTGAGAGCATGAGAGGTATGATTCTGGGCCACTAGATTCAACCAGGAGAGAGAAGATGGAATCTAGTGGTTCAGAATCACTCCTCTCATGCTCTCACAACTTTTTGCTCTCATCGGATCACTCTTATATATTGGAAAAAGGGGTTGCCCCTGCCTCATTTTGCATCATTTTTTAATTTTTTTTACAAAATATTGTCATATATATTCATCTATTTATATCTCCTATATGTCATTCGAATTTTGTCAGAAATAAATAATCACATGCCCTCCATCTAGAACATGTAAATTGAATGTTCTAAACATTGTTGTAATCGACCTATTCTAGATCGAGGGCATAAGAGTCTCTATTTCTAACAAAATTCGAATGACATAAAGGAAGGACATATAGATGAATATACATGGTTATATTTTTGAAAAAAATGTTGAAAAATGGAGTGGGGCAGCCACATATAACCCATAAACATATATACAGACACACACACACACACACACACTCACACGCACATGCATACGCACACGCACACGCACACACACACACACACACACGCACACACACACACACACGCACGCACACGCACACGCACGCGCGCGCGCGCACACACACACACATGATTTCCTTCCAATAGGACTTGGTCCCTTATGAGTTCAGGAAGGTCGGTCCCTTTTTTGTAGAAAACAAGAGACTTTAGTAGAATAGGTATACATATTGTATTACAATGTGCAATTTTAGTGTTTGTATTATAATATACAGTTTTGTATATGGTTTTGCATTTATAATGTGTAGTTGTAATACAAACTGTATATGCATTCTACTAAAGTGCTCGTATTTTCTACAAAAATATGGCAGCCTTCCTGAAGTCAGGAGGGATGCACCCTATTGGAAGGGTACCCTGTGAGTGTGAGTGTGTGTGTGTGTGGTTGATTCTATGAGAGTAAAAAACTGTGAGAGCATGAGAGCAATGATTCTGAACTATTAGATTTATCATCTCTCTCATGGTTGATTTGAGAAAGATGAGCAGAATCCAGTAATTTAGATTCATTGCTCTCATGCTCTCACAGTTTTTAGCTCTCACAGAATCGTATATATAGGGAAAATGGTGTTGTCCCCGTCCCTAATTTTCCGTATCTTTTTTTATTTTTTTGAAAAATATCACCATGTATTCATCTATATATCCCTCCAATATCTCATTTGAATTTCGTTAGAAATAGAGACTCAAATGCCCACCATCGAGAACGTGTAATTTTAATAGTCGAAACATGTTGTAATCGACCTGTTCTAGATGGAGGGCATAGGAGTCTCTATTTCTGACGAAATTCGAATGAATTATAGGAGGGATAAATAGATGAATATACATGGTGATATTTTTCAAAAAAATAAAAAAAACGTCGAAAATGAGCGGGGCAACCATGTTGGCTGCCCCCGCCTCATTTATTACATATTTTTTCAAAAACATCACAAAGTACATTGAAAAACTAACTGATCGAGTTATTTAAAAAGATAGACAATTATCGTTATAATGATCAGTTGAAATCCGCAGAAAATTTAATATTTTTATTTATACTCTTAAACTCTAGTGTATATCGTCAAGTATAGGAGTGTCAAACTTAGGGAGGCAAACTGATGGAAACTAGGGTAAAACTATAGAAAACAAAGTTTTTATGATTGTCTAATTTTCATTTATTTTTATTTTATTAATTATGTTTTTAGTTTACTATTTTTATGAATTTTTAAGAAGTTTTTAAGATTTATTTGGATTTTGTATTTTTTAAGGGGAGAAATGATGTTTTATTGAAAATTATGAAATATTTAGAATTTTTAAAATAAAAATAGAGAAAAATATATTTATTTTTTCATTAGAAAGTAGGTGAAATTATCTTTAAAATAATATGATGTACGTATTTTTGTGATTTTTATTTAGGGTTTTTATCATTTGTGCCCCTCTGAGATATTGCAATTTCAGTTATGCCCCTATCTTTTTAGCAATATCAGTTATGCCCATCACTTCTTTCTCCGTTATCACTTGTGCCCTTCCGTCAGATTGACCACCAAAAAATTAAAATAACCATAGTTTTTCAAACCTTGGTGTGGTTAAGAAGGGTATTATGGTCAGAATAAAATCAGAGGAGAGGTTGGGCCGGGGAAGTGGGGCAGAGGAGGATCTCAGGGCGGAGCTCGAGGCTGGAGGGTACTGGATAAAGTAGGATGAGGCGGGTTGGGGAGGAGGTGCGAGGATGGGAGGAGGTGCGGGCTGGGCAGGAGGTGCGAGCAGGGGAGGAGGTGCGGGGCTGGGGCAGGGGTGGCGGGGGTAGGGGGAGGTGCAGGGGGAGGAGGTGTGGGCTGGGGCGGGGGAGGCGGGGATCGGGGGAGGTGCTGCAGGAGGAGGTGCGGGCTGGGGCGGGGGCGATAGGGGCCGGGGGAAGTGCTGCGGGAGGAGGTGTGGGCTGGGGCGGGGGTAGAGGGGGCAGGGGGAGGTGCTGCGGGAGGAGGTGCGGGCTTGGGTGGGGGCGGCAGGGGCCGAGGGAGGTGTGCGGCAGTGGCATGGCATGCAGGAAGCAGTGATGGAAGCGGGGAGCAGGATGGAGGGCGCTCCTGGTGAAGGGTGATGACCGGCTGCTGTAGGTGCAGCTAGGGGGAAGGATGGTGGTGGAGGCCATGGAGGAGCCGGGGCGGAGGTACGAGGGCCGGGGAGGAGCTCGGGGCAGAGGGATGGGCTGAGGGCAGTCGGGAGGAGCCGCTGGAGGTGCAGGTGGCTGGGAGAAGAAAGAGAAGGGGGAGGAAGAGGATGGGGGAGGAAGAAGAAGAAGAGTTGGACATTTCAGTCCATTTTTTTCAATTAATTCCACTTATGTCCTTGAAGTTAACGTCCGTTTGTATTATGGATGGACGGAAACTAACTCGAGGGGCACACGTGATAGAATGAGAAGAAGTGAGGGGCACAATTGATATTACCAAAAAGATAGGGGCATAACTGAAATTGTGATATCTCAGAGGGGCATAAATGATAAAAACCCTTTTATTTATTTAGTTATGAATTTTGAAAGTTCTATGTTTTTCGTATTTTTTGTTGATTTTAATATTCAATTTCTATTTTATTTTTGGTTTATTATGTAAAATATAGTAAAATATCGTTAAGGTAATTTTATAAGATTTTTAAGAGTTTTTATATTTTTATGTATTTTTAAAGTTGGTTATATTTTTATGGAATTCTAAAGGATTTATTAAAAAACAGAAAATTTTTTTATTTGCAAAACTAATTTAATAATGTATATAGTGTAATACTTGTATTTAGTAAGTATTTTTATTATATTTTCTATTTTGTATTTTTATTTAATATATATTATATTATGTATAATATTATACAAGCTGTATAGGGTAGATTTGCAATTAATTGAAAATATAGCGTTGCATGTAAATTTTGTAGAAAGTTGCAGGGCATCGGCGCAATTCGTCCAGATAGCAAGTGCGTGGCACATGACTGCCTACTGGAATTGGACATACTTGAAAATAGAACAAATGCCAGGGGTGATTCCTGCAAAATGACCACCGTACACGTGTTCGACCATGTGACTCAAGTTGCTTTAGGATCTGTACAAAAACTAGGGAAATACCGTGGAAAAATTGCAATTCACCCAAAATATCAAACACATCACGCACGAAGCACGTGAGGGCGTTAAAGCGATGGGGTGGTGGAGCTATGTTGGTAGCGATGCGTGGCGACCTATTGTGCGCCCGATCATGACTGATCTAATCCGACCTCTATGCGCCGCTGCTCTATCTGGACGTCCGATCAAATTTGATCGGACGGTTATAAAAAAATGTGGAGCTGATCTTCGTTCTTACCCAAATTGAAGAGTTGCTCCAGGCGATGCGGAGAAAGGTGGAGGCGTCGGCTCAGTGTGGTGGATCGATGGTGAAGAGAGCGGTGGTCGATGATTCTCAGGTCAGTGAACTCGATTCTACAAATGGTATTCCGCTTCTCGTTGCAGATGAGTTAGATCTCCATGTTGAATGTTTCCTTTCATCTCATTACAGTGCACTCTCCTCTGTGAAGCATAGAAGGCTAAGAGTATATAAAGATGTAGGTGTCCCCTAAAGGATATGGTTAATCATTAAGCGCATCATGGAAGTGTGAGGATCGCATCGTATGCGATCGGGAATGACTAGTCGCACCAGTTGCTTGAGGCAGCGGAAATTAAAAAATTTTCATGTGACGAAACCACATGATCCAAGAACACTTCTCGGATCGTTTCGTCTAAACCACAAACAAGTAATAGGATTACCTCTTGAAGCATGGTTGCGATAGAATATCTAAACGAAGAGACCTCCTGTCTCAAGTCCTATCCGACGGAGGAGACGCTTGCGAGCGTGTTGATGAAACATGTGCTTCTCGCAATCCTTGTTGATGATCCAAGCGGCAGATCTCCTGATCTCGACACACGAGATCGGACGTCTTCTTCATGAGCGAGGCACACCAAAGGAGACAGAGATCCACGAGCAAACGATCAGGCAACATAATGACGACGCTGCGGCGATGGAGACTCTCTCTAGGGCATCCATAGTGGACGGCCATATGAGAGGGGGAGAGAGAGTAGGCGTGTAGAGAGAGAAAGAGTGAGAAAGAGAGACTTATGTTCTCATTGTTTAAAGAAGAGCAAAGGGGGTGCCTCTCCTTTTATAATATTTTGGGATCCACGGATCTCAATCCATGGACAACACAAATCCAATGGCTCACATTGATTTGTGTTCCTTTTAATGGCCAATATTTGTGTTGGTAAAAACCAACAACAATTAATTTAATAAAATCAAATATATATTGAATATAATTTGACTTATATCAAATAAACCTCCATTAGTGAAATAGAAAGGAGGCAAGCCTCCTTCCATAAGGAGGGTGGACGGCCACCACATTCCTTATAGGAATTGTGGCTGTCCACTTTTCCTATATGGAAGGTGGATGTCTCTCTCCTATTACATGAGATTACATTATCTCATGATTCTCTCCAATATTTACAACAACTTTTGTTGCAAATTATTTCACAAAAATAAATCCAATCTATTTTGTGAACATTGCAATCTTGCCATTAGAAATTTGTGAATCACATTCACAACCCAAAATAAAATGTAAATTACATTTTCAATTAATTGTTTAATGTGAATCCAATTCACATCAACATTTAATTAACAAATGAAAATTACAAATATCTCTCTCTTATATATTATAAATCACATTTATAATATATATGATTAATATGGATAGTGCTATCCACATTATTCAATATCCATGATAATTAAATCACATTTAATCATCTTGGAACTCTATTCTCATGTGCCCAAATAATATGAATCACATTCACATTATTTACATCTTTGATAATCAAATAACATTTAATTATCTAAGATAACTCTCTTTATAATATGAATCGAATTCATATTAATCATGATAATTAAATCACATTTAATTATCCATTTTCTCAATGCTCGGATACTTATATCAACAATGAAATTATCTTGAACTCTTTCAAGGATAATGCGCTTTCTTCGCGGATACTTGGAGATAAGGACATGGTGATTATATTGTTCCACATATAGTGACTTGGATATTGAGATCACATCTCAAATCCAGATCTCAGGCCTCCCATAGATGCTTGATTAAATCAAGACCGTAAATCTAATCTTCTCATTGTATCTGAATCACATTTGGATCAATGACCAATATTTGGACTAAGATCAGATTACTTCTCTACTGAGAGGAGTCACTAAAATCCAGACCCGTTTCATCACTCCCTAGGAATGGAAGCGTCATGGTTATACAATCGTTTATGAACACATCACCCTCAGGTATTCCAATACCTTTACATCCTGCATACTGTAAGACTCGGAATAAACCTGAAGTATTAGATCAATTTTACACTGTCTACTTCAGAGTTTTATCATTAAGTTTCTCATTTGACTATTGGGAATTGGTATTGATCATATACTTTCCAAAAGCATAAATCATACCCAGGTGTTGATTATATACTTTCTAAAAGTATATATCAAACCTACAAATTCAGTCAAGCTTCCAAAGCAAGATGACCGTGCATGGAATTTGATTCTTCCCAATATCTCATGAGTGAGCTCATGTCTTCCAGTTCAGTAAATGAACCTGTATGATCCCTTTGAGAGATCGTATTACTCATATGCCCTTGTATGCACACTAGCGCGCCGTTGTATAGACCTTGATTAGGTCATCAACCTATTGGTCTACCAAATGTACATACTCAGGTATATAGTAACACATCTGTCTCTGGTCAGAGGATGCGTGCCTATATCATGACAACACACGTCATAGGACTTTGGTTATCTCTATCTCGTTAAGTCAACTCTTTGACCTAACTAAACTGACACCTTCGAATCTCTATTCCCATGCAGAGGACCTGCGTCAAGAGGTCGGTCAGATATCAGCCTAAATGAGAAAGGATTTCCATCTCTTCTCAGGTTGGAGATCATCTCGCAACAATCATTTGACGGTGCTTGATGAGTCCTCAATCTAACTCTTTAGATGTTCATCCAAGCACCAGTCTCTATGATTCAATAATTGAATCAACAGTTGCATGATCATCAAGGTGGCCATGGTACATAACCCTAATTTTGCTAAGGGACCTATTATGCAAATTAGTTATCCTTCATTTCAGATCAGGGAATGATATTTGCAATAACATTTATTGCATAATGGCTCGCCTGGGCTCCCATGTCCAACAATCTCCCACTAGCACAAAGAGCCATTAAGGGTCTAATCATTTAAACCCACACTCATGTGACAATTCATTGGATATTTAGAAAAATAGCTAGGTAAAATGATCAGTCACTCTGTTCCCAAGAGGCTATGCTAAGTCCTTTTACGGCACTTGCATATCTCCTAGTGACAGTGTTCACATCCAATGTGAATGTTGCATCTTATGCAACCAATACTCAATCATGTCAGTCATAGTGTCCTTGACACTACACCTCAATAATTATTATAACCAGTATGTAATTTCTATCATCCTTATTAGAATACCCTTAATCCTAGAGATTTCTATCTCCTAAGGTATCCGCAGTTAAGACATTTTAGATCACTATATATAAAGTCTTCATTTCTTGAAGATAAGACTTTGAGTTCACTATCTCAAAAGTCTTGTACTCTATGAAGATATTGTTATTACTGCAATCAAGTGTAATATCTCCATAGTAGGATTAATAACAGTTTACTACTCCCACTGCATGTAGACATTTGGCTTTTGTACACATCTATCATACACTCAGCTTCTCATAACTGATGCACAAGTGCAAGCAGTTCTAGCATTCATTTCCTCAATTCTTTGAGGTACTATCCCTTTAGATAGGTCATTACCATATCTTAAGGAAGGGAAGCCTTCCTTGGGGTTTTTCAATAATGGAACATGTCCAAGGTGTACTACAAATGTGACAGTCCCAATATCCTCTTCTCTTTGCTTCTGAACAACTTCAAAACTAAGATCTAAGAGGTATCTTTAAGATCAGATCTCAAGATATGGAATAGCCAGTCTATAAAACACTTATTATCATTTCTACATCATTCTAAATGATTAGGATATTATCTACATGAAGCACGATGAACACAATGGCACTCCCACTAAGCTTTACATGGTTCATCAAGATTCTTTCTGAAATCATAACATTTATAATTTCATCAAATCTTATGTTCCTACTACAAGAATCTTATTTTGAGTCCAAAGATGGAGTTCCTTAGATTGCATACCTTGCTTTCCTCAACCATGAAGTCTTGGGGCTACTTCATGTGAATATCCTCAGAGAGGTATTCACAGAGGAATGCAATCTTGACCCACATCATGAAGATATCATAGTCAAGTTGCATGGGTATAGTTAGCAATATTCTGATGGGTTTAATGATGGCCACTGAAGAGCAAGTCTCATCGCAAGCGATGTCTTCTCTTAAGTGTGCAGCTCATGGTTACGAACCGTGCTTTGAAGGTCTCTACCTTCTCATCAGGTTCCCTCTTTCTATTGAAGATCCATTTACACCTTAATGAATCTTACCCATATAGGTGGATCCTCGAGGTTCCATACACAACATTTATATATGAAGTCTACTTTAGACTTTATTGCTAACATCCATCTTTTCATGCTATTATCTTCAGAACCTTCATCACATGAAGTCAGATCATTGTCAGATTCAACTGACACATGGAATCTATCTTCAAACGTATTTGAAGAGGTATTAGTGTTTTATCTTTAATTGTTCATTTAGTTTCCGATTTCAAGAGCCTCATTATCATCTCAAGATTAAATGAGTTCCTTCACTTCATTTTCATGTCGATTCTCAAGAGAGTCATCCTATAAGTATCACATTCTCAAAGACGATATCTTTTAAGAATCTTAAGGTCATAAAGTAGGTATCCAATACCATCCTTTATTTTCCTTAATGAAGTAGCACTCTCAAGTGCTAAATTCCAGCTTACTTGCTTGGAACCTTATTAGGATATATTGTAGTCTCTACTATAAATATATATCTGGAAACTAATAGATAATTATGCTTATATTATTCATTGATTATATCATGTCACGCTTGATCCAATTTTATCTCTCTACAAATCCTATTGAGTTTAGGTTTATTAGGAGGAGTGAGATAGAAATGATATTCATATCTCTATAAGGTAGTCCATGAATTAATCTAATAGGTACTGACTACCTAGATTAGATCAAATTCATCTAATCTTCCTTCAAACTTTGGTTCTAAACAAAATTGTGAAATCTATGAACATTTTAAAGGTTTCTAAGCGAAGAGAAGAAATCTCATATCACAAATAATCATCAACAGATATCACATATCTATAATGTTTATTCTGACATAGATGACTGATGAAGCCCCATTCATCACTCTTTATTCCTTTATTTTAACTAGAAACCTTAGCCAAATACCTTGTAAATATGTGTAAATATCATAAATTGCCATAACACATGCATCATGTAAATATGCATAATTAGCATGTTTTTGTATCAAAATAAAGGAATAAAGAAACACAAGAAAAAGAGGGAAATATTTAGAATAAATATTGACTGACCTACTCCCAAGGGAGGGCTCACCATAAGCTTGACCACAAAAGAACCCAAGTATAGAGAGATAAGGTCAATCATACTTGCACATAACCCCATGCATATAATTAAATTTTTTTTCCTCAAAATAAAAATTAAAAAGTGTTTCTCAAATTTTGTACATATTTGTAAAAATAAAACTAAAATAAAAATGGGAAAAATAAAATAAAAATAAAAATAAATAAAATTCTCTCTCATTAGTGTACATAGACCATGTATATAAAATAAAAGGCCTATTTATTTTCTCCTTGTAAATAATTAATAAATCCAATAAAAAATTATATTTTTATACTCCATATTTTATGGTGTAAATAAATAAAATAAATAAAATAAATAAAAACAAAAATAATTAAAATCTTTTCTCACGTTGTATATATACCATGTACATATGTAAATAGTTATATGTATTTAACTCTTGTAAATAAATCATAAAAATAAAATAAAAAATCTTTTTATTCCAAATTTTATGTTGTAAATAAATAAAATACAAATTTGGAATAATTGTGAAAAATAAACAATTAAAAATAAAAATAAAAATAAAAAATACATGTGTATATACTTGTATATATTAATAAAATAATGTAAATACGTTATATATTTTTCAAAAAAATAAATAAAAATCACTAAAAAAATAATTCGAAAAATAATAAACATTTTTCATGTTTAAATTTTTTCGAAATAAAATCATTTACTAATTTAAAATGATTTTTTAAATATTTAATAAACGGAATTTTCCTATTGGTCCACAGGGGATTGTTAACCCCGGTCAACTCTCCCTCCAGGACCACCCAGGACGGATCCTACGCCTCGAACCGACTTCTCAAAATTTTCGCGCTTTGATCTGATCGCCATTTCCTGAATCTCCGGGTCCTGTTTACACTTAATCCATCCGAGACTCTCGCCCGGGGTTGATTCTAGGGATCCGAGCTTCACCATGCCCTGCCCGACCCCATCTTCTTAGACCTGCACCACTATTTAACCTCAGCTCCGGCCGCAATTTCAATCCATCTTTGGCCTCTGCCTTTCATCCTAGGACCTCCATTACCCTCCTTAGAGTGACAGCTATCCGAGGGCGGTGTTGCAGTGAGGAGGGAGCGGCCCCAACCACTGATCCGGCGAGCTTCATCGCTTTGCGCCGCTGCGAGGTGCGCCCGAGCCTCTGGCCCCGACGAACCACTGAGTCAAAGATCCCAGGAGCTTCCTTAGCTTCAGCCCAGCCGACCTCATCCATCAGGTACCTTCGATTACCTCTAGGATCGTCTAATTTTCGATTTCGCCCAAATCGCGCCGCCGGCCGTCGCCGACTAATTCACCTCGTTCCAGTCACCCATTCGATCACCCGACACCCGATTCACCTTCACGAGACTCCTCCCCACATTCTCCTCACCTCCAATCATCCTGTCTCGTCACGGAGCAGGACCTCAGGTTTCCTCCGCCGTCACTTCACCGGAGACTACGCTCCGCCCCTTTCCGATCACCCATTCCACACACTGATGGGTCGAGGCACTTTGCCCTCGACCCAGGAGTCTCTCTGTGCTGTTTTGCAGGTCTAAGGATCCCATCTGGAGGTCCCAACATCAGAGCACAGGAGCTTTGCTCCTCCTTCGTCGCCGGAGCTCCACGGAGCTTCTGGCTTCATCGGAGGTGCCCACCAGTTGCAAAAGAGTCCGAGCTTCCTTCTTTACATCCCAGCAGCCCAGGAGGAGGTCCAGTGCGCACGGATTGAGCCGGCGAACTTCGCCGGAGTCAAGTTCTTCCAGGACCTCCAGCTACCATCCGATCAACCCCTCCGCTCTTGTTCTGATCATAGCAGTCCATCTGCGGAGCGTCAGCCACCGTCCGATTCACCTGGGTCTTGATCCGGACCGTTCATCGACGAAGGGGTGCCCAACGCTCTCAGCCATCGGATCTACACGTGGTACCCCCTCGTCCGTTAGATCTTAATAAAAGGGTAATTTCCCTTAGGCCCCTGTCGTTTTATTATTGCTAGTTAGTCCTGTAAATATTTGTCACCGTTATTTTTATTTTGGAACATTTGCAGTTAGGACCCTAGGTTTATTTTATTTGCAATTTAGTCCTTGTTTATGTGAGCCACGTGCATCGACACGTGAGATCTTGGGATATTTGCATGTTTCGTCCTGTGTTTCCTATGTGTTATTGATTGCATATTTTTAAATAGGAATTACACTTATGCCCCTCTGTGACTGAACCACATGCTACGCACATGCTTTTGTGGACTTTTTGCATTCCAGGCCCTGGGCTTTCTTTATTTGTTATTGCTTGGTCCTTGAAATATGTGTATTTGCACTTAGGTCCCGGCTTCCTGTGTGCCTTGTTTTTATTGAATAAAATATCAAATCAAATCCAAATAGGTGAAATTTGGACACGTGGCTCCTGCCACTGTGTAAAAATTTCTCTAAATTTTTGGGACATTTTTATTGCTTTTTGTTATTTTTAAAAAATAAAAAATACGTATTTTTGTTACTGTCTGAACTGAAATTCAAAGAAAATTAAAAAATCTTCTCTAAAAATTCTAAAAAAATAGTGATAGTTAGTTTTATTGTTTTCTAGCTTCTATCCAATTTTGAGCTTATTTGGATTTATAAAACCTTTAAAATTGAAAAACCCTAAAAATCTTTTAAAAATCCTAAAAAATTCTATAAAAATCAAAAAATTACAAACTCTTTTTCTGTAGCTTAGTTTTTGCATATATTTTTCATAAAAATTGTCTTCAGATTTTTATAGTTCAATTATCTATTTTTAATTGATTTTTCAAGTCTGGCTACACATTGAGCATTGTTTTTCTTCTTTCTTGATTTTTAGAAAATGAAATAAAAATTGTTAAAATCTCCAGAAAATTACCAAAAACACCTAAAAAACCTAAAAGCACAAAAACAATTTTATTTGAATTTTTGGAGTATTTTTGGATGTTTAAATAAATCATGGTTGTTGCTTGTTTATATCTTTTCTTATAAAATCAAAAACACAAAAAATTTAAAAATCATTAAAGTCCACCAAAAATATTTTCTTCCTTATTTCTCGATTTTGACTACTTCGTAGGCTGTCTCGGCCATCCCATGCTCCTTGAGTCCGACCCTAGTCGCTATACCAGGTTAATAAAATTAGCAAGGACCGCTCTTGCTTTTATTGATTCATCTCTGTTTGGTGGTTCTTAGATTTTCTTGATTGGCCGATTTACGAGTGATTGAGGTCGCAACGACCTGAGTTATTTATCTCCCTTACTCGCTCATGATTTTTCGACTCATCAGAATGGCGCTGTTGCTGGGGAGCATGGCTTAATAGTCGTCGTTTTTTGATTTTTGTTCAGTTTTGTTTTCACGGCTTTTTCCGCGGCTTTTCGATTTTCCGCCTCTTTTCGCGGCTTTGTGATTTTCTCTGTTTTCTTTTATTTTTATTTTTATTTTTATTTTTATTTTGTTTTATTTTCTTTTCTTTATTTTATTTTTGTTTGTTTTTATTTTGGCTGTTTATTTTATTTTTGCATACATTGTCTTTTATCACTTCTCTTTTATTATAATAATCTGTGTCTGATACACCTTTGTTTGTTTGCTTGCGAGGGCCCGAGGATCGAGGAGGCTCTTCTCGAAGAGCCGACGCAGCCACGAGATTCGTAGACGGTTCCCTTCTGTACGGAGCCGCAGGAGAGCGTGAGGAGACGAACAGGAGTGCGGGAGTTTAGTTAGGTTTAGATTAGATTTCTTTTCAGCTACATTTTATTATTGTAATAACACAGGGACACAAACACTTGGACACTTGGGTGATATCGGGGTCTGTTTCGCCGAGCACCGGTGTGCTCGGGGGACCTCACCTCGGTTTTCACCGGTTTTTGTTTTCTGATCGTTTATTTACTGCTTATTTGATTTTCACGGTTTTCGCCTTAGCTTAGATTTTTTGTTGATTGAGCCATAATAATTAGGGTCCAAACACTTAATAACTGGCTTGCACCTATTAGCTCGTAATTTGAAATTAAATAAAATTAATAAAGAAAAGGCTAACTTGGTCACTTGAGGGGTCCCGAGCCGCTAGAGGTCGTATACAGCGTTGGCAGGACCCGTTGTGGCGAGCACCGATCGGCATCCGAGACCGGACACCGACCCCTCCTGATGACCAATTAGTCATCGGTTCTTTTTGTGTAGAAATTGCTTCGTTTAAGGCTGATTCTCGTGCATCATATAGGTAGTTTATATTCTATCTTTATTTTATGCGCGGATCATTTTGCATGTAGACTACTGGAGTCAGGTATGCATTTCTTACTCTGCATGCATCATTGATTTCCCGCGCATCGGCTTTTTCGTCTTCTCCCCCCAATTTTTGGACTTAAAATAATCAGGAGAACTGAAAAATTCGTTAGGCGTTGTTTGCTTGAAAAATACCTAAAAACAAAAATTATAAAATTTGGGATTGCTAAACAAACTCGACCCTAAAAGAGACCTCACCTAAAAATCTGTCTTGGGGAGAGCAACCCCCTCATTGTCTGGTTTGTATGCATGAGAGAGTGACCCGTACACTAGGCTAGAGCCACATCCGAGCCCCGATCAGACTACCAACCTTTTATACGGGACAGTCTGGTAGGCGGATTGGATTCTTATCAGGTCATGTAACCGCTCTGATATCCTGACATGATCACCTAAATAAAATTTACAAGATAATTGACCGAGCTCTTACGGTCTTCAACTCAGCATGGAGTAGGTGAACCCAGGGTTTGTTTGCTCATCTTGTTTGTTTTCCAGATCTCATCCGCCCGACTTGCCAGATCAAGATGATGGGCAGGAGGTCTCTTAGGCAACCTCTAGCTGCACCACTTTTTAGCACTCCAACCCATTCATTTAGGTTTGTTCGTGAGAGCCGAGACCCAATCTCCGAACCCGAGTTCGATTCCACCCTGTTCCCCCTTGACCACCCTTCTTCTATTCCTGAGTTATGAGTGCCAGATGCGAGACAACAGACAATTGATATTTCAGCACCTGAGTTTGGGTCTTTTGCCTTTGCAGAGACCATGTCCAGCAGCGAGGAGAGCACCGATGGTCCGAGGCCAGAGACGACAACATACGTTCTGGACCAGGATGCGATCAACACCACCATGTTATTCCCTCGAGACCATGCAGAGACGGATACGAGATCAGGGAGCCTTCATGGTGGAGATGAGGAGAGAGATAGAGAGACTGAAAGACGACCGGTGAGCAGCGCGGGCACGGAGAAGACGGACCATGGAGAGTCCAAGATCAGCCAGATCAGCCAGACCAACCGGCAGCAGCAGCAGCAGAGCCGAGACCGATGCAGGAGTTGCACAAACCCGGATCGACACTGATACACCGGTGGGTGGTTCTTCCGGCTATCGTGGGGACTTCAAATTCCCCCCGAACACACTTCAGCTACTCCCCTGCTTCCACGGGCTCGCCACTGACGAGCCCCATCTTCATCTCCAGGAGTTCGAGATGATCTGCAGTACCGTCCATGATCATCAGGTGGACGAGGACACCATCAGGATGATTGCTTTTCCTTTCTCCCTGACAGACAGAGCAACCAACTGGCTGAAGCACTTAGGGAGATTTGTATACACCTAGGAGTAGCTCCGCACCGAGTACTTGAACATGTACTATCCACTCGGGCGGACCAATGCAACAAGGGCCCTGATCAGCAACTTCTCCACGATCCCCAACGAGCAGTTCATGCCCGCACCATAATATCACGAAGCCGAACCTAGTTCAGAGCTTCTTCTGTGGGCTTACACCAGAGCTGCAGGGCCTAGTGAACGCTTCTTGTGGCGGTTCCTACTTCTCCAAGGATGAGGATCTGGTGTAGGCCATCTATGAGGAGATGGCTGAGAACTATACAGTGATGTCCCAGACCCGACTCTACACTCAGGGATGCCCCCAACCACAGGCCGTGCAGTACCAGAGGATAGCACGAGTCGATGCCGGTGCTTCCACTTCGTCCGTGGCAGCCGCACAAGCCAAGTCCACAGCCGCAGACATGGGCATCATCAGCGAGAAGTTGGACCGGATCGAGCTGATAGAGAAGAAGCAGTGCCAGGGCATATCTTAGATGGATCAGATGGCACAGACGCTGAGTGACCTGAAGACACAACTCATGTGTCTCCAGGAGGCACAAACGGCTTCCTAGCCCCGTCTTCAGGCACGAGGAGATCCGAGCAGCAGTGGTAGCTTAACCCAGCGCTCCAGTCAGCCTAGACAGGTTTACCTTGTACAAGCGGAGCCGTACTAGCAGCCACAGCCATACTACCAGTCACCACCATCCCCAGACACTCAGATGGTGGTCTACCAGCTGGATCAACACCTAGCAGTACTCCCCCCACCCACTTACGAGCCAGAGCCATTGATGGATGTCAATCGGATTTGGTACGACCAACCCCAGCCCGATATCTGACGAGACCATCCTGGATTCCGCTGGTCGGCCGGAGGTACCAGTTCCCAGCAGCAGCCTCCAGTTCAGGGTGGCCAGTGTGGCCATCAGCGAGAGCAGCACCAGCAGGCCCAGTCCCCAGTTCACCACCAGCAGCAGTCATCCCAGCCCCATCAGCAATACAGTCCTCATCCCTATCAGCAGGGACAACCTTGGAGGCGAGAGCAGCCTCAACAGTATCATCCAAAGTACCCCTCTCACCCGCACCGGCAACAATAGCCTCATTACCAGAGAGGCCACTGATGAATCTGTGAATCATCACTCTAAAAGTTGAAAATAGAAGCTTGTTCCTAGGTAAATAGATGCATATTTCCCTTTATAATGCATAAATAGCATTCATACATGCATACATAAAATATGCATTTTAGCACTCAATTTGCATTAATAAGAAGCCAACATCATTTGTAAAATGTCCACTCATAAAAATAAGCTCTTCCTTATACTATGTACACCTTAGTTAATAATATAAGGAAGAAAGACAGGAATCTCCTTTGTAAAAATACCCAATAAAACCCTAAAACCCCTGGACCAAAAAATGCACATACTTCCCTCATGCAACCTCCAAAATAGGTCTACTCACTTTCAGATTAATACACATTAAAAAACCTTTAAAATGAGACTAATTTCATCCAATTTGCAGCTCGTATGAAAAAGTTTGGTTTTTGGGCCTCTATGTATACTATGTATATGTATATTTGAATCCCTATATTTTTGTATCATATTTTACCTTATCTCCATCTTTGGTCAACATGAAACTTATAGATCTCATCAAGATCTACAACTTTCATGTTTTGAGTTTTTCCAAATTCGGACTCCTTCTCTCCCTAAATTCATTTCTATTTTTAGCCAATCACAGCTGGCCACGTGGCGCCCTCTGGTTGTGCAACGCGGCCCGCTCCCCTTGCCCTAGCCGCCCCTGCTCTCAGCCGTTGGATTTCTCCTTACATCCAACGGTTGAGACGCTTCCACGTGCGCCTTAATTCTACACCGTCAGATCATCTCCCCCTTCTCATCTGACCCGCCCGTTCGCGCCTCTCCCACAGCGTGCCACGTGGCGCATTATGCACCATCAGATCTCGCCTTCAGCCCTTCGATCTGCACCGTCCACTGACGCTCTAATTCTAACCGCCCGATCGAAGCCCTTCATCTCATCTCCACCGTTCGCTCGCGCTTCGCCCCCATCGCGCCACGTGGTCGCTCCACGGCCCTCAGATCGCTTCGCCCCAGATCTAATCCTACCGCTCCATCCCGCCTCGATCTCGGCCGTTGGATCAAGGGATCCAACAGTTGGGACCTCGTCTTCCACCTCCGGCGCCCCCCTCTCCCCACGTTCTCGAGCTTGCGGGAGGGGCCACCCTTTCTATTCTTGGCCGCACTCCCGCCACCATCGACGACCACCATCGCCTCCACGATCACCCCGACTCGTCCCTCATATTCGCCAGCCACCTCACTACTCACGTCGTCCTCCAGAGACGCTCCACGAACCCCACTAACCTCACCTCCTCGCCAGCCCGGCCGTTGACTTCTTCCTTTAAATACTCGAGCATCAGCCAACTTCAGCCCTATCCGCCATCCCAGGGAAGAACCTAGAGCTTGGGAGCATTCGATTTGTGACAAGAATTGAGTGAATCCTTGAGCGAAGACGGTCCTTCTTCTCCGGCGAGATCCACGGCGCCACCGTCGTGTCGCAGCCGCCCTCCGCGTAGCTGCATGAGCTCAGGGCCTTACCGCCCCTTCGAGCGACGACCTGGAACTCGACTTCAAGCTCCAAACCCCATGTAACTCCCTCCATCTTCCTTTGATTTTCGTTTTAATTCTTCCTTCGATTTCTCCCATTTTATTCGCGCTCCACCTTCCTCTTCTCGCCTCGCTTTCACCTTTCCGAGCTCCACGACGGAGCTCTCATCCTCGTGCTGTACTTCACAGCCTCCGACGACTCAACCCATCTTTCATCAGCTCCAGCTCCGCAACCTGGGCGGAGCACCATCACCGGACCTGCCTCGCATCGCCTTAGGCCTCGCCGTGAATCCCCACATCTCCACGAACGCACCTCGTGCTTCGGCTATCTCCTCTAACCCCCTGCAGGTACCCCCAGTTCATTGACCGGAAGCTTATCGGAGCTCTTTTTGAGCTTCGCCGCCACGGAGCTCCGACGCCCCTCTCCAGCTCCTGAAGTCACCTTAAGCTTCGCCGCACTCCCGCGCATCTTTCGAGCTACATCAGACTCTCCATAGACTGTCACCGATGCCAGGAGGGACGGGCGGAGCCAAAGCCGCCTCGTCGGAGTCCCGCCAACTCCTCCACAGGTGGCGGAGGATCGTTGAGGAAGAAGCACAGCCACCGTTTGATCATCTTGATCGAACGGTTCCCAGCCGTCCACGTCGCTTCTCAACCAGAGCATCAAAGAGCCGTCGGATCCTTCTTAATCCCACGGACAGGAGTGAGCCACGTGGTTACCTCTGGAGGAAGCCCACCACCGTTGGATCCATCTAGATCCAATGGACCGCAGTCATCCACACCGACATCAGCATTCAGCCAACATCGACCGTCGATCTCCATTAGGATTGCACGGTCGTGATCGTGCCACGTAGTCCACATCTGGAGCAACACATCACCGTTGGATCAGCCTAGATCTGACGGCCTCTGATCATGCCACGAGCAGCCACGACAGCCTTTGGATCGATCTTGATCCAAAGGTCCAGAGAACGCCACGTAGACGTGTCCGAGCCTCTTCCCCGACCTCTAGGCTCGGACCACCCGAGGCTAGCCCCGAGCCTCCGACGCCGCCCGAGCCTAGGCCCCCACGTGAGGAGCATGTGCAGCCTTAGTAATTTGCACAGAGGCCCTAGGATCTTTCCAAAATTGCGAATAGGTCCCTGTGAAGCACCCCACGTGAGGAGCACGTGCCCAGTGGAGAAATTGCATTCCACCTTTCAGCATTCTAGGTAATTTCATTTAAGTTCCTGTCAGCATGTTTATTTTTACGTAATTTTTATTTCCTGTATTGCAAATACACCCATGTCTTTGCACGCATCCCTAGGTGTCATCTTGCATTATTTTTGAGTTTTAAAAATTGCATATTGTTGAGTAACTTGTCCTCTAGCTGTTGTGACACTTGTCATATTTTTGTGGTATTAGTAGATTTTTAAATGAATTAATTGGTTGATTTCTGTGTTATTTTGCCCATGTGGACCTTTTAATTGATAATTAATTCTCTGTAACTCCAAAAATTCTCAAAAAATCAATGTTGCTCTAGGATAGTTAACTTAACATTGCATAAAAATTTCATCTCATTTGCACACATATCGAGGCCTAAATAAATTCTTTAGTGATTTCCTTAGTTTATATTTATAGGTTCATTTCATGGTAAAATTAAGATTTGACAATTTTCCTAGATTCCTTATCATCAAATCTATCTAGGATATTTTTTGTTCTTGAAAAAATGTGATTTGTTATTTATTAAAATTAAATTAGTGAAAATTACCCTGCTTTCATTTTAAATTCACAGAAAATTCATTTAGTGTCGAAAATTCCAAAAAAATTAGGGTAGTTCATTTTCACCATATTTTATCATCTGGCCAATTTTCATAATTTTTGGACTTCATTTGATACCTTAACTGATTTAACTTTAAATTGGCTTGATTTTTGCATGTGTCTGCATAGAAAATAGAAAAAGATAAAAAAATATTCCTCGAAAATCACAGACTTGGATTTTGCTAAGATTCATCTAAGGAGACAGATGCCTCCCTAAGTTCGACCTTGGACTTCACCAAGTAAAAAAAATTTGCCACTCGAAATTGACTTAATTAAATTAAAAGTGGTTTTTGATGTTCCCTCTCATATCCGACTGCAACGAACACTTCTAATTAATTTGGACATTAATCTGATCGAATTAACCAAGGGTGCAGAACGGTTATCAGCCACCCGTCAGGTTCTCATGGGCCAACCTATGAGAACCCCGCCTTAGACGACCTATACTGCCTCATGACAGAGTAGCAAGCTACCTTTAGACGAGAGATGGATGAGTTCCGCCAAGAGATGCGGGAGATCGTGAGAGGGAAGGCCGCCATCCCTGCCCAGATTGAGCCGAACCCGAACAATCTGAAGAGGAAGTCTGAGCAGGTAGAGTTCACAGAGATTACCACTCCTAGTGATTCATTTGGTGATTTGTGTGCATACATGTTTGATGCTGATTTTGTTACACTTAGGAGCGATAGGATGCCAACAGGCGGCACCTCGTCTGAGCGACGTCCCCATACCACTTCCAGAGCGCCAGGCGAGGAGGAGCGTGGTACTAATGCCACAAGAGATGATGACGGTGGTGCTGATACCACCAAGGATGTTGATCCAGCCGACGGTACTGAGGCCGTCGTTTCACCAGTTGGAGGAGGTGGTACTGATGCCACCACG
Source organism: Ottelia alismoides (assembly GCA_037367405.1). Taxonomy (NCBI): domain Eukaryota; kingdom Viridiplantae; phylum Streptophyta; class Magnoliopsida; order Alismatales; family Hydrocharitaceae; genus Ottelia; species Ottelia alismoides. The sequence continues at coordinate 89,277 of JAZKJV010004853.1, forward strand.
GTTGCTGAGACAGAGGGCGGTACTGATGCCGCGAGACCACATGCCAAGGGTGGTACAGAGGACACCATTTCTACGTCTGGTAGTCCTGTTGTCTTTCCGTCTATACATGTATCTCAGGACGTTTCTGGAAATAAAGGGAAGGGTTTGTTATTTTCGGATCCACATGTGTTGCTTGATGATGTTTGTGTGGATTCTGCTGTTCAAGAGCATGCCAGACCCTCTCATGGTCCTTCATCTGAGAAGGACCCTGTGATCCCCATTCCACGAGCACTTCACATGGCAAAGGGGAAGAAAATAGAAAATCAGAAAAAGAATCACCAGATAGAGTTCAGCCAGCAGATTATAGATAGATTCCATATACAACTGACTCTTCAGGAGGCCTTGGAGCACATCTCTCTACTCCAGAGTTCACTCAGAGACAGGACCACAATTAGGAGGAAGAGGAGGAACCATCAGTCTGAGATCCATGTGCTTACTCGAGCCACTTGTTTCGCGATACAGAACCGTCTGCCAGCCAAGAGGCCAGATGTAGGAGCCCTGTATGTCAGATGCCACATTCATGAGCAGAGGTTCGAACGTACTCTATTAGACAACGGTTCTTCGATCAACCTACTTCCGGTAGCCCTCCTCGACCAACCTGTTGTGGTTCAAGGAGAAATATGTGTAACACCCTACTTAGGTGCGGGAGGCTATGCACGTCAGTGACCTTGTGATTCGTCACACGTTCACTCATCTAAGACGCGTGGTGTCTATCGATTCTCCATCATTTATGTTTCTATTCTTTTTGTTATGCTTTTATAGTTATTTTGATGGAGAAATCTGTGTAATACACTACTTAGGTGCGCGCGGCTATGCACGTCAGTGACCCTGTGATTCGTCACACGTTCACTCACCTAAGATGCGTGGTGTCTACTGATTCTTCATCACTTGTTGTTTGAAGTATATTCTTTCAGTTTCATTGTTATTTTCCTCTCGATTGATTTTATAGAGGAAACTCTTTTCATTTTTATTTTGAAATATGTCCCGATATAAGGGGAAACTCTGCCGAAATTTTCTGAGAAATATGTCCCGATATTAGGGGAAACTCTGCCGAAATTTTCCGAGAAATATGTCCCGATATAGGGGAAACTCTGCCAAAATTTTAAGAGAAAATATGTTCTTGGCGTTCTTCGTGTTCTTCGCGTTCTTCGTGTTCTTCGTTCGTTCTTCACGTTCTTGACATGTTCTTAGCGTTTTGATACGAAAATGAAATTCGATCTTTTCAGGAGCCTTAAAATAGCCTTTCTAAAAATGAAACACGATAAAGCCTTGCATACACGAGAGAGAGCTCGATTAGGTAACGAAATCCTTCCTTTTTGCTGTTGGGTTTTCATACGAAATTATTGAAAGTCTTGATTTTGTGCTCTTTGCAATGAAGAATCCTAATTTTGGCTATATTTTAAAAAGTCTGAAGAATTGCTTGGGATTCCCACTAAAATATGGTTTACGCATCAAATTGATGCGTTGGCTCTGAAAGTTAGGGTTTGGGAGTTAAAATGGGCATAAATACAAGTATATATATATGGTTATGAATAATATATATGTGAGTATATACTAAGTATTGTTGATTATGCAAATCGAAGACTTAACAAAAGAATTACAACGTGGGATGTGGTTTGAGTTAAATCCTGAAAAGGATCGTGTATCACGTTAAGGATGACTGGGAGTAGAACCACAGGTCGGGCATGCAACCTGTAGGTTTGTCGGAAGGAACCCGTATTGGCGTTTCCTTACCTAGGTGGTACACGGTTGCCCTGTTATGATAAGTGCACACGAAATGAATGTTTTGCAACAAGTGGTACCGGGAGCCAATATCTTCGGGTTGAACGACGGAAGATGTGGTCGTGCCATGTGGAGGCACGGGTGGTTCAATAGCGACTGGGTCACGATAACATGTATTTAAAGTCGCTAGGTTATATGATTAAATGTTAGCCTGAGGTTTTAAGCAACCGAGTCCTCGAGGACGGTGTGCTCATTTGTTTTTTTCAGGCTGAGGGTTGAGACCCTGTTTAATAAAAGAAAAGGAAATTGTCAGGGTAGTATTGGAGGATTGGTTGAGGCGACGTGCGGCAGCATAAGCTTACCAAGATCAACACAATCTCCGATCCCGAAGTGTCCAGAGCTTCGGAGTCCAAGAATGGTGGGGTTCCTGTGGACTAATCCCTGATGTGGAATAGAAAGGAATATGACTTAAATTAATGAAAAGGGATGAATATTTGGTGATAGCAAGTTTTGAAAAATTACCTAATTTGTTTGTTTTTCTCTTCTTCGTTACTTAGCATTCGCTAATTTTTAGCCTAAGATTTATGGAAAACCCAACAGGTATCGGTGAGCCATCGCAAGGACTTTAAAAAAATTCATCCAGCTTACATACTAGACGCCCAGCCATCCCTAGTAGCTTTACTCTTTAAGGTAGTTAGTAATCTTTTGTATATTTTCCTTACAAGATGATGTACACGTAAATAGTTATAGTGGGACAGTGTATCATCTGAACTTTATTTTGTGAATGGAAAAGTATTGAAATACTTTCTTCTGAGTATTTTATTTGCAGTCTGTTTCTGACTGTTAGTTGTGATTGTTGAATAAATTCTTGCTGAGTAACCAGATACGGATATGGGAGGATCCGACGGCCCGAGAATCGGGGTCGCGACAGATTGGTATCAGAGCAAGGTTACTCGAGTAATTTATTTAGTAATTATCAACTATGAGCGGTATTCAGAAAACTAAGGATGTATTAAGATCCTTTGATCTTAATAACTGACTGCAGTACCATTCACATGTCCTTGTCCCTTATGTACTTCATGCTAAGACATATAGGATCTGACCTTTGACCTTGACTCATCCCAGGATCATGGCAGACCAAGACGTGTCTAGACAATTAGCGGCTATGATGGCAATGCTCCAAGACATGGGGCAAAGGCAACAACCATTGGAGGATAGGCTCAATGCACATGCTGAGAGACCCGAGGCATCTAAGCCTGCAGATGCTAGGATTGAAGGTTCTGTCCATCTTTCTGAGGAAGAATCTAGTTACCATCCTTCAACTGAGTCTGCTCCTACCCCAACTGAAGGAGCAATGGAGAAGGCCCTTCTTAGACACCAACATTACTAGATAATTACCGAAAGGGAAAAATTCCTCGATTCAAAGGTGTAGAGACACCTGCCGAGGCTGAGTTATGGCTCGATGACGTTACTAGGATGTTGAGGATAATCCATGCACCAGTTGACACCTGGGTGCACTTTGCTGATTACTCTCTAGCAGATTATGCACGACGATGGTGGAGAGCAATTTCCAAGAAGTTAGCAGATCCTGTTCCATGGGATATCTTCGAAGAGGGGTTCCGAGCTCACTTCTGCCCCTCTCATTGGGAAGAATTAAAGAGGAGAGAGTTGTCTTCTCTGAATCAAGGTTCTAAGATCGTACGAGATTATCATATCCACTTTACTGACTACTACGGTACTCACCAGCTCTAGAAGCTTCACCACAAGAGTGTCTTATCAAATTTATTAGCGGTCTTCAAGGAGATCTACGAGAAAAGCTTGCTGGTTTTAGAGCCACAACCGTTGATGAAGCAATGGACATCGCCTCTCGTATTGAGATGGAGAGGGATAAAAATCGCCAAAGAAGAAGTTTCCACTTTAATGGTGGACCATCCAAAAGAGAGGCACATTATAATCGTAGAGATCGTCGCTATCATCCAGCCGGTTCCAATATAAGCTCACCACAGACCTTGGGTCAGGAATTATCAGGAAGAAGGGGTTTCTCTAGACCTCCACTATATCCTCGCAACTCAGCAGCAGGAGCTAGCATCTCTGTGGCTTGATCTTCAGCTGAAACAGAATCACGTGTGTGTTTTTACTGTCATCAGGAAGGCCACATCAAGAAAGATTGTCCGAAGTTGAGAGGTTCAGGGTTTAAATCAACCCCAATTAATAGTATAACATCCACCTCGAGCAATGGAGCAACACACAGAGGAAGACATGGTAGAGGTCGGGGCTCACAAGAAGCGTCTCCTACACAACAACCACCACAAAGTGTTGCGGGTTCTTGCTTGCCTATTCCGAATGGCCAGCTTAATGCTATTACTGAAGAACAAGCCTACAATTCAGGCACAGTCGTACAAGGTACCGTTACTATTCATGGCTTTTCAGTACATGCCTTATTTGATTCTGGTGCTTTACATTCATTTATTGCTCGACGGTTAGTACCCACTTTGGGTAAGAATCCAGTAGAAGTACAACAGTCCTATCTGATCAAGGGACCAGGAGGACAAGTGTTTATAATCCGAGAAATCCTGGATAATTGCATAGTAGTGATAGTGGGACATCAGTTACCTGCTTCGATACTACTAATCGAAATGGAGGACTTTGATGTTATACTAGGAATGGATTGGCTAGAAAAGCATCATGCATGTCTTGACTCTTTCCAGAAGACAGTAACATTTCACCTTTCAAACTCGATAGAGTTTCAGTTCATTGGAAAGACATCCAATGATAATATCAAATATATCTCTACATTGAAGACACACCAGTTGTTAGAGCAAGCGTGCCAAGGTTATCTAGCTTATGTATCCACTACATCAGGGTCAGAAAGAATGATAGAAGATGTGCCTATAGTGTGCGAGTTTCCTGATGTATTTCCAGACGAACTACCTGGACTACCACCTGAGCGAGAGATTGAATTTGAAATCTCTCTCATACCTGATACTCAAACTATCTCTATCCCGCCGTATAGGATGGCACCGGCTGAGTTACGAGAGTTAAAGGTACAATTGCAAGAACTATTAGATAAAGGATTCATTCGTCCTAGTACTTCACCATGGGGTGCACCTGTCTTATTTGTCAGAAAAAAGGATGGGTCGATGCGGTTGTGCATTGACTATAGACAACTAAACAAGAGGACAATAAAGAATAAGTATCCACTGCCGAGAATAGATGATCTCTTTGATCAGTTACATGGTTCAACTGTGTATTCCAAGATTGATTTAAGATCTGGATACCATCAGTTGAAAATTAAAGATACAGATATTCCCAAGACAACTTTTCAAACTAGATACGGGCATTACGAATTCTTAGTCATACCTTTTGGACTAACAAATGTTCAGCAGCCTTCATGGATCTCATGAATAGAGTATTCAAGGAGTTCTTAGATCACTTTGTAGTAGTCTTTATTGATGATGTGCTTATTTACTCCAAGGATAAGTATCTGCATGAACACCATCTCAAGCGGGCACTTGAAACTCTAAGGAAGAACAAACTGTATGCTAAATATAGCAAATGTGACTTCTGGCTATCTGAAGTATCTTTCTTAGGCCATGTTATTTCTGGGGAAGGTATATCAGTTGACCCTACAAAGGTTAGTACAGTGATGAGTTGGGAACGCCCAAAGAGTGTCACAGAAATTCGATCTTTTCTGGGTTTAGCTGGATATTATAGAAGATTCGTGAAGGATTTTTCATGAATAGCATTGCCAATGACTAGACTAACTCAGAAGGAGGTCCCATTCTTATAGTATGATACATGTGAAGCTAGTTTTTAGACACTGAAAGAATGCCTAACATCTGCACCAATCCTTACTCTACCCTCCGGGAGTGAAGGGTTTACAGTGTACACTGACGCATCTAAAGAAGGACTTGGGGTGGTTCTTATGCAACATGGTAAGGTAGTTGCGTATGCATCACGACAGCTCAGGACACATGAGAAGAACTACCCAACACATGACCTTGAATTAGCTCCCGTAGTTTTCGCTTTAAATATATGGAGACACTACCTATATGGTATTACTTTTGAAATCTTCACCGATCATAAAAGCTTGAAATATCTGTTTGATCAAAAGGAGCTCTATATGATACATAGACGATGGCTAGAGTTGTTAAAAGATTATGATTGCACTATCTCCTACCACCCTGGTAAGGGGAACATCGTAGCAGATGCCCTTAGCAGAAGAACTTATTCACCTGGGTTAGTGAGTGCTATCCACTTCTGGGGTTTACTATCAACGTTAAGTGAATGGAAACCATTTGATAGTAGTGTTGATACTATAACTATTCCTCATCGATACAAACCAGAGATCTGGGATAAGATAAAGAAAGGAAAGGAGGATGATCCAGTCCTTAAAGACTTGAAACAACAACTTGAGAAGAATGAGATAGAGGGATTCCAGATACAAGATGGGTTACTATATAACCATCACAGAGCTTGTGAACCAGACATACCTGAACTAAGGAAAGACATTTTATGTGAAGCTCATTGTTCTAGATTATCTATTCATCCAGGAATTACGAAGATGTATAAGGATCTTCATTCATACTTCTGGTCGTCAGGAATGAAGAAAGATGTTGCTGAGTTTGCGAATTCATGTTTCACTTGCCAGCAGGTAAAGGCTTTACACCAAAAGCCACCGGGATTATTGCAACCCCTCCCTATACTTGAATGGAAATGGGAAAGCATTTCCATGGATTTCGTTACTGGATTACCTCAAACGACGGGTAGTAAAGATAGTATCTAGGTCATAATAGATCGTCTGACAAAGGTAGCACACTTCATTCCGATAAAATTATCTTTCACTCCAGACCAGCTTGCTGAGTTATATATTACACATGTGATTCGCCTCCATGGTATCACGAAGGAAGTAGTTTCTGATCGAGATTCACGATTCACCTCACAGTATTGGGAGAACTTCATGAAAGCCTTAGGTACACAACTATGCTTGAGTACAGCATATCATCCACAAACAGATGGTTAGTCAGAACATACGATTCAGACACTAGAGGATATGCTACGAGCATGTGCCTTAGAATGGAAGGGATTGTTGATTAAACATTTGCCTCTTGCAGAATTCACCTACAATAATAGTTACCATACAAGCATTAGCATGGCACCATTTGAAGCACTATATGGATGAAGGTGTACTACTCCTTTGTGTTGGAAAGAGGTCGGAATAAGAACCTTTATGATTCAGATAGACTTCAGGAGACACAGGAAGCTGTAGAGCTTGCTAGAAAAAGACTATTAATTGCCCAGAGTCGCCAGAAAAGTTATAGTGATACCAGGCAAAGAGACCTTGAATTTGAGGTAGGTGACTTTATATTTCTCAAAGTATCACCAATGAAGGGTGTTCAGAGGTTTGGCTTGCGTGGGAAGTTAGCACCCAGGTTCGTGGGTCCCTTTGAAATTATTCAACGGATTGGAAAAGTTTCCTATAGATTTGTGCATCCTCCACATCTTTCAGCAATACATGATGTATTTCATGTATCAAACCTGAGAAAGTACATTAGGGATCCAGAGCATAAGATAAGTTATGATGATTTACATGTTGAGCCAGACTTGACATACCAAGAGACACCTGTGCAAATACTTCAAAGGGATATCAAGAAGTTGAGAAGCAAAGAGGTGCCTTTAGTTAAAGTATTGTGGCAGATCCAAGAGTTTGAAGAAGCCACATGGGAACCTGAGGTAGAAATGAGAGAGAAATACCAGTACTTTTGAATGATAACACTATGGATCATGTATATGTTCATTATAAATGAAAAGACGTTCATTCTCTTTAAGGTTGTTATGGTTTCAATCCTCTTTAAGGTTGTTATGCCTACATTTATAGTCTCGAGGACGAGACTTTCTTTAAGGTTGTTATAATTGTAAAGCCTTGAACTTGGCATATCTCTGATCCTATATAATAAGATCCGGCTCGTCAAGAGAAAACCAACGAAATTTGTTTCGTGTGAATCGGACTTCATTCCGAATTGTTATGATTTTCGGAAGAAAGAGAAGTAAGGAAGGCTAAGATGTCATTAACCCATAATGACTGTCATTAAGACTAATTAAACATGATTAAAGAAACTAACGACGGATTGAAAACCACTAATGATCATTAATAAACACTAATCAATAGTTAGCAAAAGATAAGCGTAAGCCGTGAAAGTTAAATCGCGATTAGTGAAAGTTAATCACGATTAGTGTTAATTAAGCGTCATTAGCGAATCTAGAATCCTCTGGAATGTTCTAACTTAAGCCCCAAGTTTAGGATAGGTTTTGGCCAAAACCATGGACCAAAACCATGGGCTGCTAAACCATGGTTAAGGCCTAAACCATGGTTTTCTAACGATGGTTAGTGGTTTTCCGGGGCCTATAAATCGACCCCCCACCCATTCATTCTCTACGACTTCCACTACAACAACCACCACCGCAAGGGCTAGGGTCGAGAGGTCGGGAGGAGGAGTGGGAGGCGAGGGAGGAGCGCTAGCGAAGCGCTGCCGGGAGAACGAGGAGGAGAAAGGTACGATCCTCTCTTAGTTTACTTCGTAAGCTAGGCTTTCAATTCATCCTCTTGCTCTTCCAAGTTTTGTTCTTGATTCATTTTTCTTTCCGATTCGTTTTCCTGTTGTGGTTCGAGGAGAAATCTGTGTAAAACCCTACTTAGGTGCGGGTGGCTATGCACGTTAGTGACCCTGTGATTCGTCACACGTTCACTCATCTAAGATGCGTGGTGTCTACCGATTCTCCATCGCTTATGTTTCTATTCTTTCTGTTATGCTTTTATAGTTATTTTGATGGAGAAATCTGTGTAATACCCTACTTAGGTGCAGGCGGCTATGCACGTCAGTGACCCTGTGATTCGTCACACGTTCACTCACCTAAGATGCGTGGTGTCTACCGATTCTTCATCACTTGTTGTTTGAAGTATATTCTTTCAGTTTCATTGTTATTTTCCTCTCGATTGATTTTATAGAGGAAACTCTTTTCGTTTTTATTTTGAAATATGTCCCGATATAAGGGGAAACTCTACTGAAATTTTCCGAGAAATATGTCCCGATATTAGGGGAAACTCTGCCGAATTTTTCCGAGAAATATGTCCCGATATAAGGGGAAACTCTGCCAAAATTTTAAGAGAAAATATGTTCTTGGCGTTCTTCGTGTTCTTCGTGTTCTTCGCGTTCTTCGTGTTCTTCGTTTGTTCTTCGCGTTCTTGACATGTTCTTAGCATTTTGATACGAAAATGAAATTCAATCTTTTCAGGAGCCTTAAAATAGCCTTTCTAAAAATGAAACACGATAAAGCCTTGCATACACGAGAGAGAGCTCGATTAGGTAACAAAATCCTTCCTTTTTGCTGTTGGGTTTTCATACGAAATTATTGAAATTCTTGATTTTGTGCTCTTTGCTATGAAGAACCCTAATTTTGGCTATTTTTGAAAAAGTCTGAAGAATTGCTTGGGATTCCCACTGAAATATGGTTTACGCATCAAATTGATGTGTTGGCTCTGAAAGAGGGTTTGGGAGTTAAAATGGGCATAAATACGAGTATATATATGGTTATGAATAATATATATGTGAGTATATACTAAGTATTGTTGATTATGCAAATCGAAGACTTAACGAAAGAATTACATCATGAGAATTTATGTGGTTTGAGTTAAATACTGAAAAGGATCGTGTGTCACGTTAAGGATGACTGGGAGTAGAACTACAGGTCGGGCATGCAACCTGTAGGTTTGTCGGAAGGAACCCGTATTGACGTTTCCTTACTTAGGTGGTACACGGTTGCCCTGTTTTGATAAGTGCGCACGAAATGAATGTTTTGCAACGCGTGGTATCGGGAGCCAATATCTTCGGGTTGAACGACGGAAGATGTGGTCGTGCCATGTGGAGGCACGGGTGGTTCAATAGCGGCTGGGTCACGATAACATGTATTTAAAGCCGCTAGGTTATATGATTAAATGTTAGCCTGAGGTTTTAAGCAACCGAGTCCTCGAGGACGGTGTGCTCATTTGTTTTTTTCAGGCTGAGGGTTGAGGCCCTGTTTAATAAAAAAAGGAAATTGTCAGGGTAGTATTGGAGGATTGGTTGAGGCGACGTGCAGCGGCATAAGCTTACCAAGATCAACACAATCTCCAATCCCGAGTGTCTAGAGCTTCGGAGTCCAAGAATGGTGGGGTTCCCCTGGACTAATCCCTGATGTGGAATAGAAATGAATAAGACTTAAATTAATGAAAAGGGATGAAATTTTTGTGATAGCAAGTTTTGAAAAATTAACTAATTTGTTTGCTTTTCTCTTCTTCGTTAGTTAGCATTCGCTAATTTTTATCCTATGATTTATGGAAAACCCAACATGTATCGGTGAGCCATCGCAAGGACTCTAAAAAAATTCATCCAGCTTACATACTAGACGCCTAGCCATCCCCAGTAGCTTTACTCTTTAAGGTAGTTAGTAATCTTTTGTATATTTTCCTTACAAGCTGATGTACATGTAAATGGTTATAGTGGGACAGTGTATCATCTGAACTTTATTTTGTGAATGGAAAAGTATTGAAATACTTTCTTCTGTGTATTTTATTTGTAGTCTATTTCTGAATGTTAGTTGTGATTGTTGAATAAATTATTGTTGAGTAACCAGATCCGGATATGGGAGGATCCGACGGCCTGAGAATCGGGGTCGCAACACGAGACATCCCCCAGGACTGCGATTTTGTGATCACAGATGACGAGGCAGTTTGGGCAGATCCAGTCGCACATGCCATCCTCTCACCTTCAGAGTTCGCTGATGCAGAGACGCCAGCAGAGGAGAGCTTGGAGAGCACGTTCCTAGTCCAGGATACTTTTTAGGCAGCAGAGCTGGTTCCCGACCACGAGACAGATTTTTGTGAGTTTGATACAGATCCCTCTGAGTCAGATATTGATGGAGCAAAGTTCGATGATTTGATACCGTGTCAGACTTCCATTGAGCCTACAACTAGGGAGGAGGTTGATTCCGTGCAGAGCAGAGACAGTCCAGCAGAGCAGCCTTTTCCAGATAAAGATTGTGAGCGAGAGTCCTCATTCTCCCATGCAGATTTGGCAACGTTCACTCAGACCTTTCAGAGGCCAGATTTGCCAGCACCTACTTGTCCTGAGCTGAAGTCGCTACCGTCGGTTCTGAAGTATAGGTTCCTTGCGGGAGAGCATGAGATGTACCCAATCATTATCTTCATTGATTTGACTGGAGAGTAGGAATCCCGTCTGATGGGGGTTCTTGAAAAGAACCGCAAGGTGATAGGATGGAGTGTAGCCGATCTACAGGGGATAAGTCCGGCCCTGTTCTCCCACCATATCTATCTCGAGGAGGAGGCAAAGCCGTCACGTGAGTTCCAGCAGCGGCTGAACCCGAATCTTAGAGATGTTGTCATGAAGGAGATCTCGAAATAGTGGAGCGTCGATTTTATCTACCCCATCTCCGACTCCAATTGGGTCAGTCCATTGCATGTTGTGCCCAAGAAGACGGGCATCACCACAGTTGTCAGTAGTCTCGAGAGGAGATCGCTACCCGGGTACCCACTTCTTGGCGGGTCTGTGTGGACTACAAACGATTGAACCAGACCACCAAGAAGGATCATTTCCCCCTGCCCTTTATTGATCAGATTTTTGAGAGGCTAGCAGTGAAGAGCCATTATTTTTTCTTGGATGGGTACTCCGTCTATAATCAGGTGGCCATCGCGCCTGAGGACTAGGACAAGACCACCTTCACCTGTCCCTTCGGGGCATATGCTTTCAGACGCATGCCATTTGGATTCTGCAACGCTCCGGCGACATTCGAGAGATGCATGTTCTCCATCTTTTCGAACATGGTAGGGGAGTGCTTGGAGGTCTTCATGGATGATTTCTCGATCTACGGTGACGGATTCGATTCTTGTCTTGACTGCCTAGACCGAGTCCTTCAGCGATGCATTGAGGTTCACCTTGTGTTGTCTTGGGAGAAGAGTCACTTCATGGCGACTCAGGGGATGGTTCTTGGCCATATCATCTCCAACAAGGGCATGGAGGTTGATTCGGACAAGGTGGATGTCATTAGAAAACTCAATCCACCGTCCAACTTGCGGCAGTTACGGTCTTTTCTGGGGCACGTCGATTTCTACAGGTGCTTCATTCATGATTTCAGTAGGATTGCCTGACCGTTGACTGATCTGCTAACGAAAGACACCGAGTTCCTTGTTAATGATAAGTGTCTATCGTCGTTTGAGACTCTCAAGAGCTGTGTTGTAGAGGCTCCTGTTCTCCAGCCACGTGATTGGTCTCTCCCATTCGAGATCATCACAGACGCCTCCGATTTTGCCGTGGGGGCCGTGCTGGGACAGAGGAGGGATGGAGTCCCATTTGCTATTCACTACGTGAGCCGTACATTGGATGCCACGCAGCGGAACTATACAGTCACTGAGAAGGAGATGCTAGCCGTAGTTTTCACCCTAGATAAATTCAGATTTCAGATCATTGGATCTAGAGTTACAATCTTTACTGATCATACCGCCATTAAGTACCTCATGGCAAAGAAGGATGCCAAAGCCAGATTTACTAGATGGGTCCTTCTACTCCAGGAGTTTGATATAGAGATTAAGGATAAGCCTGGAGTCAAGAATGTGGTGGCGGATCATCTCTCCCAATTAGAGCATCTTGAGGATTCTAAGCAGACTATGCTTCTTTGTGAGACCTTCCTAGATGAGGCGATCCTTGCTATCGCCTCTCTCCCATGGTATGCCGATATTGTGAACTATCTTGTTGCCAAGAAAGTTCCACAATATTGGCCCAGGCAGAAACTTGAGACCTTCCTCGCGAAGGCCAAGTTTTACCATTGGGAGGATCCCGTCCTTTACCGTGAAGGAGGGGATAGTATCTGGCATCGATGTATTCCTCAGGAGGAGCACCACAGGGTCCTTACTTACTGCCACAAGCTTGAGGTAGGAGGACATCACTCTGGGAGGAGAACGATACAGAAAGTGCTCCAATCTAGCCTATGGTGGCCTACCCTCTTCAAGGACTCTGATGAGTTCACGAAGAGGCGTACTGACTGTCAGAGGATGGGCACTTCTGGGCAGCGTGATATGATGCCGACGCAGCTCATTCACTTATGCGAGGTTTTTGACGCATGGGGCATCGATTTCATGGGTCCATTCCCTAGGAGTCAGGGATTTGAGTACATTCTGTTGGCCATTGATTATGTTAGTCGTTGGGTTGAGGCCATCCCCGCCCAAACCGCAGATGCTAGGACTGTTTACAGATTTTTGAGGAAGAATATCATTTCACGGTTCGGGGTCCCTCGATTGTTGATATATGACGGGGGGTCTCATTTCGTCAACGACAAGGTAAAGGCCCTTGCTAGCGAGTTCAGTATAGACCATCGAGTTTCCACTCCATGCCACCCTCAGACGAATGGTCTTGCTGAAGTGTCGAATAGCGAGATCAAGACTATATTGCAGAAAGTCATCCTCCCTGACCGAAAGGATAGGTCACAGCTTTTGGACTCGGTCTTGTGGGCATATAGGACGTATTTCAAGACTCCTTTGGGTACATCTCCCTTTCACCTCGTTTATGGCAAGCCCTGCCATTTACCTGTTAAGCTGAGACATAGGTCACTTTGGGATGTTACAAATAAACTTTTGGATCCAGAGAGTGTAGGAGATCAGAGGAGGGCAGAGTTAGCAGCCCTGGAGGAGCTTCATGATACCGCTTTTTCAAACAACCTACAATACAAGGAGAGAGTGAAGGAGTGGCATGATTCTCACATCAGCCACAAGCAGTTTGAGCCAGGATAGAGAGTATGGTTGTTTGATGCTAGGCTTCGTCTATTTCCAGGGAAGCTCCAGAGCAAATGTAAGGGACCGTATTTGGTTAGAAAGGTACAAGACAATGGGAGTATTGATATATCTGAGTTGTCATTTGATGTTACCTTTCGAGTGAACGGCCAGCGGCTCAAGCCATATCTAGATCATGAGCCGCGGGTCATTGATGTCGCCCGATTCACTTTGCGTGAGATGTGGTCTCTTGACTCACATCTATTGCATCTCACACCTGATTATCACTGTTCTTCCGACTTGTATAGATCCAGTTGTCCATATCACTCTATTCTTTAGTCACACACCCCTTTTCTCATCTTATGATTATGCTATACTTAGGGTGTACTCTACCCTAAGTATGGGAGGGTGTCGGACTCTCGGGGATTCTATTGATTCTTTCTACCCCTGTTTTGCTGCCTATACTTAGGGATATTTCACCCTAAGTATAGGGGGGTAGACCCTGTACATTCTCACTCGGATTTCCCTTTGTGTACAACCTGCTATACTTAGGATTACTTGATCCTAAGTATAGGGGGAAACCCCGAGATCTCTTGCATTTCTATTCTTTCATTCGTCTTTGTATATAGCCTTCTTTTCAGTTCCCTATACTGAGCACGAGTTATGTCTTCTTCATCTCTCTTGACTCTGAGGACATCGTTCGAGCTAAGTATAGGGGGGTGTGTATATATTTCATATATACTTTAGCCATAACTCGTACTTTAAAAATACATAAAAATTAAAAATTTTCCTTGTAAAAAAAATTCTTTTATTGCACGTACATAGCTAGTTGTTCAAATTACCTTTGTAAAAATGTTTGTAAAAATCTTTTGTGTAAATAGCTTGTAAATATTTTCATATCAAAATTTTATGTATATAGTACAAAATTTTTGTAAAATGTTTTGAAAATCAAAAGTTTGCAAAAGCCTTGTGTAAATTTGTGTACATATTTTGCAAAATGTGCATTCATGCATGCATCCATGTTTTCAAAACATTTTTTTCAAAAATTCTGCACATGTGTAAATAGTTTGTAAATAGCATCGTTGTAAATATTTGTACAGTTTTTCCTGGATCATAGTTGACATTTAAACTAGCCCAGAATGAAATTAGAAAATGGAGCTTGATTAAGATCTTAATCCACCTACTTCTAAGAGGAAGCTTATAGGGCTTAGGGTTGAGACTTTTCAGGTCCATGGTGACTTAATTATTTGAGTCCACTAGGCTATGATCATATGTCATCTCGATAAGCCTAAGTAGAGCACTTAACAACACACACATGACTCATATAGACAATGGCTTGACTTGGACCCGCACTTTACACAGAGCTCTCTACGGATGAGGTGGTGAGGAGGAAGTCTTCCTTGACTTGGGGTAGCAAATGAGGGTAGTACTTCTAGGCGGAACCTCTCTTCTTCTTATAGTGAAGGAAGTGCGTCTCAACTTGGTCTGGTTGCCATGAGGTCTAACGACAGGAGTTGTGGGTTGCAATAATGCTTCAAAAGAGGGATAGTCTACTGGCTCAAGAGGAAAACTCCTTATGTATACATGCTGCACTTTGTATATATGTTGTACAGATGCACATAAAAAAATGCAAAAAGAAAAGAACTCCAGAAAAGTGGTGGGTCTGAGAGAAAATGATAATTCCACCAGTGTATATAGTGCAATAAGCAAAGCTTGAGACTCATGTTCCATCTTATGAAGCTTGCAGCAGGGAGACTTAACTACACTGGTTGAGCTCCAAGGGATACATGGCTACACTGGCCTTGGTCCATTCTCTTCTTCCCCCTCTTCTTGAGCCGGTTGAACTTGAACTTAGAAGGGAATACCCCGCTCCTCGAGGAAAGAGTGGCCAGACTAGGGTCATAGAGTTATCTTATTTGGGAGGGTTGTCATTTTGCTACTTCTGAGGTGGTGAGCTATACCTCTCTTACACTGTGCAAGGAAAGATTCATGGTCTTCAGGTTTTGTGTATGTAGACTTGTTCTGATATGGATTATTGAGGAGTCTTGACTATAGATTAGTGGATCTTAGAGGCTGTTAAGTTTTAAACCTAAGTCCAAATAAGGTTCCGACAAATTAATAATCCAAAGGTCTGACTGAGCGCCATATTTCAATTCAATGAAGGCAAGTTTAATAATCAACATTGATCCTTGCATTTCATCTCTTTTTCTTTTTCTTTTTCTTTTTCACTTCTTTTTCAAATAAGTGTTTGCTAAGGGACTAGCAAAGTTAAGTATAGGGGGTGATGAATCCCCGTTCATCACTCTTTTTTCCTTTATTTTAACTAGAAACCTTAGCCAAATACCTTGTAAATATGTGTAAATATCATAAATTGCCAAAACACATGCATCATGTAAATATGCATAATTAGCTTGTTTTTGTATCAAAATAAAGGAATAAAGAAACACAAAAAGAGGGAAATATTTAGAATAAATATTGAGTGACCTAATCCCAAGGGAGGGCTCACCATGGGCCTGACCGCAAAAGAACCCAAGTAGAGAGAGATAAGGTCAATCATACTTGCACAAAACCCCATGTATACAATTAAATTTATTTTCCTCAAAATAAAAATTAAAAGGTGTTTCTAATATTTTGTACATATTTGTAAAAATAAAACTAAAATAAAATGGGAAAAGTAAAAGAAAAATAAAAATAAATAAAATTCTCTCTCATCAGTGTACATAGACCATGTATATAAAATAAAAGGCCTATTTATTTTCTCCTTGTAAATAATTAATAAATCCAATAAAAAAATATATTTTTATACTCCATATTTTATGGTGTAAATAAATAAAATAAATAAAAACAAAAATAATAAAAATCGTTTCTCACCTTGTATATATACCATGTACATATGTACATAGTTCTATGTATTTAACTCATGTAAATAAATCATAAAAAAATAAAAATAACTTTTTATTCCAAAGTTTATGTTGTGAATAAATAAAATACAAATTTGGAATAATTATGAAAAAATAAACAATTAAAAATAAAAAAATACATATGTGTATATACCTATATATATTAATAAAATAATGTCAATACATTTTATATTGTTCAAAAAAATAAATAAAAATCACTAAAAAATAATTTGAAAAATAATAAACATTTTTCATGTTTAAACTTTTTCGAAATAAAATCATTTACTAATTTAAAATGATTTTTCAGATATTTAATAAATGAAAATTTCCTATTGGTTTACGGGGGATTGTTGACCCTCGGTCAAATCTCCCCCCAGGACCACCCAGGACGGATCATGCGCCCTGCCCCGACTTCTCAAAATTTTTGCGCTTTGATCCGATCACTATTTCTAGAATCCCCGGGTCCTGATTACACTTAATCCATCCAAGACCCTCGCCCGGGGTTGATTCTAGGGATCCGAGCTTCACCATGCCATGCCCGACCCCATCTTCTCGGACCTGCACCACTATTTAACCTCAGCTCCGGCCGTAATTTCAATCCATCTTTGGGCTCCGCCTTTCATCCCAGGACCTCCATTACCATCCTTAGAGTGACAGCTATCCGAGGGCAGTGTTACAGTGAGGCGGGAGGGGCCCCAGCCACTGATCCGGTGAGCTTCATCGCCGTGCGCCGCCGTGAGGTGCGCCCGAGCCTCTGGCCCCGACGAATCATTGAGGCAAAGATCCCAGGAGCTTCCTTAGATTCAGCCCAGTCGACCTCATCCATCTGGTACCTTCGATTACCTCTAGGATCGTCTAATTTTCGATTTCGCCCAAATCGCGCCGTCGGCTGATTCACCTCGTTCCAGTCACCCATTCGATCATCTGACACCTGATTCACCTTCACAAGACTCCTCCCCACATTCTCCGCACCTCCGATCATCCTATCTCGCCTCGGAGCAGGACCTTAGGTCTCCTCCGCCGTCTCTTCGTCGTAGACTATGCTCCGCCCCCTTCCGATCACCCATTCCACCCACTGACGGGTCGAGGCACTTTGCCCTTGACCTAGGAGTCTCTCTGTGCTGTTTTGCAGGTCTAAGGACCCCATCTGGAGGTCCCAACATCCGAGCATAGGAGCTTTGCTCCTCCTTCATCGTCGGAGCTCCCCGAAGCTTCCCGGCTTCATCGGAGGTGACCACCAGCTGCGGAAGAGTCCGAGCTTCCTTCTCCACATCCCAGCAGCCCATGAGGAGATCCAGCGCGCACGGATTGAGCCAACAAACTTTACCGGAGTCGAGTTCTTCCTGGACCTCCAGCTACCGTCCGATCAGCCCCTCCGCTCCAGTTCTGATCATCGTCGTCCATCTGCGGAGCGTAAGCCACCGTCCGATTCACCTGGGGCTTGATCTGGACTGTTCATCGACGAAGGGGTGCCCAACGCTCTCAACCATCGGATCTACACGTGGCACCCCCTCGTCCTTTAGATCTTAATAAAGGGGTAATTTCCCTTAGGCCCCTGTCGTTTTATTATTGCTAGTTAGTCTTGTAAATATTTGTCACCGTTGTTTTTATTTTGGAACATTTGCAGTTAGGACCCTAGGTTTTTTTATTTGTAATTTAGTCCTTGTTTATGTGAGCTACGTGCATCGACATGTGAGATCTTGGGATATTTGCATGTTTCGTCCTGTATTTCCTATATGTTATTGATTGCATATTTTAAATAGGAATTACACTTATGCCCCTCTGTATCTGAACCATGTGCTACGCGCATGCATTTTTGGACTTTTTGCATTCCAAGCCCTGGGCTTTCTTTATTTGTTATTGTTTGATCCTGGAAATATGTTTATTTGCACTTAGGTCCTTGCTTGTTGTGTGCCTTGTTTTTATTGAATAAAGTATAATCAAATCCAAATTAGGTAAAATTTGGACATGTGGCTCCTACCACTGTCTAAAAATTTCCTAAATTTTTGGGACATTCTTATTGCTTTTTGTTATTTTTAAAAAATAAAAAACACGTATTTTTGTTACTGTCTGAACTCAAAAATCAAAGAAAAATATAAAAACTTCTTTAAAAATTCTAAAAAAAATTAGTATAGTTATTTTACTATTTTCTAGCTTCTATCCAATTTTGAGCTTATTTGGATTTATAAAACCCTTGAAAATTGAAAAACCCTAAAAATTTTATAAAAAACCTAAAAAATTATGTAAAAATCAAAAAAATTACAAAATCTTTTTCTGTAGCTTAGTTTTTCAATATATTTTTCATAAAAAATATCTTCAGATTTTTATAGATCAATTATCTATTTTTAATTGATCTTTCAACTTTGGCTGCACATTAAGCACTGTTTTTCTTCTTTGTTGATTTTTAGAAAATCAAATTAAAATGGTAAAATCTCCAGAAAATTAACAAAAACACTTAAAAAAAATAAGAAACACAAAAACAATTTTATTTTAATTTTTGGAGTATTTTTGGATGTTGAAATAAATTATGGTTGCTGCTTGTTTATATCTTTTCTTATAAAATCAAAAACACAAAAAATTTAAAAATCATTACAATCCACCAAAAATATTTTCTTCCTTATTTCTCGATTTTGACTACTTCATTGGCTGTCTCGGCCATCCCGTGCTCCTTGAGTCTGACCCTGATCGCTATACTAGGTTAATAAAATTAGCGAGGACCGCTCTTGCTTTTATTGATTTATCTCTGTTTGGTGGTTCTTAGATTTTCTTGATTGACCGATTTGCGAGTGATTGAGGTCGCAACGACCTGAGTTATTTATCTCCCTTAGTCGCTCGTGATTTTTCGGCTCATCAATGACTCACATACATCAATATGTATGAGATCTTGAATACCTTAACATCTTACACCTTTCCCAAAGAAGGGTGTACTGGACATTTTACTTTGAATAAAATATTCATAAGTATGCATGTTTTGAAATTTTTAGACATTCTTAAGTTTCATCTCTTACTTGTCTATTGATCTCATCAACAGACATATGTCCAAAACATGATGCCAGATCATTGCCAAATGATCTTCATCCTCTTATTGATCTTTAAAGGTTTAATTTTCAGTATTATAAATCTTAATGAACCATTCATTAATTTTCTAATTTAGTGGAGTCCACTAGATTTTAGATTACTATCTGAAAAATGTCCATCATAGCTCTCTATGATAGGTTTATTACAAAATTGTTTATTTCCAACATTTAGAAATAAATTATGAGTATATTCTAATATCCAGGTCATAGAGACATTCTCTAAGACTAAGGGTTCCTATTGAAAATAAGAAGTATATTGATCCGGTGGAAATTGTTGCAACAATTGCATCAATTCCAACATGGATGACCATTAAACCTTTAGATCAAATTTCTAATATTCTAATACATATGCAACCAATTGCAAGTGTCATTAGAAGGTTGAGATACAATTATTAAACTTTATCTTATCAAATAAGTAAGTCAATTTCAATGATTATATGTAGATTATTCTGATGTACTATACGATTCCTTCTCTAAGAATTCTAGATAGATTTGATAGTCATACTATCAACACATCAACTTATTTCAGTGTTGGTATTCATCCAACTCTTTGGATGTCACATGGAAGTCACAGAAGTACAGTTAACTCTTTGACTTTCCTTCTTACTTGGGTCCAACCCATGCTTCCACTGCGCTCCCTTTATCTATAAGCAACCATTGCTCAAGACAAAGGATCTCTTATGTTGAAATCAAAAAATTTCAATATAAGAGTATTTCAACATTTATACATGCTTCATTCAATTCATACAATATGAATACTATGAAGCATCATGTATAGACAATAGAATGATGACACTCATCGTATATACATCCATTGAAACTCTTAAAACATTGGTTCAGGTAGGTACTCAAACAATTTGAATACATCATCTCTTATAGAGCCACCATTTTGCATGATGCAGAGAACCACGTCATTCATGATTAAATATCGAGAGCACATATGTATGCCATAATATCTTCTTAGAATTTTATAAGGATTATTTGACAATTACGATCATCATCGACATATCACTTCCAAAGTACATTCGATGAGAGACCAGGACTATAGAGACATACAAACCCTAGGGTTGAAGTCCTATTGTCTATTATAACTGTCATTCCTCATTATTATGAGGAAACTTGCACATTGCAACCACATACATTGTGTGTTCAACTGCAAGTACAATATCTTGATCATGGATTTAATCCATGATATTTTACTGGTTATTATTAAGTATATTATTGAGTGGGTTTAATGACGGATTATCTGAAATAAGAAATTTTCATAAATATATATATAAATAAATATATATATATATACATATTTTACTTTGATTTAGGAATTTTTTATATAAAAGTTGTCTTGTCCTGTCAACACTGAAAATTCGTTCCCTTAATCACTTTGAATGTAAGAGATATACTTACCATTATATCTCAACAAGATCTGGGATCTCCTTTCTAACTTTGTTACATCTCAATAATACGAGAACCTGTAACTTGGATAAAAGGAAACGGGAACACAATCTGCCTTGCAAGTACAACTTGAATCTCCCAATTCAGTCTTTAATACCCGGGCCCACCACCCCTAAGGTGATGTTGACCCATCATTAATTGAACCAACCGTTAATAGAAATACAACTCGCTATGCGCAATCTAATATCGCCCCAATAATATGAGGACCCGATATTTGGGTCACTATGCATACATCCTTACTCTTTCGAGAAGCGAAGAGCCTGATCCAAATGGATTGTATCCAGGAGCTGTCACTTCGAACATGCATCTCCCACATACAATATCTGGCGACGGAACCCTCCACCTTGACGGGAGACCATGGATGTCACTTATGTGATCCTCCATATCACATTCAAATTCTAATTAGTCATCATGAATCATATTCATTATGATTAACATCTCTATTCATAATAGAGTGTTTTAATTTTAATTGGATTCCAATTAATCTAATCATATTAAATTAATGATCCAATTAATATCAAACAAACAATCTTTATTGTTACTTGAATTATGGTATTATCTCAAATACATATTATTCTGAATTTTAATAATTATAAATATACACTGTGATCTCTCCTGCATTATCAAGTCCCTACCGCTATCATGGCCAGTACCGACGGGAGTGGGACAGTAAACAGATTCGAAATCATGCAAACTCAGATCCTATGGTTTTCTTATTTAATTGGGAACAAAATCTATGTTTAATTTCGTGTTTAAACAATTTAAACATGGCCTAAAATAATCACTAACAGAGATGCGAAAATGAAATGCGACAAAACTTTCGCAAACCCTAATGAACCCAAGTCTTCCTAAGTATATGGATTGCATCCAAAACCTCCAACCTAAGGCTCTAATATCACTTGAAGGATGTGGTTAGATCCATAAGCACATCATAGAAGCGTGAGGATCACATCGTATACGATCGGGAGCGACTAGTCGCACTAGTTGCTCGAGGCAGCGGAAATTAAAATATTTTCATGTGACGAAACCACATGATAAAAGAACACTTCTCGGATCGTTTTGTCTAAATCACAAACAAGTAATAGGATTACCTCTTGAAGCATGGTTGCGATCGAATCTCTAAACAAAGAGACCTCCTGTCTCAAGTCCGATCTGACGGAAGAGACGCTAGCGAGCGTGTTGATGAAACACGTGCTTCTCGCAATCCATGTTGATGATCCAAGTGGCGGATCTCCTGATCTCGACACACGAGATCTGATGTCTTCTTCACGAGCGAGGCACACCAAAGGAGACGGAGATCCACGAGCAAACAATCGGGGAGCATAACGATGACGCTGCGGCGATGGAAACTCTCTCTAGGGCATCCATGGTGGACGACCATATGAGAGGGAGAGAGAGAGCAGAAATGTAGAGAGAGAAAGAGAGAGAGAGAGACTTATGCTCTCATTGTGTAAAGAAGAGAAAAGTGTTTGCCTCTCCTTTTATAATATTTTGGGATCCATGGATCTCAATCCATGTACAACACAAATCCAATGGCGCATATTGATTTGTGTTTCTTTTAATGGCCAATATTTGTGTTAGTAAAAACCAACAACAATTAATTTAATAAAATCAACTATATTGAATATAATTTGATTTATATCAAATCAATCTCCATTAGAGAAATAGGAAGGAGGCAAGCCTCCTTCCATAAGGAGGGTGGACAGCCACAACATTCCTTATAGGAATTGTGGCCATCCACTCTTCCTATATGGAAGGTGGATGTCTCTCTCCTATTACATGAGATTACATTATCTCATGATTCTCTCCAATATTTGCAACAACTTTTGTTGCAAATTATTTCACAAAAATAAATCTTCTATTTTGTGAACATTGCAATCTTGCCATTAGAAATTTGTGAATCACATTCACCGAATGTAAATTATAAAGAGTTCTTTCTTATATATTATAAATCACATTTATAATATATATGATTAATATGGATAGTGCTATCCACATTATTCAATATCCATGATAATTAAATCATATTTAATCATCTTGGATCTTTATTCTCATGTGCCCAAATAATATGGATCACATTCACATTATTTACATCTTTGATAATCAAATCACATTTAATTATCTAAAATAACTCTCTTTAGAATATGAATCGGATTCATATTAATCATGCTAATTAAATCACATTTAATTATCCATTTTCTCAATGCTCGGATATTTATATCAATGATGAAATTATCCTCAAGGATAATGCGCTTTCTCCGCGGATACTTGGAGATAAGGATAGGACGATTGTATTGTTCCACGTATAGTGACTTGGATATTGAGATCACATCTCAAATCCAGATATCGCGCCTCCAATAGATGCCTGATTAAATCAAGACTGTAAATATAATCTTCTCATTGCATCTGAATCACATTCAGATCAATGTCTAATATTTGGACCAAGATCAGATTACTTCTCTACTGATAGGAGTCACTAAAATCGAGACCCGTTTCATCACTCCATAGGAATGGAAGCGTAATGGTTATACAATCGTTTATGATCACATAACCCTCAGGTATTCTCAATACCTGTACATCTTGCATACTGGAAGACTCAGAATAAACCTGAAGGATAAAATCAATTTTACACTGTCTACTTCAGAGTTTTATCATTAAGTTTCTCATTTGACTATTGGTAGTTGGTATTGATCATATACTTTCCAAAAACATATATCATACCAAGGTGTTGATCATATACTTTCCAAAAGTATACATCAATCCTACAAATTCAGTCAAGCTTCCAAAGCGAGAAGACCGTGCACGGAATTTGATTCTTCCCATTATCTCATGAGTGAGCTCATGTCTTTCAGTTCAGTAAATGAAACATGTATGATCCCTTTAAGAGATCATATTACTCATATGCCCTTGTATGCACACCAATGCGCCGGTGTATATACCTTGATTAGGCCATCAACCTATTGGTCTGCCAAATGTACATACTCAGACATATAGTAACACATGTGTCTCCGGTCAGAGGATGAGTGCCTATATCGTGACAGCATACGTCATAGGACTTTGGTTATCTCGATCTCGTTAAGTAAACTCTTTGACCTGACTAATATGGCACCTCCGAAACTCTATTCCCATGTAGAGGACCTGCATAAAGAGGTCGATCAGATATCATCCTAAATGAGAAAGGATTGCCATCTCCTACTCAGGCTAGAGATCATCTCTTAACAATCATTGGACGGTGCTTGATGAGTCCTCAATCTAACACTTTAGACGTTCATCCAAGCACCAGCCTCTATGATTCAATAATTGAATCAACAACTGCTTGATCATCAAGATGGCCATGGTACATAACCCTAATTGTTCTAAGGGACCTATTATGCAAATTAGTTATTCTTCATTTCATATCAGGGAATGATATTTGCAATAACATTTATTACATAATGGCTCGTTGTGGGCTCGCATGTCCAACATCCCCGGCAATGGTGGTTCTCTGCCAGGGTTCCTGCTCCATGCGGTAGTGATGTTTCGAGGCTCTCATCCTCGAATCTCCTGCTTGAAGTTATATGCCGTAGGTAAAGAGGATCAAATTCCTATGCTGCAGATAAAATTCTGGCTCGAGGATGGATCCTTCACAAGAAGTTACGTGCAGAATAAAAAAATGAGTGTGGATGGAGATCCCAGTGAGGTGAATGATTTGGGATTTGAGGCTCAATATGCTCAGATCGAGTTCGATCTGAGATGGCTAGATGGATTGAATGGTGAATTACAGTATCAAAATAGTTGGATAGTAGAGAAGGGATGGAAATGGTTGAGAAGAGGATAGAGAGGGTGAGAGGAGAAGGGAGGGAAGGAGTATATATAGAGGGAGGAATAAAAGGTCTAACCTTGTAATGATGGGATGGTGGACGAACGCCAGGGAAGCTGGAAGCTCGAGCAGAGTTCCAGGAGTCGTGTCCTCTACGCGCGGTGGATGTAGAGGTTCGTTGCGCAGTGGAGATGAATCTCGATGCCGACGAGTCAATCATGCTGGCCTTCTCCTCCACCCTCTCGCTCGACGTTGAACGGAACCAGAGCTCTGTCACTGCTCTGATCTCTCTCTCTCCCTCTAGAACTCAGTGAGGGAGGAAGACACACAAATGGCAGATCAACTCCCAAAGGGGGGTCTAGCGTTTATTTATAGGGACGGTTGTGCGGAGCCCAAGTGAGCGGGTGGCATCACTGCCAACAGAGGATGGGACCCGATTCGTTGGAAGAACGGTCGGCCGTTGGTGCTGTTGGCGGAGAGGATCGAAGGTGGTGGCGACATGCGCAAGAGGAAGGGAACTCCGGGAAGAAGGAGGGAGATGGAAGAGAGAGAGAGAGAGAAAATAAAATAAAATAAAATAATTAAGTTAAATTAATAATAAATAATTGATTAAATTAAGAATTATATTAACTAATTTAATAAAGATAAAATGAAATAGTTAATTAAATAATTAAATGAGGAATTAAGTAATTACATAATTAAAAATATCTTTACATGAATAATTAAATTATTATTTAAAATACTAAGTAATTAATTACTGAATTAATTATCTATTTAAGAACAGAGTATTAATATAATAATATAAAGTATGACACATTGTATATCGTATAATGTATACCCATACGATCTCGAATCCCATATTTTTCATATTAACTCCGATTTTAGAGAAATCAATTTCATTTGATAGATAATTAAATAAAATGATCTTTAAAAATTAGGTTTGCCCAAATCGGAGTCCTTATGGCCGAGTTATGAGGTCTGGAAAATTTAAGTAATAAAAAGCCGAAAATCGAAGCGGTTAAGATGGAACAAATTATCATACAATGTCGTTCTCAACCAATCGATTCGGTCAACGAGAAAAAATGTATTAAACCACTTAGAAGAAATCAAAGAATGGAATGTAAGCGGTCTTTGTTAATTTAATTTACCTGGTATAACGACCAGGGTCGAACACAAGGAGAACGATTGAAAAATTAAGTACTCAAATTTCAAAAAAATAATTTTTAATGGTTTTTATTTTTATTTTTTTTATTTTCAAATGAGGAACAATATGCACAAGCGAATAAAAATACACACACCACAATATTTTTGTATTTTTTACAATAGTAAAAAATGCTCAGAAAATTGCAGAAAATATATTTTTGGGTTTTATAGCTTTTAAAATTTTTGATAATTTTTTCCAAATATTTATGATATTTTTATGATTTTATAAAAATCAAACAGTCCTGAAAATATCAAACAGTGCACATCCTAGAGTAATTATCAACTTCAAATTAATTTAATGCCTAAAACTCGTGGAAAAGATTTTTATACAAAATTATATACAAATATCTACAAATAGGAACTGAAATCACTATTTTTCGATTTTTTTAGAATTTTCTACAATTTTTCTAAGATTTTTAATCTTTTATATTTTTTTGATTTTATAAATTATTAATGCACGAAAATTGGATAAAAACTAAAAGACAATAAAATACACCTAATCTATTTTTTTTGGAAATTTTCGGGCAATATTCAAATTTTTATGATTTTTCAAAGTCCATATAGAGAAAAAGACACTGTTTTTGAATTTTTAAAATATCAAATAAAAAACATGATGCAATTGTTATACAATGAAAATGCACACAGCAGGAGTCTAAAAATTTTTTACAGAATTTTTGAATCCACAAAAAACATTTGATTCCTTCAAAATAAATATGCAATGTAAAGACTGTAAAAGGACGGTAACGTAATTATTTATTATTTGCATAGAAATTGAACACCAAATAAACAGAGGGAAGAAAACGTAAATTACCCATGGGAGGCATGCACCATACGTGCCTAAGTTCTAGAGGGGACCTTTATGTAAATATGAAAACATGGATGGGCTTTCATGCAATTTACCAAATATTTTTTAAAAAATAGGAACTAGGGTTCCTTTATTTTCAATCTTTATTGTTCTTTCGTTTTCAAAAGAAAGGAGGGCCGCAAGGGAAGGGGGTGCCTCCCTCCCTCTTTCTCTCCACAGATCAGCAATGACGACGGGGTCGCCCTGGTGGAAGACGTCGGCGGGAAGCGGGGCACCGGGCTTGGTCGGCAGAGTCGTGCGGGGCACGGGTGGCAGTCGCGCTGGTGGCAAGGCTCCCATGGCGGCCATGCTGGAGCGGCCCGTGGGGGACTGGATCGTTGGTTGAGGGCTGTGTGACTCGGAAGTGGTGGGCTTGTGCGGGTCCTCGTCCAGGCTTTACGGGGGATGCTGCTCAAGGGCGATGGACCTGCGGAGGATGCGCGCATGCAGTGCGCGATGAGTTTCAGTGGTGCAGTACGGAGCGTCGAAGCTGTGTCCCAGTGGTGGCGCCGCGCGCTAGAGGCGGTCACGCGGCGGAGGGCCGCGGAGGAGGCCAAGATGCACGTAGGAGATGCGCGGCAAGATGACTGTCGGCTGGAGGTGGGGGATCCGACGATGTGGGCTGCGACGCACCAAGGAGTACGGGCGGTGCCTGCCGTGAACCCTTTTTTGTGTTTTTTTATAAATAATAGAAATAAAAAACTTTTACTTTTTATGAAACAGAAACTGTAGACAGAATTTTTTTTATATTTTTTTATTTACATTTTTTATTTTCCTATAAAATAACTGTTAAGAATAAAAATAAATATGTGTATTATTTTTTATTTATTTTATTTATAAATAAAATACGATGCGTGAACGGTTGCGAATCTTGGCAAAGCGAGAGACAAATCCGGAGCTCCGACCACCATGCGTAGTCGGAGATGATAGGTTGTGCGAGATAGAATGAGAACTTGTAGAGATCGGGATGTGAGATGAAAAATCAGATTCAGATGATAAATATGATATGGATATTTTTGGGAATTAAGATCTACAAATTAATGATGACATCAACGCAAAAATTAAATCTAAAATTTATCCAGGAAAAATGATGGAAAATAAAATTGGATCTCACCTCGGGATCGGACAAGCCGTGATAGCCTTGACGAGGACCGAATCACTGTCACCGACCTACTCGGAGGCTAGGCACCCTTCTACGAGGAGAAGCTCTCGAAGATCGGGCTCCTCTCCCGCAAAGATTGATCAAAGGCAAATGAGGGATGATGAGCCCAATAAAAAGAGATAAAAAATTAAAAAGGAAAGAATGTACAATTAAGGAATGTATTTAGTGGTGAATTAATTAAATAAAATAAATAAATAAATAAAATATGAAATTCGTAATTAAATAAAATAAATGAAATAATTAATTTATAAAAATTAAATAGCCACCTTAATTTTGGCTATTTAAGGCATGTATTCATATCTTTATATACAAGGCAAGTTTTCAAATCAAATAAATGAATAAATTAAATAACTAAATAATTAAATCCAAATTTTGTAATTAAATTAATTTAATAAATTAATGTCAGATATTTAATTTTTTGGTGATTTATATGTAAGGAAATTAATTGTATACAAGTATTAATATACATATAGTATAATATATACACGTACAAATAAGGAATTTACTTTTGAATGATTCTTATTATAATTATTTATTTTTTTAATTTATAATAAAGAAGATAATATTTACAATTATGTATATTATTTATAAGAAAATAAATATTAATAAATATATACATTAAGTAAGTGGTAAAACTGCACAAACCACCACAGAAAATCGACTTTTCAACCGTAACTTCAAAAATTATGAAACCATAGCCATTTGAAAGATAATTTAATTTAGAGTACAATGGAAGCGAGTTTAATTTAATCTGAGTTTGTATGGAGCCAGAATTGGTCTTTCAATTATCCTTTACGACTTTTTCTGAGTATGATTATTTAATCTATACATTATTTTATTTTGCAATTATTTTTAGTATTTACAAAACATTTTTATTTACAACTTTTGTTTAGAAAAGTATTTAATTTGAGGTCAAATAATATAAAAATAAAATAATGTAAGTTTTGTACAAATTTATAAGGAAAAGTTTACAGATTATTTTTTTTTGGATTTTTGAATTAAAGACCCTATCTTCCCCTACTTTATTCCTAGTCGATTAGGTCAATTCTTGACCTTCTCTCGAGGTTCGGGTCAGTCTGCATTCATTTCACAAATACATCCTTTATTTTTCTTCTATTTTTCATTTCTTCTTTATTATTTTATTTGAGTATAAAAAGTGTTAAAAATGCATATTGTTAAATGCATGCAAAATGGTAATTTCATGAAATTACTGGATCTCTACAGGTATTTGACTAAGGCAATAAAGCTAAAATAAAAGAATAAAGGCGATGAATCGTGGATTCATCATTCTCCTATACTTTACCTTTGTAGTCCTTTAGGAAACACTTATTTGGAAAATAAGTGAAAATAAAAATAAAGAAAAGAAAAAAGGAAGGAAATTAGAACAATGTTGACTTTTAACCTTATCTTCATAAAGGTGTAGTATGGAGCTCTATCGGACCTTTGGATTATAAGTGTGGCGGAACATTAATGGGTAATGGATTAAAAACCTAACAACCTCTAAGTTCCACAAGACTCCTATTTAGGTCTCCCCGACAATCAGGTCAGATCAAGTCTACATACACAAATTCTTATGACTATGAATCTTTACTTGTACGGTGTAAGTGAAATAAAGCTCATCATCTCAAAGGTAGCAAAGAGACTCTCTTAACAAGGTAACTCTAGTCCCCGGTCTAGCAACTCTTTCCTCGAGGGGTGGGGATATTCCCTTCTAAGTTTAAGTACAACCAGCTCAAGAAGAGGGGATAGAGAAGAGAATGGATGGTAACCAGTGTAGCTACCTATCCTTGGATGCATGACCAGTGTAGCCAAGTCATCCGCTGTAAGATTACAAAAATTTGACTTTGAATCTCTCATTATATATATATACATATATATTTTTCACTTGTATATACACTCTGGCAGGAAATTTACTTTTCAATCAGGCCTATCCACTTTTGGAGATTCTGCATTTTTTCTTTGTTTTTTTTTGAAAATATATACAAGGTGCAACATGTACATAATGAGTTTTTCCTCTTGAGCCAGTAGACTGTCCCTCTTTTGAAGCATTATTGCAACCCCACAACATCCTATCTTTAGACCTCAACATCGCTAGACCAGGTTGAGAAGCACTTCCCTCCCTAGATGAGGATGAGAGGTTCCGCCTAGATGTACTACCCTCGTATGCTACCCCAAGTCAAAAGATCCTGCCCCCTCACTACCTCCTCCATGAAGAGCTACGTGTAGAGTGCTTGTCCAAGTAGGTCACGGTCTGAAAGAATCATGTGTGTGTTATTAAATATTCTACTTAGACTAATTAAGATGACTTGTGAACATAGTCTTATGGACTCAACGAATTAAGTCAATAATACCTGAAAAGTCCTAACTCCAGTTCTTATAAGGTTCCTCTGAAATTAAGTGGATTAAGGTCCAACTAAGCTATATTCTTCAATTTTATTCTAGACTTAGTTTAAATGTCAAAATTATACAGAAACACATGCTAATGCAAGAAATATGTACAATGAAAAAAAAGAAAGTAAAATCTTTTTGTGAAACAATTTTCTAATTTTAAACTTTTTAAGGATTTTTGAAAAATGACGCACATGCAAAAAGAGTTTTTTAATGCAAAATTTTATAGACTTTTGGGTTTTGTAGTTTTTTTAAACAAAAGGTTAGCAATATATACAAGTATATACAATTGTTTTAATAAGGGTTAGGGATGAGATTCATATATTTACACAGGAGTGAGTTAATTATTTACAAGAATAAAGTAAAAAGATTTACAACTTGAGTAATTTATACAGGTATATACACACAGATGGATTTTTTTATGTGATGCATATATTCCTCAAACTTATTTGAAAATAATGTTACAAATAATTTTGAAGACTGTAGTCCAAAATAATTTTTAAACAATTTTACAAACATTAACAAACATTTGAAAATAATTTTTGCAAAAAATTTTCAAATAGCATATATAAATTTTCAAAATAATTTTTCGACCATTTTCAAAACATTTGCAAATAGTTTTACAAGATAATTTTATTTTACACAACAAAGAAATGTTTTTACAAGCCAAAATATTTTTTAAAGGTTGAAAATATTTTTCAAATAGTTTTCAAAAAAAATTTCGAATAGGTTTTCAAACTACTTTCAAAATATTTTTCAATATATTTTAACCTGACTTATTAATCAGTATGTACAAATAGAATTTTGAGGAAATATATGCATCTTTTTTTACTAAATTTTTCATGTATTTATAAAGTATTTTAGCCATATTAAAAATTTGAAAGTACGAGTTATGGCTAAAGTATATGTACAATATATACGACACCCTCTATAGTTAGCTTGAAGTATGTCCTCGTAGTAATCAGAGATCGACAAAGAAAGACATAACTCATGCTAAGTAAAGGAAAGTGAAAAGAATGCTATATTGATGAATGAAAGAATACAATCAATAGAGATTGATGATCCCCTTATACTTAGGATCAAGTAATCCTAAGTATAGAAGACTATATACAAGGGGAAAACCAAGGGTTAAAAATATACAATGTCTACCTCCCCTATACTTAGGGTAAAATATCCCTAAGTATAGGTAGTAAAACAGAGGTAAAAAGAATCAAAAGAATTATCAAAAGTCTGGCACCCCCTATACTTAGGGTAAAGTACACCCTAAGTATAACATAATCATAAGATGAAGAATGGGTGTTAAATAGAAAGAATGAATGATATGGATAGAATGGATCTAGACAATGGCGAGTAGAACAATGTTGAGGTGCCTCTCAACAAGCGCTATAGTTTACACCCCTAGCTGGTCGCAAAGGCTAGGATAACGCTATATCGAGGTTCAAGACAACATCTATGAGGCGAATACCATACTGTCATCGCAGTCTCAGTACTTGAACAATGACGAGGTCAATAGTGTAAATTATGTCACCCAAGTAAACAATCAGGCGGGTGTCTACTACTGGGTAAAGATATGGGAGAATGAAATCAGGCTCCGATAGCACAAAAGAAATCATCACCTCAAAGTCTGAATGGAGTAGAAGGGCAGAGCCGAAGAAATCGAACGTGCAGAAGGAAGGATCAATCATGGAATCCTCCACATCAATCATTGTCTCGAATAGATAAGGAAGATCAAGATCAGGAGACTCACTAAAAAGGCTGATACCCAATGCATATAATGGAGAAGAATCATTAACATTATCGAAAATCTCAAAGATCGGATCATCCTCGCGAGGGTCATCGAGGAGAGAAAACTCAGATTCAACAAGATAAAAAATATCAGAAGATGTGGTCTCATGATCCGACAGATCGGATACACTCCCAGAAAGTGAAATCGAGTACACAAGATACATGGCATCATCCTGCAGATAACCCTCATGGAGTGATGTAGGTGCGTCGGTAATAGATGGGGAATCAGACCGTGACAGGGGACCTACACTGTTGTCAAACACCAGTTCCCTGCACCAAAGTAACTCATCATCTGTAAACGGCATCTGAACAACCTCGAGGCATGGCATGCCGCTAGTCAACAACGCGGAAGCAATAAACATCTCAAGATCTGATCCTCGAACTACGTCAATGATGTTAATCATCAGGTCCTACAAAAATGTGTCGACGTCATCAAATGGGAGGACACACAGCTCAAAAACAGGACTATCTAGGTTTGTCAAATCAAAATAGTGTCCCTTATCAAGCTCTCTATGCTGAGATGAATCCAAATGTGTATCTAAATCTGAGAGGATCTTCTGAAGAATGAAAACTGAATCATCTAGACAGTGACACTGAAATGGTTGAAAGGACAACTGAAACAATGTGGGCTTGTCCTCTATTTCTTGGGATACTATCAAATCTAGAATATAAGAATCCTCTATGTAAAAGTGCAGGACTGGCTCAAAATCTAGTTGTAAAATCAACGGTAACTCGACCAATGTCCAGCTCTAGGAACTCATAGTTGTGGTCAACACGTCCGTCATATGAAATGTAGAATCCATGTCCTCTGAATGGTGTGTTCTGTCTGAATCAACATAAAATACCACACACTCAACTGGTGTCATATCTCCCTCGTGTGTTGTCACGAATAAATCATATGTTTAATATGGAATATTTGAAAGTGTTCCCAAGATGGTCTCAAATAAATCCATGTCGGGACTATGGTGTGAAACACCACACGAGGTAATGACCAATCCTATTTTCTCTGCGGTCATCCCCCTCATGGCGATCTGCACAAGGTCAATCGTCGAGATTCCATGATATGGAAATCTCCTCAATAGGTCAACAAACCTAAGCCATGAATCTCTCAACGCCTCCTGGAGGTCAATTGAAAAATCTTGATTACAAGATCGCATCATGTCTGCTCTACACTGGCGGTAAAATCTCTGCAAGAACAATGATCGTAAATCTCCCCACGTAGCGAACTTCCTCCCCAACTCTCTGTGTCATCTCAAAGCTCTAGTCTGAAGTGAGAAAGGGAAGGTCATCAGCATCATCTCCTCAGAAGTGATATCTAGGTATGCTCGTGATCCACAAAAATCCTTAAACTCAGATATATGAATATATGGCTCCTCATGCACTCCCCCTGAAAACTTTGGCAGTAGATTAATGAACTCTAAATCTAGAATGAAGGGACTCAATGTATAAGCAGATTTTGCTTCTCGGTCTGGGTACTCATCCATCATCCCAGGATAGAATTCACCCAAAACTCGTAACTGCTCTATGTGATCTCCTATGTAATGCACTCTCATCTCAGCAATCTGGTCAATCTGAACTCTTTGGGTGTCTTCTCTTAGGACAACATGCCCAGTAGAAAGAAGAAATGGGGATGGGTAGATGGTATATCGGTCGGAGTTCCGACCTCCCAAGAGAGTGGGCGGGAATGATGGGAATGAAATAAAGCAGCCGCACAATCCGGCTGAAATGGAGTATGGTCCATCATGAAGAGAGGGAAATCAAGAGGATAATGAAGGGAGGGAGAGAAAAGAAAACATATAGAGAAAGAAGAGAAGGTGACATCTAATGATCTAGATATGATCGCAACCAACTCACACCAATCTCATTCAAACACAAAGCAATTCCCATATTCACCTACGCAACACAGTGATGACCGTGAAGTATCGGTCGTTTATCTTGTCAAATTTTAGTTTAGGTGATCATTCAAGCTTGCAGAGCGATTAAGCGAGCTGTTAGGAACCCGATGCTCCCGGGAGACTGGCCCAATCCCGAAGCTAGATCTTTCCCATCCAATATGAATTACGAACCATTTACCTGCGACATGGTCAATTTAATCTATTAAGGACGCCGCATGCCACTTTATCGGCTACCGGAGAGATCCTCACTGGAGAACGACTAACCCCAAGACCAGTAGTCTAACGGAAGTTCATGCATGGCTCTATCCTAATGTGCGGGTCACTCTCTCGCTCAAGCAAACAAAACAATGAGGGGGTTGCTCTCCCCAAATAAATGAAGTGAGTCAATTACGTTTGATTTTATGGTCAATTTCAATTAGCAGTCCCAAATTTAATTTTTTATTTTTTTGTTTTTGAATATTTTCAATGAAACATCTAACGGGAATTCTGATTTCCTTTATTCCTATATGCACAAAACAGAGGCGGAAAATGGAAAAGCCAATGCACGAGAAAATATGGATGCAAACGCTAGAGATAAAGGTGCGTACCTGACTCCAGTGCTCTAAATGCAATATGATCCACGCAGAATAATAAAACTAACTATATGCAAAATACAAGCGGGAACCATCCAAAACAATAACTTCCACTCGGAAAGAACTGGTTAATTATTTGACTAAGTCCAATGTTATAGGAACATATATTCTTTTAGGGTGTTTGGACCTAATAATTTCT
This sequence comes from Ottelia alismoides, assembly GCA_037367405.1. Lineage (NCBI taxonomy): Eukaryota > Viridiplantae > Streptophyta > Magnoliopsida > Alismatales > Hydrocharitaceae > Ottelia > Ottelia alismoides. The sequence goes on from JAZKJV010004853.1 coordinate 124,129, forward strand.
TTGCTCAACCAAATAAAACCTAAGTCTAGGGGCTCTACTCACAAAAAAAACAAATAAAAATAAAGGTGATGAAAACGTTGGAAAAACTACGGTGAGGTCCCCCAAGTGCACCGGCACTTGGTGAAACAGACCCCGAATAATGTCCAAGTCCAGCAATTCCAAGTGTCCTGAAATATCTAAGTTATTACAATACAGTCCAAATGTTCTCTAAAATAAAATAACAGTCTTCTGTCCTACTCTGCTCTTCCTCTTGTGTAGGTCCTCCAAAAAGATTCCCAACCATCCTCCAAGCGGTTCCTCGCACAACAATCAAAGTAAATGATGGTCAGAAAACAATTATAATATGTAGAGACAAATAAAATAAAACTAAAAAATGACTACAAAGGAGTGCTCCCCGGCAACAGTGCCATTCTGAAGAACCGAATATCGATGTCGTGAAGCTGGAGTAGATTATCATGCAATGTCGTTGTTCTCAACCAATCGATTCGGTCAATGAGAGAAATTGTATTAAACCACTTAAGAAAAATCAAACAATGGAATGTAAGCGATCTTCACTATTTTAATTTACCTAGTATAGCGACCAGGATCGAATACAAGGAACACGATTGATAAACTAAGTAGTCAAATTAAAAAAAATTAGTGGTTTTTTATTTTTATTTTTTTATTTTCAAATGAGGAACAATATGCACAAGGGAATAAAAATACACACACCAAAATATTTTTGTATTTTTTACAAAAGACAAAAATGCTAAGAAAATTGCAGAAAATATATTTTTGGGTTTTACAGGTTTTAAATTGTTTTTGATAATTTTTCCAAAATTTTCTGATGTTTTTATGATTTTTATAAAAATAAAACTGACCCGAAAATATCAAACAACACACAACCTAGATTATGTGCAACTTAAAATTAATTTAATAGCTAAAACTCCTGGGAATGATTTTTATACAAAAATATACATAAATATCTTCAAATAGGAACTGAAATCACTATTTTTCGATTTTTCTAGAATTTTCTACAATTTTTTTAAGATTTTTAATCTTTTACATTTTTTTAGATTTTATAAATAATTAATGCATGAAAAATAAACAAATAATAAAAGACAATAAAATACATCTAATCTTTTTTTTTGGAATTTTTAGGCAATATTCAAATTTTTATGATTTTTCAAAGTCTAGACAGAGAAAAAGACACTAGTTTTGAATTTTTTAAAATATCAAATAAAAACAAAACATGATGAAATTTTTATACAACGAAAATGCACATAGTAGGAGTCTACAAAAATTTTTATAGAATTTTTAAAGCCACAAAAAATATTTGATTCCTTCAAAATAAACATGCAATGTAAAGTCTGTAAATAAAGGACTATAATGTGTTTATTTATTTTTTTTGCATAGAAAATTAACATGAAATAAAAAGAGGGAAGAAAATGCAAATTACCCTTGGGAGGCGTGCGCTGCACATGCTTAAGTTTTGGTGGGGCCCTTTATATAAATGCAAAAATAAGGATGGGTTTTCACGCAATTTGCCCAATATTTTTTTTTAAAACAGGAACTAGGGTTCCTCGATTTTCAATCTTTATTGTTCCTTTTCAAAAGAAAGGGGGCCACAAGGGAAGGGGGCACCCTCCCTCTTTCTCTCCACAGATCGGCGACGACGATGGGGTTGCCCAGGCGGAGGATGTCAGCAGGAAGTGGGGCATCGTGCTTGCTCGGCAGAGTCAGGTAGGGTGCGGGTGGTGGCCGCCTTGGAGGTGCAGCTCCCGTGGCGATCGCGCTGGAGCGGCCCGCGGTGGGGCTGGATCTTCGGTGGAGGGCCGAGCGACTAAGAAGTGGTGGGCTCGCGTGGGTCCTCGACCAGGATTCGTGGGAGATGCTGCTCAAGGGTGGAGGACCCACAGAGGATGCGCGCATGTGGTGTGCGGAGAGTTTTGGTGGTGCAGTGCGGAGGCGTCATAGCCGTGTCCCGGTGGTGGCATCGCGCGCTGGGGGCGGCCACGCAGCAGAGGGCTGCAAAGGAGGCCAGTATGCGCATATGAGACACACGGTAGGATGACTATCGGTTGGAGGCAGGGGATCCAGCAGTGTGGGCATCTGCGCGCCGAGGAGTGTGGGCGGTGCCTTGTGCAAACCCTTTTTTATGTATTTTTATTTTTCATTGTAAATCAAAGAAATAAAAAAACTTTATTTTTATGAAACAGAAACTGTAGATAGATATATTTTTTATATTATTTATTTATTTTTGATTTTCCTGCAAAACAATTATTAGGAATAAAAACAACTATGTGTATTATTTTTTTATTTATTTTATTCATAAATAAAATAGGATGCGTGAATGGTTGCGGATCTTGGTGAAGTGGGAGACAGATCCGGATCTCCGACCACCGTACATAGTCGGAGGTGATAGGTTGTGCGAGATAAAATAAGAGCGTGTAGAGATCGGGATGTGAGATGAAAAATTGGATTCGGATGATAAATGCGATATGGATATTTTTGGGAATTAAGTTCTAAAAATTAGTCATGACATCGATGCAAAAATTAAATCTAAAATTTATCTAGGAAAAATGATGGAAATTTAAATTGGATCTCACTTCGGGATCGAATACGTCGTGATGGCCTCGACGAGGATCGAATCACTGTCACCTACTGGCTCGAAGGCTAGGTACCCTTCTGGGACGAGAAGCTCTCAGAGATTGGGCTCCTTTCCACCGAAGATTGATCAAAGGCAAACGAGCGATGAGGAGCCCAATAAAAAGAGAAGAAAATAAAAAAGGAAAGAATGTACAATTAAGGAATGTATTTTGTGTTGAATTAAATAAATAAAATTAAATAAATTATCTAATTAAAAGTAAAATTTGGAATTAAATAAAATAAACAAAATAATTAATTTATAAAAATTAATTAGCCACCTTAATGGTGGCTATTTAAGGCATGGAATCATATCTTTAATACAATGCATGTTTTCAAATCAAATAAATGAATAAATTAAATAGTTAAATAATTAAATCCAAATTTCGTAATTAAATTAAATTAAATAATTAATTTTAGATATTTATTTTTTGGTGATTTTTTTGTAAGGAAATTAATTGTATACAAGTATTATATACATATAATATATATACACATGTACAAATAAGGAATTTTTTTAAATGATTATTATTATTTTTTTTGATTTTTAAATAAAGAAGATAATATTTATAATTATGTATTAAAAATAAATATTAATAGATATATATAATAAGTAAGTGGTAAAACTACACAAACCACCCAAGAAAACCGACTTTTCAACTGTAACTCCAAAAATTATGAAACCACAACCACTTGAAAGATAATTTAATTTAGAGTACAATGGAAGTGAGTTTGATTTAATCTGAGTTCGTATGGAACTGAAATTGGTCTTTCAATTATCACTTTAAGGCTTTTTCTCGATTATTTAATCTATACATTATTTTATTTTGTAATTATTTTTAGTATTTACAAAACATTTTTATTTACAATTTTGAGAAAAATATTTAATTTGAGGTCAATTTATATACAATAAAATAATGTAAGATTTATACAATTTTATAAGGAAAAAATTTACAAATTATTTTTTTGGATTTCTGAATTAAAGACCCTATCTCCCCCTACTTTATTCCTGGTCGATCAGGTCAAGTCTTGACCTTCTCTCGAGATTTGGGTCAGTATGCATTCATTTCATAAATACATACTTTATTTTTCTTTTCTTTTTCTTTTCTTCTTTATTCTTTTATTTGAGTATAAAAAGTGTTGAAACAAATGCATGCAAAATGGTAATTTCATGAAATTAGTGGATATACAGGTATTTGACTAAGGAAATAAAGCTAAAATAAAAGAATAAAGGCGATGAATCATGTATTCAACAGGTAACGGCTTCGCCGCCTTAGGATTTATTAGCATTTTGACTTAATTTATGTTTTTATATTGATTTCTAGAAGTATTTAGGAAAATAAATTAGGTTAAACAGAATTACAGTTTATTAATTAGAAGATAGCAAAGTTTTTACATATTGTACATATATACAGTGGGGCCCAAACACCAAAACTCACTAGTCTTATTCTAATATTTTTTTAATATTTTTCATAAATAGTAATAAGTATAAACCAAAGTTTAAAAGTGAGTTTGGTCCGTTTGAAGTTTTCTATAAATAGTTATGAACCTCGAAAGTCGGCTTTTACGGGTTTTCTTTTTCATCTAATTAATTATTTTTGTATTTAATAGTTTTTTGGATATTTTTATAAAATAATATATATTTTTATGAATCACTTTTGCAAAGAAATTTTTGACATTTTCTAAGTGATAAATAAAATAGATGAAATATTTACTAGGTGGAAAATACAAATAATGTATTTATTATCTCGATTTTCTGTTATTTTTATTAATTATGATCCTTATATCTCCCTACTTATTTATTTTATCGACCAAGTCAATATTGACTTAGTCTCGGGGTTAGGATCAGTCTGTATATATTACATATCTGCATCCTTCTTTTTCTTTTATTTTTATTTTTCTTTTTATTATTTTATTTTGGAAAAAATAATTCTTAAATATAGAATATTAATATTTGTGTTTAGAATGATAATTAGTGAGAATTAGTGAAAATTTACATGTATTTTACCAAGGATTTTAGCCAAAATGAAAGAATAAAGGTGATGAATCATATATTCATCATTCTCCTATACTTTACCTTTGCTAGTCCCTTAGAAATACTTACTTCATAAATAAATGCAAGTAAAAAAAAGGAACAGGAAAATAAAAGAACTTAGAACATGCTTGTTTCTTTAAACTGAATCTCACTTCACCCAAAATTTAGAACTTGGATTTAGACCTTTGGATTAACAGTGCATCGGGAATCCATTAGGATAAGAATGTAGGCCTCGGCAGCCCTCAAGTTCCACAAATCCTTAACCAGGTTCACCTCAACATCCAGCTCAGATCCACCTATTCATCACGTAAACCTTTAATCTTTGAAATCAATTTGTACTGTGTGTGAAGGGTTTTAGCTCTTTCTGCTTAGAGAAGCGAAGAAGCCGCCCATCCAGTTATACACGCCCATTGGGCCCTCATCCAGCTACTCGATCCTCGAGGATGGGGTATTTCCTTCTAAGGTCAAGTCATGTTGTGTCCATAATCGAGTATAGGAAGAAGAAGAAGAAGAATGAGAAGAGAACTGGAGTGTGATTAGTGTAATCACATCTCCTTATGAAGCCAGGCCCGTTTAGCCAATTCTCCACTAAGATAATGTTGGCCTTTCTGAAGCTTGGACCATTGTGGTCATTTTGGTATTTGGTGTATGATTTCTTTTTCGTAGTAATGATTGTTACACAACACAGATCTTTTATGCCCCAACGGATATAGCATCTTTTCTTTCTGTCCATTTTTTGGGGTCTTGGAAAAATTATGCCTGCAGATCCCTCGCTCATCCGAAGCTTTATTTCAACCCCAATCTCTCCCATCTATAGACGTTACCGCCACTAGACAAGGATGGAAATGCACCACCAAAATGGATTGCCCATCGCAGCCCCATGCAAGTCGAGCTAAGTGTAGAGTGCATGAGTTCAAAATTGGTTCAAATGGAGAAGAGTTCAATGGATGACACCAGGTGTCCTTAGGCATATTCAAGTTGAATTCCGAACATGGTCTCATGGAACCCAAAGAATCAAGTCTAAAAGACCTGAAGATTTTTAATTCCAGTTCCTAATAAAGTCCCTTTAGAATTAAGTCTATTAAGCCTAAACCAAGCTCTATCTCTCAGACTTAGATCCATTCGGTACAATAATCTGACTTGTTCTAAAAGATGCGAATGAATGCAACAATTTTGTATGAAGTAAATTTTCCGGATTAAGCTTTTTGAGTGATTTTTAAAGAATTTTGGAATTTTTTATTGAATTTTAAAACTTTTCAATTTTTTAGAGATTTTTTATAAGTTAGTAGATTAGTTTAATTTACACGATTTCTACAAGGATTTTGTGCATTTTTGTAAAGAATTTTATATGCATGTTTATACAAATTAAATACAATATCTACAAAGAATTTTATTTACAAAATTTAAGGATTTTATCCAAGAATTTTATAATATTTTTTATATATACAAATTTTAAGTTTTTTTATAAGTCATATTTACGGTTTTCTTGCGGCCTTTAAAATCCAATATATGTACACCCATACTTTTAGAGAGCTATATTATTAAAAATAAAGTACGAGTTATGGCTTCTAAAGTGTGTGTGTGTGTGTGTGTCTATATATATATATATATATATAACGGTGCCTCCCTATACTTAGCGTGAACTATGTCCTCATAGTTATCAAAAGAGCGGCAAAGGAAGACATAACTCGGGCCAAATATAGATTTATGAAAAGACTTCTATACTATAATGGCTCAAAAAAAATAATGAATGACGAATATAAGTTGTTCATCCCTTATATACTTAGGATCAAATAATCCTAATGATAGCAGACTCAAAAATCAAAGATGATCGAGGTCAAGAGAAGTACATAATCAACAACTCAGATTGTTCCCCCTATACTTAGGGTAAAATATCCCTAAGTATAGAGAATAATATCAATAGTTGAGGGACAAGCTAGAGAGTAGATGATACAAAATCTGAAAGTAATCAAAAAAGATATGAGCGATATTACCCCCTATACTTAGGGTGAAGCACACCCTAAGTATAAGCAACAACATGGGTAATAAAATAGAACGATTTGAACATCATAGTGTCTACACCCCTATACTTATGATAAAGCACATCCTAAGTATAGAAAAAATTCTAGATGGTACCTATGGGTGTAAGACAAATGGAATAAAGAAAGAATAAAATAAAAAATATATACAAAGTGATCTTGGAAATCAGGTATGAGATGCAGAATGTAAAGAATGAAGAGAACATCTCATACAGAAAGAATGGGGGCAACCTCAATGGTCGGCGGCGCATGATCAAGAAAAGGTTTCAAATGCGAACCATTGACTCTAAAGGTGGACTCAGAAGGCAACTCGGATTTGACGATGCTACCATTATAGTACACCTTTTGTATATGATACGAGCCTTTCCATTTGCTCTGAAGTTTCCCCAGAAATAGTTTCAGTCTCGCATCGAATATCCAAACTTTCTGATTAGGCTCAAACTGCTTGTAGTTGATGTGAACATCATACCACTCTTTCATTCACTCCTTATAATGTAGGCTACTCGAGAAGGCTTCTCTCTCAATTCCTCCAGGGCTGTCAATTCTGTTTGTCTCTGATCTCTCGCATAATCTAGACCAAAGATAATCTCTTTCACTGCCCACTAAGATCTATGCTTAATCTCAACAGGTAAGTGATATGGCTTGCCATAAATGAGTCAAAAGGGAGATGTACCTAATGGAGTCTTGAAGGATGTTCTATAGGCCCAAAGAACTAAGTTCAAAAGTTGCGAACAATCCTTTCAGTCCGGGCGAATAACCTTCTGCAAGATCGTCTTGACCTCCATGTTCAAGACTTTGGCTAGACCATTCGTTTGAGGATGATACAGAGTAGCAATCCTATGATCTATGCTGAACTCGTTACCAATTACTCTTACCTTGTTGTTGATAAAGTGACTATCCCTGTCTGATATCAAAACTCGAGGGACCCCGAACCGCAAAATGATATACTTTCTTAGGAACTAGCAAACTGTATTCGCATCAGCAGCTCGAGCAGGAATAACCTCTACCCAATGACTCACATAATATATAGCCAGAAGTATATATTTGAATCCATGAATATTAAGGAATGGGCTCATAAAGTCGATACCACATGCGTCAAACACTTCACAGAAGTGAATCAGCTGCATCGGCATCATGTCTCTACGTCCACAAGTGCCCATTCTCTGACAGCCAGTACATCACTTTACAAATGCATGGGCATCCGCAATGAGCGTATGCCACCAAAGGCCAGATTGAAGTACCTTTCGTGCTGTCCTCTTTCCTAAATGATGTCATCCAGCTTCTAATCTATGGCAATATGTGAGGACACTATGGTATCCCTCCTGAAGAATATACCGACGCCATGTGGAATCTGCTCCATCATAATAAAGGATCGGATCCTCCCATTGGTAAGACTTGGCTTTCGCAAGGAAAGTCTCAAGTCTCTGCCTGAACCAACCTTGTCGGACTTTCTTAGTAACAAGAAAGTTCACAATGTCGACAAACCATGGGAGTGAGGCTACAACAAGAATCGCCTCGTCGGGGAAGGTCTTGGTTATTGGTGCATCAAACTCAGAACTCTCAGGTGATTTTAGTCGGGAGAGGTGATGTGCTACAAAATATCTTACAAAATAATAAAAAAATTACAAAATACTTAAAATTTCAGAAAAAATAAAAATCCAAAAAATCTTTAAAAATAAATAGGAAATTAGAAAACCCATAAAACCTTAATTTTCTACCATTTAACCCTAGTTTCCAACAGTTTACCTCTATGAGTTCAACACTCCCATACTTAACATTATACATCTATGTTTAGGAGTATAAATAATTAAAAAAAATAAAATTTTCTGGTAAAATCCACCCGGTCTATACAACGACCTTCTTATCTTTAGATCATGTGTGGTTTATCAGATGACGTCATTGCCGGGGAGGCAATGCTGGGGTAGATCATAGGCTTTAGGTTTAGGGTTTACTTTTCGCCATTATATTTTTTTTATAACTTCACAGTTTATTGTTTCTAATTTGTGCAGTACAGGCTTCGAGCCACACAACTGAGAATCAAGAAACCACATTTTTTACCTTTTTGTTGACCTTGTAAGAAATATAAAAAATTTTCACGGGCACTTGCTGGTTTTTCTATTTTTTGTAGAAGGGGCTCCGTAAGGGCATCCCAGCTTGTACCTTCCTCCTTCTCTTTATCGAGGTCTGAATCATCGAGTGTCGTGCACTTGAGGGAGCAGAGCACCCACCATGATTTCTCTCGCATCGCGATTTTTCCGACGATTTTCCACGACTTTTTCGAATCTAGGTGCTTGATTAGGCTTTACAATTTTCTTTACTTGCGCCTTCGTAGCTAGTTTTAGGACTCGCTACCTATATGCATTCTTACCTAGGACAAAATTAAAAAGACAAAAATCATTAGACGTTCTTTGAAAATACTCAAAAAGGTGATAACCGAACATTAAAACCAGGACTGCTAACATTATCTGACCTAAAATTAAACGTAAAAGATTCACTTGTTTTGAGAGAGCAATCATTAGAGAATGTTTGATAGGTACTCTCCAAATATGTGAGTGAGAGACGACCCTTAAGGCTAGAGCCAGAACCCGAACCTCTTTCTGATACTACTGAGTTCATACATTTAATCACTTACACTTCAATGGGGACTCTCGGGGAGTCGGAAACGGTCTGAATTTCCTTAGCAGAGTGGGAGGTTTAGAGGGCATTGTGTAAGGCTCCATCCTCAAGTAATATGGGTTGCCGGAAACTATCCGTACTTACTCCCATATTTGTTGAGAATAGATGATTTTCCGTAAAAACTCGAGACAATATTCCGGAGAAGTATCGGCCACCATTCAGCTCACGATAATCTGTGAGGAGACCTGCTTGCTAAATAGCCCTATTAAAAAGATAAATGATCGAACGTTTTCGATCATCATCGGGTTGTGTTGGTAAATTAGGGGTTTGCTTTATGTTCGATTCGTGATGTGGTTCTGATCTCTGAGATCTTTTGCCACTACTCGTAGTCCGTATCTTGTCTAGTCTCTGGTCAACCTTTTCTTTTTCTTGAGTCACGATGATGGGTAAACGATCTATTAGGTTGACTCTTACGGCAACATTTCCATGCACACCTACCCGTCCATCTAGGTCGGTTAAAGAGAATCCTCTCTTTGAAGCTGAGTTCTCCCAGTCTCCTCCTTTTGTTTCATTGTCTTCTCCATCTCCTTCTATCCCTTTCTTTTCGTCTCCATCGAGTTAGCCCTCGGTTATGCCAGTGAAAGCTGAGCAGATGTTTGAGATCCATGAGCTGATTTTATATCAGATAAGAGATCCAGGTCTACGAGTTGATGAGACAAGAGTGCAGATTGAGAAACTGACATCTTCTTCGGAAGTCGAGTCAGTTTCTACTTCGAAGTTACCAACTTTCCTGATTGATTCAGACTTCGTTTCACTGCTGTCGAAGTTTCAATGAAAGCCGCATGAGGAACCGTATGAGCATCTTTATGAGTTTGATGAGATTTGTAGCACTCGATTCTACTTAGATATTACACCTGAGGATGCCATCATGAAGACCTTTCCCTTGACACTCAAGGACGTAGCCACGAGATGGCTCCAATATTTGGGAGAGGAGCGAGCTATCTAGAGTATGCTTTGAGGTTGAGGTTCTTATAGAACAAGTTCGGGTCCGGAACTGACAGGTTGTGATTGGGAAATAAATCAAAGAAACCTTAGACACTTAGGGTGAAACATGAAAATAACAGAAATGGTGATGTCACATCTGACCAGTCATGGAGTTTTATACTCCGACTGTGCGAGGGTGCGATGACCCTCACCTGAGCAGGAGATGAGGTCGCTCAGGCTTGGGTAGCGGACACTAAGAGCATGGGTCTAGGATCCCACTATTTTTTCACGTGTTTTCTTTGAGCGGCTCGGTTTTTACGCTTCATTGGGATCCACGAGTTGTCTAGACCATTCCACTGACCCGTTGGTTTTTCTTAGAGAGCCTAGGTCGGGGGCTCTCCGCAGTTAGTTACGAGCTCTTTTGGTTTTACTTAGCTCTTCTCCTTCGGGAGTTGAGAAACGAGAGAGGAAGTCGGGTCCGACAGGCTTACCTCTTCTCCTTCCTGCCTCCAGTGGAGTAGTCATACTACCACTGCCTTTCCCTTGAACCACACTTCCACTGGGATTGGCGAGAGCAGACGAATCCCTTCGGGGGTTTCCTCACCGCTGAAAGTATTACCTTTCCGCCAGGCTTGTGACTTGGTGATGGGGTAGTGATCAATTGACATGTGACAGTTCACCAATTACCCGGTAAAGATTCTCCATTAAACATTGATGACCCCCCCCTTTAATTACCTTTCCGCCATGCTGGTGTCCTGATGATGGGGTAATGGTTAGCAGACATTAAGGATTTAATTACCTTTCCGCCAGGCTAGTGTCCTGGTGATGGGGTATTGGTTAGTAGACACTAAGGATTTAATTACCTTTCTGCCAGGCTGGTGTCCTAGTGATGGGGGTAATGGTTAGTAGACACTGAGGATTTCACTTACCTTTCCGCCAGGCTGTGACCTCGTGATGGGGTAAGAGGTGAGTGATTTTTCCGCTAGGAGACTAGTGACGACAGTTCCGTTAGTAGAGGCTAACGAGGGTTGGGTGTTGAGAGAGTTGTGAGTACAGTTCCTCTTATACACCTTCGTGAGCGAGCTATCACACGTGTCGACCGAGGATCAATGAGTCGAGAGAACAACCTAGAAGGAGTGTTGGGAACTTAGTTAGGATGCAAGACACCATTGTAGGCCTACGGAGGCACCCCAACCCTGAGGCGTACACCATACCTCAGAGTCATAGTGTGAGGTTCAACCTGGACTTTGAAGTCCTACCCGGATATCGAGGTCCTCACCGGACCAAGACCACAGACTTACTTCTAGGCTTGAGTTGTTGTTTGGTTAGTTCCATTGATCGAGGGAGACACGGTGTGGTAGTGAGCGAGTTTGTTCTTCTTGTTAGACTTCTGAAAGCAAGTAAATAATTTAAAAGAATCAATTAACCCACTTTTACTTGCTAGCTTCTTTTGTCCACTACAGTTAACTTACTATTTTTCTAGATGTTCTAGTCTTCCTTACTACTTTCCTTATTAGAACTGTGTAGAATTTGTACTTGATAATTTTGTGACAGATACTTGCTTGTCCCTTTTTCTACTATGGCAGGGAAGGGCCTAGCGACCGAGTAGCCGACATAGTTTGGGCTGCTGTTGTTTCTTTTTGGTGCTACACTTTCAGAGCAGGTATATTCTTTTGGAGCTCATTAGACAGTTGTTGGTTGTGTTCTCCTCTGTATCCTCACTTTTGGGAAATATACATGTATATTGAATGTTGTAGAACTTCAGCATGTTATATGAATGACATGAAAATGAATGGATATCCTTGTTGTTCAGTTCTGGTGTACTACTTACTTCTGCTTTTAGTTTTCTCGTGGTTGCTTGATTAGCCAAAATAAATCCTGTGAATGTCTTGTTTAAAAAGCGAAAAATTTCCCCAGGTTTTCATAACAACGGATTAACTCTAAGCTAGTTAAGTAGGCAAATGACGTTTTTGACTGGTAACCTAAGGTCCTCGGGAGGAGGTCGTTACAATTTTTGGTATCAGAGCAAGGTTACCCTGATACATGCATTCGCATAATTTAATAGCTTGAGTTTTGAATAACAGGAGTCTTATGATGTCTCATGAAGCCGAATGGGAAAATTTTTGACATTCATAAGATTTATGTAACCACAAGTCACCAGAACATTTCATTCTATAAGTATCCTAAGAGGAGAAATAGTACAACTGATTATTTCTTAAAAGTGTGCTTAACTATGCTATGATCCAATACAAGGAGGATAAGCATGGCACCCTGAGTAGCTCGTGATCAGCTAGGAGAGATGGCGCAGGTGCTAGCTGCACTCGCTGATCTGCGATAGAGACAGGATCAGATACTTGCCCAGCAGACTGAGTTGGCAGAGCGACAGACTGGGATGGAGCTGAGGATGGAGGAGCTGTCTGACTCCTCATACCACCCATCCAGGGATGAGTCTGCTAGAGCTGAGCATCTATTCTCTGAGGAGATTCACCAGCATTCTGAGGCAGAAATTCCGAGGGAGTCAGGAGTCGACAGAGCTGAGGTAGGCCAAGGGCCTGTAGTAGGAGTAGAGGTCATAGGGTTTCTTCTACCTACTGCATCGAGACACCATGATATTTTCACATCCTACTAGAGAGCTGGAGTACCCAGGTTCCAGGGTACGGGTACGTCTGACGAGGCCGAGCAGTGGCTCAAGACGGTGATGAAGGTGTTCAGGATGATTCAGGCACCACCAGAGTCGTGGTTACCCTTTGCTAAGTTCTCACTTACTGGGTTTGCAGAGCGCTGGTGGGAGGCTACTGTGTTTAAGATGGGCCGTGTGCCGACTTGGACAGACTTTGAGACCCACTTCAGAGCCCACTTCTTCTTGGGGAAGTGGAGAGAGACACATCATTGGTTGTTTGCAGAGCTGAGACAGGGCGGGATGACAACGCGAGAGTACTTTGTGCGCTACACAGAGTTGTCACGCCACACATCTTCTGCAACTGCTTTTCCAGATGATAATCTGGAGAAGTTTGTTCGTGGCATGAGAGAGGACGTTCAGGAGAAGTTGGTAGGGCTGAGACTGACTACCATCGCTTAGGTGACTGACGCAGCAGAGCGGATTGAGGACGTCTACGAGAGACGTTTTGGGAGTACCTTTAGATCGCCACCAGCACCACAGAGGTCATCTGGACCTATTCGGCAGCAGTTCCGACCACAGCGGTCAGCACGATGCTTTCGTCCGACGGGGATGGCTTCTTCTAGAGTGTTCGCTCGACCCCTACGACTACTTTGGGAGGAGCACTGGCCAGTAGTGGTTTTGAGGTAGCGCGACCATCTAGGTCGTAGAGGTTTGGAGCACAGAGCGCGAGACCTGCAGAGAGTGCCAGTCCATTTTCTACGCCGAGCAGGGCGATCAGGTGCTACCAGTGCCAGCAGGTGGGACATGTCAGGTCCCAGTGCCCACAGTTATAGATTTCACCACCTCCACCTCCACCGCGTTCGAGAGCTACCGAGAGGAGCTTCCGTTACAGAGGTCAGTAGAGACCAGCTCAGAGTGCAGCAGGATCCAGTGCCGGAACTGCACGACAGGGACAGATTCACACGGTTACAGCTGAGCAGGCACGGTCCGCGGCCACGGTCGTGAAAGGTATGATTTCAGTTTCGAGCCATCCTTTTCACGTGTTGTTTGATTCTGGTGCTACCCATTCATTTCTTGCTGTGAGGCTTCTAGCCACATTGGGTAGAGTCACAGAGGACGTAGATCCACCATTTCACATCCGAGGGCCAGGCGGACAGTTGTTCGTGATTTCAGAGATAGTTAGAGGGCTACCAGTGTCCATAGGCGGTCACAAGATCACTGCGGACTGTCTTCTACTACAGCTTGACGAGTTCGACATGATTTTGGGCATGGATTGGTTGTCTACACATCATGCCTTAGTTGACTGTTACAGGAAGACTATTGTCTTCAGGATACCCGGCTTGACAGAGTTCACTTTTGAGGGGACATTGCAGGACTCCAGGATGGAGTACATTTCAGTGCTAAGAGCACATCGACAGGTTGATCAGTGATGTCACACTTTTCTGGCCTTTGTTCAGGAGGTTACAGACAGAGAGCCGATGGCTCAGGACATTAGAGTTGTGTCGGATTATCCCGACGTGTTTCCTGAGGTGTTACCAGGACTACCTCCAGTTAGAGAGATCGAGTTCGAGATCTCGCTACTTCCTGATACGCAGCCGATCTCCATGGCTTCGTATCACATGGCACCCGTAGAGCTGAGAGAGCTGAAGGTGCAGCTACAGGAGTTGCTTGACTTAGGCTTTGTGAGGCCGAGCACTTCACCTTGGGGCACTCCTGTACTCTTTGTTCGGAAGAAGGATGGAACCATGTGGTTATGCATTGATTATAGGCAGCTGAACAAGAGGATGGTGAAGAACCGTTATCCTCTGCCACGCATTGATGATCTATTTGATCAGCTACAGGGATCTTCGGTGTTCTCGAAGATCGACCTCCGCTTGGGTTACCATCAATTGAGGATTCGGGAGACAGATATCCTGAAGACAACCTTTCGGACACGGTATGGCCACTACGAGTTTGTAGTGATGCCATTTAGACTGACGAATTCCCCCGCGACATTCATGGACATGATGAACAGAGTATTTCGTCCTTACTTGGACAAGTTTGTTGTGGTGTTCATAGATGACGTGTTAGTTTACTCGAAGAATGAATGGGACCATGAGAATGACTTGAGAGCAGTGCTTGGTACCTTGAGAGAGCATATACTGTATGCCAAGTTGAGTAAATGTGAGTTTTGGCTACCTCAGATCTCATTCTTGGGACACGTCATCTCAGGAGCAGGTGTTGCAGTGGACCCTATGAAGATAGATGCTGTGATGTCTTGGGAGAAGCCCAAGACAGTGACACAAATCCGTAGTTTTCATGGGTTGGCAGGCTATTAACGACGCTTTGTTAGCAACTTTTCACGGATCGTACTACCCTTGACGTGTTTGACGCAGAAGGGAGTACCTTTTGCTTGGGATAGTTCGTGCGAGCAGGCCTTCAGGACACTGAAGGAGAGACTTACTACAGCTCTGATTCTTGCTCTACCGTCAGGTACACATGACTACGCGGTTTACACAAACGCGTCAGGTGATGGTTTGGGAGCAGTGCTGATGCAAAGGGGGCATGTGATTGCCTATGCTTCGAGACAGTTGAGACCGCATGAGCGGAATTACCGCACGCACGACCTTGAGTTGGCGGCAGTGGTCTTCGCTCTGAAGACCAGGCGCCACTACTTGTACGGGGTTAACTTTGAGCTCTTCACAGACCACAAGAGTCTGAAGTACATATTTGATCAGAAGGAGCTGAACATGAGGCAGCGCAGATGGTTAGAGCTGCTGAAGGACTACGATTGCATGATCTCTTACCATCCTGGTAAGGGAAACGTGGTTGCAGACGCCCTCAGCAGGAGAGCGCACACGGAGGGTACGATGAATTGGCTATACACTTGGGACTTACTTGCAGCAATGATGGATTGGCATCCGCAGGACGGTGCATCTTCTCCCATCTCCGTACCTCCTACATACATCTGTCTTTGGGAGCGTATAGTGTCAGGTCAGCAGACAGACCCGTGGATTCGCGACAGATACATGCGGGTGGTGAAGGATGAGTTTGATGACTTTATTGTCTCAGAATCGATTCTGTGGAAGGCAGGTCGGGTAGTGGTTCCCAACGATGAGCAGCTACAAAGAGACATACTTGACGAGGCGCATTGTTCGCATCTTTCCATTCATCCCGGCAGTACGAAGATGTACCATGATCTTCGCAGACATTTCTGGTGGGACGGGATAAAGAGGGACGTAGCTGGGCATGTTAGCAGGTGTTTGACTTGCCAAATGGTGAAGGCGGAGCACAGATGACCACCTGGTCTACTGCAGCCTCTCCCCATTCCTGAGTGGAAGTGGGAGAGCATTACGGGATTGTTGATAGGTTGACGAAGTTAGCCCATTTTATACATGTTAGCATGACTTATATACCTTCTCAGTTGGCCAGATTGTACATACAACACATTGTGAGGTTACATGGCATACCCCGAGAGGTAGTGTCTGACAGAGACTCGAGGTTCACTTCCCATTACTGGCAGCAATTCATGTCAGCATTACAGACCGAGCTGAAGATGAGTTCAGCATATCACCCTCAGACGGACGAACCGAGTGAGCGTATGATACAGACCTTAGAGGATCTTTTACGCGCCTGTTCTCTAGAGTGGAAGGGATCCTGGAAGGATCATTTACCTCTTGTTGAGTTCACTTACAACAACAACCATCATTCGAGCATCGGCATGGCGCCATTCGAGGCTCTTCATGGGAGGAGATGCCTTACGCCAATCAGTTGGCACGAGGTAGGCGATCATGCATTATATACCATGGATCTATTGGAGGAGACTACGAGGGTTGTTGACTTGGTGAGGAGGAAGCTCTTGACGGTACAGAGTCGCCAGAAGAGCTATGCAGATCGTCGATGCCGACAATTGGAGTTTCAGGTTGGAGACTTTGTGTTCCTACGTGTATCGCCCATGAAGGGGATACAACGATTTCGAGTTCGTGGCAAGCTGGCGCCACACTTTATTGGGCCATTTGAGATACTTTCACGTGTTGGGAAAGTTGCATACAGACTGGCACTTCCCCCACGTTTTTGCGGCTATACACGACATATTCCATGTGTCAAACTTGAGGAAGTACGTGCATGATCCTCGATACATCATCATCTATGAGAGCCTTGACATAGAGCCAGAGTTGACATACGAGGAGAAGCCAGTGCAGATACTTGATTTTGCAGTCAGGAGGCTTCGGAACAAGGAGATTCCCTTGGTCAAGATCCTATGGCACCGACAGGGTGTTGAGGAGGCGATATGGGAGACCGAAGCAGCTATGCGCGATAGATACCCGCGACTCTTCTCAGGTACTTTCGCAGTTTAGTTTATCAGTTCTCTGTTTGGCAAATCATTTCACTTTCTAGGTAAGAACCTTCTTTATGGTTTTCATGGGTTAAAAATCTTTTGAGGTTTTAATGGCAGACCGACAACCCAACTTAGAAGTGGAGTCTCGAGGACGAGACTCTCTTTGAGGTTTTTATGATTGTAATATCCCTAAAACCTAAAGACTAACTAAGTCTAAGTGATGGATCAATTGTGTGAGCTTGTTGGCCATGAAGATGGCAAGAGTTGAAATGTCATTTGTAGCTAAGTAAGATTAGAGACTAAGTAAGGATTAGTAGTCAATTATGGATTACTATTCATGGGTGGGCCTTGGTTGCAAATAAGAGGAGTTGGTGGGGTTTATGATGCAAAATTCCCAAGAGTATAAGCACCCTTGGGCGTCACACCTAACCCCCACTCACCATCTTCTTCATCTTCTTCTTCCCTTAGACATGACCAACCACCCTTCTCCCTCTACCTTCTCTCTATGATCCCCTTCCCTTTCTCACCCAAATTTGAGTTTCAATAGTTCAAAACAAAGCTGGGAAGGAGAGAATCTTGGATCTTACATTGCATGTAAGATCAAGGGCCAAAGAAGAAGAGGAATCCAAGCTTGAAACTTAAGGTGTGGACAACCCAACCTTGTTCATGAGAAGTTCTTCTTTAAGCTTTTGAAGCTTGATTTGAGGTACAAATTAAACCTTCCTCTTGCTGCCATTTGTAGAGTTTTTACCACCTATATTCTATATCTAAGATCAAGTGTTTGTTTTGGGGATTTTGGTTGTAAAAAAATGAGAAAATGGGACTTAGAGTGGACGGTTTTACTTGGTGTCCGGATCTGGTTGTTTTCTTTTTAATCCAAGTTAGACATGTATTTATTGATCTTTCTTGGGTTCTCTTGGGTAAAATCATATATTGATTAATACTCCATTAAGTTATACAAAATTGCATGTGATTATAACTTCTTAAAGAGACTATATCTATGGACGGGTATACTGAAATTTCTGATTTTGTTGTTGTTGATTGTTGGCCAATTACATGCATGATTTGGGTATCTTCTTTAAGTTCCCTTGAGTAGATTTGCTTACTGATATGACCCCACTAAATTGGCATATAATTCTTGGCTTTTAATTTGGAAATTTAGGTGATTTAGAAATATTTTGGATGTTGAAATATACATGTAACTGAATGTGTCCAGATCTGTCCATGCATTTTAAATTAGAGTTTTAAGATACATTTAGGGAGCTTCTTCATGTTTCATTGAGTGAAATTACTTGTTGATATATACTCTTTCATATTAACCTTCAGTCCATGGAGTTGTTTTTGAAAAATAAGGAGTTTTGAGGAGTTATTGACAACTTATATCATACTTGTCACTGAATGTCCAGATCTGTCCAAGCACTTTAAATTAGTATTTTAGGATGCATTTGGGGAGTTTCTTCATGTTTCCTAAAGTGAAATTACTTTTTGATATATACTCTTTCATATTAACCTTTTGTCCATGGATTTGTTTTAGAAAAATAAGGAGTTTTGAGGAGTTATTGATTAACTATATCATACTTGTCACTGAATGTCCAGATATGTCCATGCACTTTAAATTAGTGTTTTAGGATGCATTTGGGGAGTTTCTTCATGTTTCCATAAGTGAAATTACTTGTTGATATATACTCTTTCATATTAACCTTCAGTCCATGGAGTTGTTATAGAAAAATAAGGATTTTTGAGGAGTTACTGATTACCTATATCATACTGTCACTGAATGTTCAGATTTGAGATTGTTACTTATAGAGGTGGGTTTGAAACACCTATTATGAAATTTAGAGATTTGGGGATGACCTTAAGGATACATATATATATATATATATATGTATTACCATACAGGAAAACAAGACTATATGAACTTGCCATGAAGCAAGTCTTCCTCTAAGAGTAGCCCGATCCTTGTAGGTGTTTGTGAATCTTTTGAGGGCGTTGGAGAGGAAGACGTTTTCCGTTAAGATAGCCAAGATCATAAGATAGATGTTCTTCAGTAGGAATTTAGAGAGAGACTATCGTAACAGGTCAGTATCCCTGACCTCGGATCAGTTGAGGTTCTTATAGAACAAGTTCGGGTCCGGAACTAACTGCTTGTGAATGGGAAATAAATCAAAGAAACCTTAGACACTTAGGGTGAAACATGAGAATAACAGAAATGGTGATGTCACATTTGGCCATTCATGGAGTTTTATACTCCGACTGTGCGAGGGCGCGGTGACCCTCACCTGAGCAGGAGATGAGGTCGCTCAGCGCTAGAGCTCCATCAGAAATCCTTCGAGTTTCCAAACCTCAAGGTTTAAGGTGATGCCATCTACAACGCTTGATCCGGGTAATACCCACACCAGTCGCGAGAAGATTCACCCTCATCAAAGTAAATCTGTAGCTTCTGGACTCGAATCGTACCTCCGTCTTATCTAGTAACCAGAGAGCCTCTGCGAAGAACCTACTGCTAAGAGAAGATCGAGGAGAACGCCATCGCATGATTTGCTGAATATTGTCACCTGGACCTTCAATCGTTCCTCGAACAGCGTTGCCCGCATCTGGAAAGAGAAAATCTGTCGACCACAAATACTTCAATTGATTAAGCGGTGAACGTGCAACGCACGTGCACTCAGAAATATCCTCTGGACTTTTTGCAGATAAGCCCCCGAAACTTTCCCTAATTACGAACATGTCCTGAGCTGGAGCTATCACGTGCATACACAGAGGCCTAATGTTTCTGAGAAATTTGCGCACAGAGGCCTAATGTTTTATGATAATTTACGCGTGTCTTTATCTTTCTAGTATAATACAAAAACACCTATGTACTATATATAAATACTATACCTTTCTATATACATAATAAATAAAATACTATTAATAAAAATATAATAAAAATACATAAAAATAAATAATACTATACTATATACACTAATAAAATAAAAAATGATACTAATTTTTTTTATTTTTAATAAATCTTTAAAAATATATAAAAATATAACAACTATAAAAACACATAAAAAATATAAAATCACATCTAAAAATTGCATAAAATTACCTTTTTTATATTTTAACATATTTTACACAGAATACCATAAATATAATAAAAAGTGAATATTAAAATCAATAAAAAAATTCAAAATCCATAAAACATAAAAAACATAACTAAATAAATAAAAATCATAAAAATACGCACAAAATGTCATTTAACAAAATAATTTCACCTACTTTCTAATAAAAATAAAATAAAAATATTTCCGTATTGTTTAGCATTTTAAAATAAAAAATACCTCACAGATTTAATAAACACGTGTTTTCTACATTAAAAATAACACAAAAACCATAAAAATTCTAAAAAGCTCTTAAACATTTATAAAAACAAGAAAAATATTAAAACATAAAATAATAAAATCAAAACCAAATAAAAATTACAAATATCTTCTAAAATAATAAAAATCACAAAATACGTAAAAATTCACAAAAAGTAAATAAAAATCAAGAAAAATCTTTAAAAATAAATAATAAATAAGAAAACCCATAAAACCTTAATTTTCTACCATTTAACCCTAGTTTCCAACAGTTTGCACCTGGAGTTCGACACTCCCGTATTTAACGCTATACATCTAAGGTTAGGAGTATAAATAATAAAAATAAATAAAGTTTCTTCTAAAATCCACCTGGTTGATACAATGACTTTTTTATCTTTAGATCATGCGTGGTTTATCATCCACCACCACATTCTTGACTCCAGGCTTATCCTTAATCACAATATCAAACTCATGGAGTAGAAGAATCCATCTAGTCAAACGTGGTTGGAATCCTTCTTGTCCATTAGGTACCAGATGGCGGTATGGTCAGTGAAGATGGTAACTTTAGATCCTAAGATGTGAGACCTAAATTTGTCTAAGGCAAATACTACGACTATAATTTCTTTTTATGTAACTGTGTATTTCCACTAAACGGAATCCAAAGTCTTGCTAGTGTAGTGTATGGTATAAGGAAGGCCATCCATGCTCTATCCCAACACAACCCCAATGGTAAAATCGGAGGCATCCGTCATCTCTCGAATGGGAGAGACCAATCGGGTGGCTGAAAGACAGGGGCCTCTACAACCATGTTTTTGAGAGTTTGAAACTCTAAAAGACACTTATCATCTACGATAAACTTGATGTCTTTAGCTAGAAGGTCAGATAACGGTCATGCAATTTTGCTGAAGTCTTGAATAAAACGTCAGTAGGAACCAACATGTCTGAGGAAAGACCGTAACTGCTTCAGATTGTACAGTAGATTGAGTTTCTTTATGATATCCACCTTTGCCGGGTCCACCTACATGCCCTTGCTGGAGATGATATGACTAAGGACAGTCCCCTAAGTCATCATAAAATGACTCTTCTCCCAAGAAAGAATGAGGTTAACCTCTGTCATCTCTGAAGCACGTGGTCTAGGCTAGAAAGACTTGAATCAAACTCAATGCCATAGACCGAAAAATCATCCATGAATTCTACCAAAAAGTTGCTCACCATGTCTACAAAAATTGAAAGCATGCACCTTTAGAATGTAGTCGAAGTATTACATAATCCAAAGGGCATCCGTCTGAAAGCATACATTCCGAAAAAGCAGGTGAGTGTCATCTTTTCTTGATCATCAGGTGCGATGGAAACCTGTTGTATCCCGGGTACCTATCAAGGAAGCAATAATGGCTCTTCTCGGCTAATGTTTCGATGATCTGATTAAGGAATGGTAGCGGGAATTGATCATTCTTGGTCGCCTGATTTAAACGTCTTTAGTCCACACATACGTGCCAAGAAGTCGGTACTCGGGTAGCGATCTCCTCTCCATCTTCATTTATCACTATAGTGATACTCGTCTTGTTATGTACCACATGTAACATATTAACCCTGTTGGAGTCGAAGATGGGATTGATAAAATCGATGCTCCACCAGTTGGATATTTCCTTCATAACCACCTCTTGAAGATTCAGGTTCAGCCAGTGCTAAAACTCACGAGATGGTTTGGTGTCATCCTCAAGAAAAATATTGTGGGAGCATAGAGACGAACTAATCCCATGGAGATCAGCTACTGACCACCCGATTGCCTTGCAGTTCTTTTCAAGAATCTCCATCAGACGAGATTCTTGATCTTCGGTCAGATCAGAAGCGATGATGACTAGAAACATTTTAGGCTCTCTTGCAAGGAATCGGTATTTCATGCTCTGAGATAAAGATTTAAGCTCTGGGGGAGAAGGAACATGGAGAGCTGGTCTGACTAGGGCCTGGGTATAGGCTACTAGGTCGGTATGCTTAAGCTCATACTGCTCTGACTCAGAAAGGTCTGGAGACTGATCATCTGATTACTGGATATTCTGAACTGTCTCGGTATCTAGGCTGGTTGTATGCTCATTTGAAATGAGACGCGGAACATACTCATCAAAAATATGCCAATCAAAGTAAACGTCTACATCGGAGGGATTAGGATCTGAACAACAAGATTGGAACTCAAAAAGATCATCATGAGACTCGTCTTCTTCAGCCTCTCGCTATATTTTCTCCAAGAATGTGTTGTCCATTCTTGCATCATCTAGTATCTATAACTCAGACTCTCCTGAAGATGTGATGAATGATATTATACTCGATTCGGCCCAAATAGCCTCCTCATCTGTCTGTACAAAGTCACAGTCCTGATGACTATCGGTCCCATCATTAGATGCTCGTTCTAACTCTTTTGATTTGGCTTTGAGGTCTTGGATCGTCTCTATATGTATACTCTCGCCTTGGACATGAAAGTACACCTTCCCAGTATCATAATCAGAAACGGCCTTGAATGTCGCCAGAAAAGGTCGCAATATGATCGGGGTATCAGTCACGCATTCAGGGAATGTCATGTCCAACATGATAAAGTCCACAGGGAATTTCAAACCCTGAATGGTGATGATAACGTCTTAGATTAATCCCTTCAGCCTCTTGACTGATCTGTCAGCAAACTACAAGACTGTTCTTCTTGG
This sequence comes from Ottelia alismoides, assembly GCA_037367405.1. NCBI lineage: Eukaryota > Viridiplantae > Streptophyta > Magnoliopsida > Alismatales > Hydrocharitaceae > Ottelia > Ottelia alismoides. The sequence goes on from JAZKJV010004853.1 coordinate 147,400, forward strand.
TTGAAGAGGTCCGAACTCGAACTCGTCGAGTAAGGAAGAGGGAAGGAGATTAATCGATAATCCACTATCTAAAAGAGTACGATCAAAATTCTGATCTAGGATATAACATCTAACAAACAGTTCTCTCGTATCTGATCTTTTGGTTGGGAGACGATTCTGGATGGCGTGACAAGTCTCCTTGGTCAACACATGAGTTTCTGAGCAATGATTGCGCTGCCTCTTCTTTCTACGAACTGTAGTTCTCTCCTTGAGACCTTTCTGTAGAAGAGGTATGTATGCCAAGGCTTACGACAAAGTGAGCTAGATGGTGAATTTATCGAGCATCTCTTTCATTAGATCTAACATTTGAGTCTTTTTGGAATTTTGTTTTTTCTCACCTTTTCCTATACAGAGTGCTTGAAGAAAAGGAATCTTTACATCCTCCCTATTAGTATGTACAATCGGAGGATCGGAGGAAAAAGAACGTATTTTTGGAAGACATGGACTATCTCTATGTTGATCATTAGAAGTAGATGAATCACCTATCTTATTTTTATTTCTTTTTCTAGATCTCCTCCTTTTTCCATTTCTTTGTATTTTTATCCCCTCATCACTAGGTATCAGAGATGGTAAACCAGTCATTTCTGCAATGCGATTATCAGATTTGGTGGCATCAACACCACCATCCAGATCTTCATTGATGCTAGTGACATAAGTACTGCTATCAGCATTACGCTCAAATGGCTCTAAAGTATCATCTACAGATGCATCGGTATCATGCCCAGCTGATCCACCACCTATTTGGACTCTACCACTCCTCAGAGATATGAAATCAACACCATTCACATTATCTAGTGAAGTAGAGTTTATCTCCTGGGTCTGCATGGTGGTCTGATCTAACATGAGATCCATTATCTGTTGCTTGAATCATCCATATCTCGCCTATTCTTCTCATGCTAACTGGTGATCCGATAGGCAAGATTGTCTAAAGCCAAGTTCTCATAGGATTGTCCTATAGAACTGGATGAGTGATCCGAAAACTGTTGAGGCAACTGCTGAGAAAGAGATCCTGGCATCCACTGAGTGAAAGTCTGAATCTGACGAGGCTCGGCCGCAGGCTACGACTGAAGGTAATGTATCTGCTGCATTGGAGACTGTGTATCGGATAATTCAGCTGGTAACCCTGAAGATGAGGTAGATGTCATCTGTTCAATTTGGTTCTTCGGGTCACTAATTTTCCACACGAGCCCTTAATCTTATCGAGCTTGTGTAACTGGTGGCTTCTCTTCTCAATATGCTACAACTGATCCAATCTGTGGGTGAGAATCCTCATCTCATCAGACGAAGATTCTGATGATGTACAAGTCGATGGATCCTCCTCAATTTGTTCCACGGTAGACTATTGAATAAATGCAGGTGACTCCACCTGAGTGTGAGAATCTGTCTGGGCTAAAGTGGTATGATGAGATGCCATCTCCTCGAAAATATCCCATACAACATCCTCATGCTTTGAAAAGCGTGAACCACCACAAGTTGCATTCACCAGCCCTTGTAGATCATGTGTCAATCCACTAAAGAATCTCTAAACCAAGCTTGCCTTAGAAATATCATGGTGGGGACCCCTATCAATAAGGTCTCGAAAACGATCTCATGCTTCGTGGGATGACTCGCTCCCTAACATGGTGAAACTGGTAATGAAAGACCTGCAAGTATTCGCACATCCGATGGCGTAGAATCTACGTAGGAATTTAGTACAAAGTTGATCCCATGTAGTCATTATTCTCCCTAAATGTCGCAACCAGTACACAGACTTATCTGCCAGGGAGAATGGAAATGCTATCATCCGAATGGTAGCCTCATCAACTCGAGAGCAATATATTGTACTGCAGATCATATCAAACTCTCGAAGGTGTGAATGTGTCTCCTCAGTGAATTGCCCACGAAAGAATGGTAAAGTCTGAATAATCTCAGGTGTGAGCATAAATGATCCGTGAATAGGAGGAAGTTGAATCCACCTATAAGCAGAAGAGACTCCAGGTGCGTGAAGCTATCTCATCATGTGTACATGCTCTGTAGGTACTGTCTCCTCTTTATTTGACTCACCATCCTCTGAAATATGTCTCTTCTTTCTTAATTGTCTCAACTCAGCTTGGATCTCAGTTATCAGAAGGTCTTTCTCCCTAATTTGAGTCTGCATAATCTCAAGGGAAGTAAGAAGACTAGCATTGATCGTCGCCTGATCTGGAATCTTCGAAGCATTTCGCGACTGTGCTCCCTTCCCACTCAGAACTGTCTCTGGAAAGCAGAATGCATCCATGTCTGGCTTCGATAAGTCTATATATAGTTGTGTAATGGTCATAGGAGGTGGAGAAGAACATAGTGATTGAGAGAAACTTCCAGGGTCAAGATCACACCTGGAAGAGGAAATATTTCCTTATTCAGCTCAAACAGGAGGTTCTCGCAAACTAGCATGAGGGATGAGATTAAAGGAGGAGATTAAGATAACTTGGGTTCAAAGAGAGGATTCTCTTGAACCGACCTAGATGGATGAGTATGTGTACGTGGAAGCGGTGCCAAAAGAGTCGGCCTAAAAGACCGCTTACCCGTCATCTTTATAAGACAAATGATCTGATTGACTAGAAAGCTGAAAGATAGAACTCACACCACAAAATCAAACACAAAGCATACCCAGATTTCACTAACTCAACCCAGTGATAACCGTAAAAGTGTGCTCGTTAGTCTTTTAAATTTAGAGTTAAGTGGCAAAGCAAATCTTCTCACAGATTCCCAGGAAGATTGTCCCTTGTTCTTACAGAAAATCACCTATTCTTAGCCAGTATGGGAGTAACTACGGATCGTTTCCGACAACCCATATTACTTTAGGATGGGGCCTTATATAGAGTTGTCTAAACCTCCCACTTTGTTAAGGAAACCCAGACCATTTACGGCTACCCGAAGTCCCCATTGAAGAGTAAGTGATTAACTGTATGAAATCAGTAGTATTCCAAAAGAAATTCAAGCTCTGGTTCTAGCCTCAAGGGTCGTCCCTTACTCACAAATCTGGAGTGTACCTACAAGTCATTCCCTGAGGATTGCTTTCCCAAATCAAGTTAAGTTTGCTACGTTTATTTTTAGGTCAAATATAGTTAGCAATCCCTGTTTCATTTTCTGGTTATCTCTTTTTTTCGATATTTTCAAACAACATATAATGATTTTTTTCTTTTATTTTTGACCTAGGTAATCAGACAAGCATCTAGGTCAAGTGCTCTTGATTATATATATTTTACAAAAGGATTAAAAGAAAAGTAACAAAATTTCAGTTTCTCGGTTCTCCGATGTGTGGCTCAACCGGTACTACACAAATCAAAAACAACAAATTGTGAAGTTAGAAAAAATAAGTCGGCTAAAAAGGCAAAAAAACCCTAAACCTAAGGTCTACGGTCTACCATAGTGTTGAGCAAGAAATCCCATAATCTGGGTAAAGGTATGAAAATCAGGGTCGTTGCGACCCGAATCGCGAAGTTTACTCAACAAGAAAATTCGAAGACCACCAAATATAAATAAATCAAACAAGTAAAGCAAATAGCGGTCTCGCTATTTTATTTTACCTGGTATAGCTACCAGGGTCGAACACAAGGAGCACGGATTGGGAAATCCTACGAAGTAGTCGGGTATCAAAATAAAAAGGAAAAAAATATTTTGGTGGATTTTTCATTTTTACAATTTTTTTTGTAATTTTTTATTAAGAAAAATGTAAAAGAAGTGCAAAAAATCACAAACAAAGAATTATTTAACGCAACAAAACAAACCACAAAATTAAAAAAATGTTTTTGGATTTTATGAATATTCAAGTATTTTTGGTATTTTTCTCAGATTTTTCTGATTTTTAATTGATTTTATAAAAATGAAACAATGATAAAAATCAAAGGAACTGTGCAGCCAAAATCTAAAGGCTATTTAAAAATATCTAAATATCCTATAAAATTCAAACAATAATTTTATGATAAAGCAAAAATAAAAATCTAACTAAAGAAACTGAAATTACAACTATTTGATTTTTTAAAAGAATTTTTAATGTTTTTTTCTAAATTTTTATGGATTTTTCTATTTTTAGGGTTTTTATAAATCCAAATCAAACAAAAAATGGTCAGAAGTAAAAACACACTAAAATAAACACATAGTAATTTTTTTGGATATTTTTAGAGGGTTTTAAATATTTTTAGTTGGTTTTTAAAACTGAACAGAAGCAAAATTCAAAGTTTTTGAATTTTTAAAAAAAGAAAATGAAAATAAAATAGGCCCAAAAATTCACAGAAATTTTTACATAGTAGTAGGAGCCACATACCCAAATATAATGAAATTTGGGTGAGATTTGATATTTTATTCAACCAATCAAAAGCATGCAGCACACATGGACTATTATGCAAGAAAATTAACTTCCAAGACTAAATGATAACACACATAAAAAGTACCAGGGGCCTACTGCAATTTCTCTATTAATTCAGCACATGTCCAAATAGACCATGCACAGGGGTATGGATGTAAATAAACAAACTAAAACTTCATTTTAGAACATCCAAGAAAACCCGAGGGCATACATGCAAATATCCACATAAACACGTGACGATACACGTGCAACCAGACAAGAAGGATCAAAGTGGAAATAGTAAAATCAGTAAGGGCCAGAGTGCAAATAGACCACAGTGTACTATATTTATTTTACAGACTAAATAAAAACATAAAGAAACTACAGGGGTACAGAAGCAAGTTACCTAGGCAGGGGCGTGTGGCTCACGTGGGCGATAGGTGGCTGGCGTTGAGTGGCTGGCAACGTGCGGTCATGGCGAAAGCACCTGGCGAATCCAACGGTCCTGGAGAAAGGGCGCACGTGGGCGGTACGTGGCTGTTAGATGTCATATCTAACGGCCTAACACGAGCAGGTGTTGGACGGTCCAGATGCAATCTGAAGGGTGGCGTCGATCCGACGGTGGAGGAGGATCCCAGATGAATCCTCCCTAGAGAGGTTCACCAAAGAACTGGTGGCACTCCAGACGTCTGATGAAGAAGCAGGAGGTGGGGCTCGACTCGCGAAGCCCCTTCGCGTTGGGTTGTGGTGGTGGATGATGTCGTCAATGGTCAGATCTTCGGGATGGGCATTGGGACCTAGAGGACCTCCGCTGAGGGTGGCTGAAGGCGAAATGGGGGTCTCCACGCGCGACGCAACCTGCGAGGTGAAAGCTCCTGCTCGGAGGTTGTCTCGGGCAAAGATTATTGGATAAAAAGCTAAGGGAAGCGACGGGGAACGACGATGGGAGGTTCCGGTGAAGGCGGTGGAGGGAACCTAGCCCAATCTTGGCTTGAATAGACAAGATCGGGATGATCAAGCTGCGGAAGGATGATGACAGTGAGTGGGGGATCCTATCTAAGTGGATATGGGTGGTCGATGGAGCTCCGACCACTAGGTCGGAGCCGACGAAGGTCCGATGAAATATTTTAAGATAAATGGAACTAGGTTCGTTGAGAGGTGTACCTGAGGTTCTAAGATCGATCCTGAGCTCCAGGAGATGAGGTCGAATGAGGTCTTCGCCTCGGCCACGCTGCGAAAGGCAGGGAGGCTCGAACGCGGCGACGCTTCGGCCACGTGCTTTGAGCTTCAACTACAGGCACTCTCTCCGACCACCAAAGCATGCTTCTGGTAACTGTCACCTAGGGGAAGGTCTCTAGGGCAAAAGGAGGTCTTGCAACGCGAGCTACTGAGATGGGCAATGAATTTTAGATTTTATAGGTCTTCCCAGGAGGCGATGAAGAACGGGCACGGGCACACGAACCGAAGGAGATCCGTCGCTCCCTAGGGATCTGCGAGGGTGGCTGATCCATGGGGAAGAGGCGGGAAGTGGAACCGGGGCAAAAGGAGCCAAGATCCGAGTGGGAAAATTTTGAGAAATCGGGGCAAAACTCGGATTCGGGGAACGACCGGTCTGGGAGGGGGAGTTGACCGGGGGTCAATGACCCCTCTAGACCAATCAGAAAAAAGGAAACAAAAAAGATTTGTAAATTAAATGAAAAATAGCAAATGATTTTATTTTAAAATATTTATAAAATGGAAAGTGTTTATTTATTTTCAAATTTTTTTTAGTGATTTTCTATTTATTTTTTTGAAAAATAAATTAAGGTATATATAACATATTATATTATATACAGGTAATACCTATGTATTTTATATTATTATTTTTATTTTCTTATTTTTGTACAAATACTCTAATTTTATATTTTATTTTTTTACAACATAAAATTTAGAGTATGAAATAATTTTTATTTTATTTTTATTGTTTATTTACAAGTGTGAAATAAATAGGTATATAATTCCTATATACATGGTATGTACAAGGTGGAGAGAGAACTTATATTATTTTTATTTTTATGTTATTTCACTAATTTTTATTTTATTTTTAGAAATATATACAAGATATTAGAAACATATTTCTATTTTTATTTTTATGAAAATAACATATGTACACATAGAAGGAATATATACAAAGTTGATTGACCCTATTTCTCTCTACTTGTTTTATTTGGCGATTAGGCCCATGTTGGACCCTCTCTTGGGTTCATGTAACTCAATATTTATTCTAAATAATTCCTTCTTTTTCTTTATTCTTTATTCCTTTATTTTTTCATAAATACATGCTAATTATTCATATTTACACAAAGCATGCTTATTGGTAACTTATTGTATTTACAGTTATATGCATGGTATTGCCAAGAAAAATAGCTAAAATCAAAGAATAAAGAGTGATGAATGAGTATTCATCACCAAGCGCCGCCTCCCCAACAACGACGCCATCTGAAAAACCAACCGATCGAGTTGTCTAAAAAGATAGACAACTGTCGCTGTAATGATCGGTTGAAATTCACAAAAAAGTTAATATTTTTATTTATACTCCTAGACTCAAGTATATAGCATTAAGCACAGGAGTGTCGAACTCAGGGAGGCAAACCGTTGGAAACTAGGCTTAAACTATAGAAAATCAAGGTTTTAAGCTTTTCTAATTTTTATTTATTTTTATTTTATTATTTTTATGTTCTTAATTTGTTTTACTATTTTTATGAATTTTTAAGATGCTTTAAAATTTTTATGGATTTTGTATTTTTTACGGGGAGAAATGATGTTTTTATTGAAAATTGTGAAATATCTTGAATTTTTAAAATAGAAAATAGGTAAAAATAATTTTATTTGATTTTTCTTAGAAAGTGGATAAAATTATCTTTAAAATGAGTCTCGTACGTGTTTTTTTATTTATTTAGTTATGAATTTTTGAAGTTTTTATGTATTTTGTATTTTTATTGATTTTAATATTCCAATTTTTATTTTATTTTTGGCTTATTATGTAAAATATAGTAAAACATGCTAAGGGTAATTTTTCTAAGATTTTTAAGAGTGTTATATTTTTATATAGTTTTAAAGTTTGTTATATTTTTATGGAATTTTAATGGATTTAATAAAACTAAAAATATCTTTTATTTTGCAAAACTTATTTAATACTGTATATAGGGTAATACTTTATTTAATATGTTTTTGATTATATTTTTTTAATTTTATGTAATATGTATCAAGCTATGTATTAAGTATACAAGTTGGATAGGGTAGATATACAATTAAGTGAAAATATAGGGCTGCATGTAAAATTTGTAGAAAGTTCGGGGCGTCGACACAATTCGTCCAGATAGCAAGTGTGTGGCATGTGACTTCTTGCTCGAATTGGACCTGCTAGAAAATCGAACAAATGTCGGGGGTGATTCCTGCAAAATGACCAACACGCACGTGTTCGACCACATGACTCAAGTTGCTTTAGGACCTGTATGCAAATGTAGTGAAACACTGAGGAAAATTGCAATTCGCTCAATATATCAAACACCTCATGTGCGATGCGCGCGAGGGTGTTAAAGCGATGGGGTGGTGGCATTATGTTGGTAGCGACATGTGGCATCCTATTGTGTGCCCGATCACAACTGATCTAATCTGACGTCTATGCGTTACTGCTCTATTTGAACGTCTGATCAAATTTGATCAGATAGTTATTAACAAATCTAGATCCGACCTTCGTTCTTCCCCAAATTGAAGAGTTGCTCCAGGCGATGTGGAGAAATGAGAAGGCATTGGCTCAGTGCGATTTGACGGTGAAGAGAGCGGTGGTCGATAATTCTCAGGTGGGCGATGTGGAGAAAGGAGAAGGCATTGGCTCAGTGCGATTTGACGGTGAAGAGAGCGGTGGTCGATAATTCTATGGTGGTGAACTCGATACTGCAGATGGTATTCCTCTTCTCGTTGCAGATGAGTTAGATCTCCATGTTGACGGCTGGTTGTCATCTCATTACAGTGTGCTCTCCTCTGTGAAGTTAAGAAGCCCAAGAGTATATGAAGATGCAGGTGTCCCCAACAACGGTGGTTCTCCACCAGGGTTCCTGCTCCAGGCAGCAGTGATGTTTCGAGGCTCTCGTCCTCAAATCTCCTACTTGAAGGTATATGCCATAGGTGAAGAGGATCAAATATTTGTCCCGCAGATAAAATTCCACCTCGAGGATGGATACTCAACCAGAAGTTACGTACAGAATAAAAAAAAGACTGTGGAATGAGATCTCAGTGAGGTGAAGGATTTGGGATTTAAGGCTCAATATGCTCTTATCGAGTTCAATCTGAGATGACTAGATGGATTGAATGGTGAATTAGATTATCAAAATAGTTGGAGAACATAGAAGTGATGGAAAGGGTTGAGAAGAGGATAAAGAGTATGAGAGGAGAAGGGAGGGAAGGAGTATAGAGAGAGAAATAAAAGGTCTACCCTAGAAATGATGGGATGGTGGACGAACGCCTAGGAAGCTGGAAGCTCGAGCATAGTTCCAGGAGTCGTGGCCTCTATGCGTGGCTAAAGAGGATGTTCATCGTGCGACAGAGATGAATCTCGATGCGGTGAGTCGATCACGCCAGCCTTCTTCTCCACCCTCTCGCTCTACGGGGAATGTAACTAGAGCTCTGTCACTCATCCGATCTCTCTCTCTCTCTTTAGAATTCAGTGAGGGAGGCAGACACACAAATGGCGGATCAACTCTCGAAGGGGGTATAGGGTTTATTTATAGGGACGGTTGCATGGAGCCCAAGTGAGCAGGTGGCGTCACCACCGACAGAGGACGGGACCAGAGTCATTGGAAGAACGTCCGGCCGTTGGTGCTGTTGACGGAGAGGATCGAAGGTGGAGGCGGCATACGCATGAGGAAGGGAACTTGGGGAAGGAGGGAAGTGGAAGAGAGAGAGAGAATAATTATATTAAATAAAATTAATTAAATAAATTAAATTAATAAATGGTTAAATAAAGAATTAGATTAACTAATTTTATTAAGATATAATTATATAGTTAATTAAATTATTAAATGAGTAATTAAGTAATTAAATAATTGAAAATATAATTAAGTGTATAATTAAAAATTACTAAAATTAATAAATAAAAAAAATTAATAAATAAAAAATTAATTATTTACTTAAAATGTAAATAAATCAATGAATTATTATTTATTTTTATTTAAGAATAGAGTATAAATATAATAATATAAATTATGGTATATTATATATTGTATAATGTATACAAATACGGTCCCGAAATCCACATTTTTCATATTAACTCCGATTTTAGCGAAATCAATTTCATTTGATAGATAATTAAATAAAACGAACTTTAAAACTGGGTTTCCCTAACGGAGTCCATATGGACAAGTTACGAGCTCCGGAAAATTTAAGTAACAGCTTTGTGGCCTAAGGATTTATTGGCAGTTTGACATAATTTATATTTTATATTTTCATCAAACTTTTAGAAGTATACTAGTAAAAAAAGTTGGTTAAACGGAGTTACAATTAATTAATTAGAAAATCGGGAAGTTTCTACTTATTATACATATATACAACGGGGCCCAAACCCCAAAACTCATCCGTCTTATTCTAATATTTTTTGATATTTTCAATAAATAGTAATAAGTAAAATCGAAGTTTAAAAGTGGGTTTGGGCTGTTTGAAGTTTTCTATAAATAGTTATGAATCTCAGAAGTCGGATTTCCGGCTCATCATAATTAATTATTTTTGTATTGAATAATTTTTCGGACATTTTTATAAAATAATATATATTTTTGTGAATAACTTTTGTGAAGAAATTATTTTGATTTGAGATTTTCTAAGTGATAAATAAAATAGGTGAAATATTTACAAGGTGGAAAATGTATTTAATGTATTTATTGTCTTGGTTTTCTAATATTTTTATAAATTATGATCCTTATCTCCCTCTACTTATTTATTTTGTCGACCAAGTCAATATTAACCCGGTCTCTGGATTAGAATCAGTTTGTATATATTAGATATCTACATCCTTCTTTTTCTTGTATTTTTCTTTTTCTCTTTATTATTTTATTTTGGATAAAATAAGTGCTAAATATATAATATTAATATTTGTGGTTAGAATGATAATTAGTGGGATTCAATTACTATTTACATGTATTTTATCGAGGATTTTAGCTAAAATGAAAGAATAAAGGCGATGAATCATAAATTCATCTATATATCCCTCCTATATGTCATCGAATTTTTCAGAAATAGAGACTCATATGCTCTCCATCTAGAATAGGTCGATTACAACAATGTTTAGAATGTTAAAATAACATATTCTAGATGGAGGGCATATGAGTCTCTGTTTTTGATGAAATTCAAATGTATTAGTGGGATATATAGATGAATATACATGGTGATATTTTTTAAAGATATAAAAAATATATAAAAACATCGGCAACCCCATTTTTTCATATATATATATATGTGTGAAAAAATGGGGCTATCTTCCGGGGCAGCTTATCCTTTTTCCGTTTTTTTTTATTTTTTTGAAAATTATAACCATGTATATTTGTCTATATATCCCTGCAATGTACATTAGAATTTTGTCAGAAATAGAGACTCCTATCCCCTCTACCTAGAACATGTAATTTTAACGGTCTAAACATTACTGTAATCGACTTATTCTAAATGGAGGGAATAGGAGTCTGTTCTAACAAAAGAAGTATGACATAGTGAGTGATATATAGATGAATATACAGTGATATTTTTCAAATAAACAAAAAAATGTAGAAAAAGGGCGCAAGGGTAGCCCCATCAAACGCTATATATAGGAAAATTATGGGGCCACCCCCGCCACATTTTTCGATGTTTTCTTTATGTTTTTTTAAAATAAAGCTATGTACTTTTATCACTATATCCCTCTAATATGTCATTCCAATTATGTTATAAACATAGACTCATATGCCTTCCATCTAGAACATGTAATTTTAACGGTCTTAGAATTGTTGTAATCGACCTGCTCTAAATGAAGGGCATATGAGTCTCTGTTTCCGATGAAATTGGAGTGACATATTATAGGGACATAGTGATGAAAATACATGGCTTTATTTTTGAATAAAAAATAACACTAGAAAATGTGGCGGGGGCAACCAAAAGGGTATGTGTGTCTGTTTTAAAAATGGGGCTGCCCCTGCCTCATTTTTCCGGATTTGTTTTTTATTTTTTGAAAAAATATCATATTTTTTATTCATCTATGTATCCCACCCATATGTCATTCGAATTTCATCAAAATAGATACTCCTATGCCCTCCATCTAGAACTAGTCGATTACAACAATGTTTAGACTGTTAAAATTACATGTTCTATATGGAGGGCATAGGAGTCTCTGTTTCTAGCGAAATTTGAATGACATATTAGAGGGATATATAAATGAATATACATAGTGATATTTTAGAAAAAAATACAAAAAAAGGCAGGGTGAAAAACCATTCACATAATCTAATGTTCTAAAAAGAATAACAAAGATCGTTGCATCGACCAGGTGGATTTTATCAAAAAATTTACTATTTTATTTATACTCTGAAACTAGATATGTATAGTGTCAGTACGGGAATGTCAAACTCAAGAGGCAAGCTGTGGAAAATTAAGGTAAAATGATAGAAAAACTAAGGAAATGGGCTTCCTAATTTTTATTTATTTTTAAGGAATTTTCTGGATTTTTATGTGATTTTTATCAATTTTGTTTTGTTTTTATTATTTCAATATACCTATGTAAAACTATAGGTATAGATTTTATGTTTTTATATTTGGTTTTATATTTTAAATTTTTTATGTGTTTAAGTATTTAGTATTTTTCTATAATTTTAGAACCTATTTTGTTATTTTTATTTGGTTTTTAAAATTGAAAAATATTTTTTTATCGAAAATATGGTTTTATTATTTATTTTAAAAATATTAAAATGGAAGAAAAATTTTTAATTCTATTTTTTTATCAAAAAGTAGATGAAAATATCTTCGAAATGAGGTATTGTACGTATTTATACGATTTTTATTTAATTAGTTATGGTTTTATGAAGTTTTTAGGTATTTTATATTTTTTATAGCTGTTAATATTTATTTTTTACTTTGTTTTTGGTTTAATATGCAAAATATAGTAAAATATACTATAGATGATTTTTGTATATTTTTTTAAAGTATATTTATATTTTTTTGTTTGTTTTATTGCTTGTTATATTTTTATTTAATTTTTGAATTATTATTTCATACTAGAAAATATTTTTATTTTTCAAAATATGATTTAATACTGTATATACTATGTTATACGATAGTAATACACATTTTTATATTATTTTTATATTCTGTATTTTATTTAATATGTATATAATATGCATTATGTAGAGTATATTATATAAGGATATATTTTTATTTTTTTGGAAACTGGGGTGCACGTATAAAATGTTAGAAATACATGGGCTCATGCAAAATTTTTCCAATAGAGCACGTGTCCCCACACATGATCAGACCTAGACCTGCTTGAGTTATCGAGAAGCATCGAGGGCTAGTTCGCAAAAATCTTGTATATTCACGTAAATTCTCACGTACTGTTGTAGAGAGAGTCCTGTTTGTAAAATCAGAGAATGATCAGGGATATCCCTACAAATGTTGCCCTAAAAATATCTAGGGATGCATGTGCTAAGCACATGCACCGCTGGACGTTAAAGAGGTGGGGTTGTTTTGGTATTGAGGTGTGGCATGCCGACGACCGCCCTATCGCGGATGATCGGACGGACTAGAATTAACATCAATCAGAGAATGATCAGGGATATCCCTACAAATTTTGCCCTAAAAATATCTAGGGATGCATGTGCTAAGCACATGCACCGTTGGAAGTTAAAGAGGTGGGGTTGTTTTGGTATTGAGGTGTGGCAGGCCGACGATCGTCCTATCGCGGATGATGGGAAGGACTAGAATTAACATCCACTAGACAACTTGGATTAGGATTCTTGAGTCTGATTGAAGGGCTAAAAATATTTTGGAGCGGGAGGCATTCTTCCCCAATTCTATGGAACACAGGTTGCAGGTAGTGGCAACTTTTCAAGGAGGTGGAGGTGATTCTGATCGAGCCTCCAAACGTGGTTTGTTTACCCGACGGTGCTGCTGTTGAATGAGAAAATCGGGAGGTCGTGTCGATTCACAAGGCGAATCAATAGTCGCTGAGTTGACCTCGCTCGAAATCCTAATTCAAACAAAAATTAACCCACAACAATAAAATAAGGCAGTGAAAGTGAATGTGGAGTTAAAATTTATTATAACTCTACAACAAAGATGTGTATAGGTGCAAGTATGTGTAGAGGTCGAACACAGGGAGCAGACAGGTAGAACGGGGCAATAATGCTAAAAAATGTGACTATGATGATCTATCTATTTATGCTATTTTTTGTGGGTTTTTTATTTTAATTTTTTATTTAATTTTTGATTTTATATTTTTGTATTTTGATTTTTGATTTCTGATTTTATATTTTCTTTTTTGTATTTTATATTATTATATATTTTCTTTTTCAATAATAGAATATATATATATATATAAAGTAAGAAAGAGGAGGATAAGGTATTTATAAAAATAAGTAAAAATACCCAAAATTCAGGAAATAAATGTTTTTGGTCTTTTTATATTTTTCAAGTGTTTTTTGTGATTTTTATAGATTTTTCCTAATTTGTTTTGGTATTCTTAAAGTCAAAAATACTGAAAATAGTGAATAAATTAAAAACTTGAAACTAAAATGGAGAAATAAAATAGAAAACTATAACAAAAATTCTCTAAATTAATTTTAAATTAAAGATAATAAAACAAAGAAAATTCAAGAAAAGAAAACACAATTTTTGGATTTTTTTATAAATTTTATAAATTTTTATGAAGGTTTTAGAGTTTTATAATTTTTAGGAGTTTTGTTTTATTTTTTTTAATGATTTGTGGACTGAAGTTAAAAGACACAAAAATAGACAAAATATATTTTTTTGGGAATTTTCTGATGGGTTTTTATAATTTATGGATTTTATAATGCAAACAGGGCTGAAAATGCATGTTTTTGATTTTTTTTATATATTAAAATGTAATAAAAATGTAAAATAAAAATATGGGGTGAAACTACTATGTAACAGGACACAAGATAATATTTGTGGATTTTTTAGAGAGTTAGAGATGCATGTAATAAATAAAAGAAATAAAAAGAAAAATCATGCTAGCAGGGGTATTTCGGTAATTAAGCAAAAGTTCAGGGGTTGAAATGTAATTTTACTCAAAATATTATAACTGACTCGAATACTTTCTGGATCAAATCTAAATATCCAAACCCACGAGGGTTAATGTTGCAAAATCACCAAGACACACACGACAAGAACGTGGACCCAAACACAATATATGGAAATGACAGGGTAAATATGCAAAATCTCCAGAAATATTTAACTGCAATTAAAAGTTTGTGGTTCAGAATGCAATACCCTAACAACCGAGGGGCTTCCCTACAAAATCGCCAAGTCACGTGCACGAGGCATGTGACCTGGCAGGGGATAACCGGTAATATCACAGAATGTCAGGGGGCAGTTCGCAAATATTACAAACATTTTTAAAAGCAGATGAAAGTTTAAGTGTTAATTAATAAATTACAAAAATTGGCAGGGGTTTGAAGCAAAATACCCATGCCCAAGCAGGAGCGGACGGCTTGAGATTCCCCACTTAAAAACGTATCCTCTCCAGGGGGAATGATACCCCTTCAACACCAACGGCTGGGATTAGATCCTGCAGATGGCGATCGAAGTGCACGTTCAAGGCATCGGACGGCGGCTGAGCGTTCTTGGACTGAAGTCCGATCTAATGGTCGTGGACCTCCCTGGAAGAATAAGGAAGAACACGACCGAAGGCGAGCTTCAATCGGCGATCTGGCTGGGCTCCGGCCCTCTCCTCTGGTGATGCAAGGCTCTGACGACTCCTGGAAGGTTCTCCGACCCGACGGCGGGGCGAAAATGGCGCACTGAGCCCCGGTGCGCCGCGGAAATGTCGAAGAAGACGATGGGGTCCAGGTACCTCGTGTTCTTCAAAATCGACCTCCCCAAAGAGGTCTTTTGCCTCCGGGAACCTGCAAGAAAGCTCAAACATAAGAGTATATAGGTTCCAGGGGTCTAGCGGATGGGGTGGATGCATAATGGCGTGGATGGAAGGTTCGCCGGAGCGGGGTCCGGCGAACTTCGAAGGTTGACGTGACAGCTAAATTACGAACTAAAATCGATGATAGAAGATGGGCGATCAACATCAGAACTGAAAATAAGCGGAAAATGGAACAAAACAGGAAGGAAACAACCTCGAGTGGAAGTAAACCACGAGATGGAACCTCACGGCCAAACTTGGCCGGAGATGGTGGTGGAGCGCCTCACGACTGCCTAACCCCTCCCCTAGGGAGCTGGAGGATCTCCTGTCATGAGATCCTGTCTAGAGCTCGCCCACAAGAGGGAAGAAAATGGTCAAAAGGGTTCGATTTTTGAAAATAAAAGAAAGGGGTTTTTTGTACAAATGGCTGGGAGGCTCCAAAGATTGATGCATATATCACGAATCGCTGACCCAATCCACGAGATGAAGGCTAGGCGTGTAAGATCGATTGTCGAGGAGAAAAAGCTGTCAAGGAACCGTCACGAGATAATGCAAGGAAGAGTCTCGAAAAATCCGCAAAAACGAGATAAAACCACTTCTGACACTGGGCCAGACTGATGAATCTGTGATTCATCACTCTAAAAGTTGAAAATAGAGCTTTGTTCCTGAGTAATTAGATGCATATTTCCACTTATATTGCATAATTAGCATGCATGCAAGCATAATATATGCATTTTAGCATTCATATTTGCATAAAATAAGAAGCCAAATTCACTTGTAAATATTCACCTGTATATTAGCGAAAATACCTTATTTGTATATATTTTATACTAACTCCGAATCCAATAAAATCAACTCTATAGTGTATATATTACTAACACCAATAAAGGAAAAATATCAAAAAAAATACTAACTTGCAAAATGGACTAATATAACCCCAAACCCAGTTGGAGACCTTAGACCTTAAAATGCACTTATCTCTCTCATACAACCTCCGAATTAGGTCTACTCACCACTTTTAAAGTAATATATATTCAAAGATCTTCGAAACAAGACCAATTTCATTAAAATCGGAGCTCGTATAAAAAACTTGGGTTTTGGGCCCCTTTTATATATTGTACATATTGACCGTTTTATCCCTGTATTTTATTATTTTATTTTCTTCATTATTAAAAATCCAAAAAAATTAGGTTAAGTTGTAAATCTTCCTCTCATATGTTTTCTAACTTTATTTTGATTTTTCTCTCTTTAAATGACAAAAAAATACAAAAGATAAAATGCGGTATTTTATATGTATAAGGTACCACCCAAAAATACATTTTTTGTACAGATTATCTCATTCGATTTTCGACCCTTCACGAAAGTTGTAGATCTCGTCGAGACGAGCAACTTTCGTGTTGACCACTTTTTGATTTAATCTCTTTTGTTATTTCTTTTTGATTTTCTTTACATTTAATCTTTGACTTTTCTAGGAGCGACATGTGGCAATTCCTGGAGCCACCACATGTCACCCCAATTTTTTATTTTCGAATTTATTTTATTATTTTCGGATTTATTATTATCATTTTATTATTACTATTTTAATTATTTTTAGTAGCCTACTATATTATTTTATTAATAAATTGTTTTAATCCCCTTTTTACCTCTTCTCCTTTCTTACCCCCACTCCAAGCCACCATTTTAACCACTCTCTCCACCACTCCATTCTCCCCACTTCTTCTCCAACTTCCCTCTCATCTTCCTTTATATTCTCATCCCCTCTTCCATTCATCCCTATATGCCATTTTCACAGTGAGGGAGAGGAGAGCTCCATTCCTTCTTTGGTGACAACAAGGGAGAGAGTGCCAACGGTGAGCGACGATCCTGCTCCTCTAGGCGAGATACGGTGGCCCTCCGTCCACCGCCGCAGCCGCGAACCGCAGCTTCCCGAGCTCAGCCTTGCCGACTCTTGAGCGACGACAAGAGAAGCCTCATCTTCTCCGTCCACAGGCAAACCTTATCCGTCCAGGTAATCTTCTTCTCCCATTCTTCTTCTTTCTCATTCTACACCCACACTCTCTCTCATCACTCCATCATTACTCCATTCATCGATTCGCAAAACCAATTGCACTTCTACAGATAAATCACACGTTGTGAACTCAATGGTGATTTTTCTTAAATTTTTCGGCTAAATTTCATCAATCGATTAATCGTTTATTTAAGACACTTAAACAAATGCATGAGAAACAGAGGAGGTGGAGACACCCCCCATGTTTCTTCTTCCTCCTCTCACCACCCCACACACACGCACCCCTTTGCAACCCATCAACTTGCAGGTGACGCCAGCTCCTCACCATCGCCGCCTGCCGCTGTGTCCCATCCCGGCGGCCCACCGCCAGCCGCTCTCGCGCACGGCCGCTGGCCACCCTTGTGCCTGCGCACTGCGCGCTCCAGCCCCGCGACACGTGTCCACGTGTCCTCCGCTCAACACGCGACGGCCTGTCTTCGCGCTTCACCACCGGCCCGTACCTCCCCGCTCCGGCAGCAGCAGCAGGTTGATGCACTCCTCCAGGCACTGCCCCCCTATCGCTGGTGGGTGGATACACGTCCAGCACCCCCGTGCTTCTCCTTCCGCGCACCTGCAACGCCCTCAACGTAGCGGGCCTCACCTCGCCAACACACTCCACCATTAAGCCGCACCAGGCGGTTGTTTCCAGTGGGAAACACCTTCTCAGCTGCGCACGCCACCGTGCTTCTTCTTCTTCCAACAGCAGGTCGCAGCTCTTCCGTGCACGCACCCTCCACGTGTGGTCTACCCCAGACCCCGCGGCGCACGGCCACCACCTCCTCGCGCGCCCGCCATCGACCGCCATGCATCCAGCCCCGCCACCTCGCGCACGACCACCGCCTCCTCGTGCGCCTTCAATGTCGGCCTCCAGTGGGTGCGCCAAGTCCCCTTTTCAAGCCAACAAAACAGAGTCACAATAAATAAAAGGGAATTTGCAAAGGGGACACTTGCACCCCTTTGTAAGTTTTTAAAAAAATTTCAAGTTTCCAGTAATTGCATGTAAGTCCTTGTTCTTCATTTGAGCTCATATTTCTTTTTTTTGTATTGCATTCATACCCCAGCATTTGCACGTTTATTTATTCATCATTCTGTCATCCATTTTTAATTCCGAATGTTGCATTGTGTAGCATAACTCTTGTTCTACCATTTTATCATTTATTACTATTTTCTGATTTGCAGAACATTTATGGAATTTAATTTGGGAAATATTGCAATATTTTGCCATTTTTTATTGATTATCTGATTGCATATTATCTGCTTATCGAAAAATCTCTGAAAAATCTTCATTGATAGATATAAGTCTATGCTACAACATACCCAAAAATCACATTATTTGCACGTATAGCTTGTCTTAGAAAAATCATTTAGTGAAAATATTAATCAATTTTTAATTAATCAACCGTGAAGTGTTTTAATGAAATTTAAGTTGATTTGGATAGTTCTTAATTAGACCTATTTGGATTAATTTTGTAACTGAAAAATATCATCGTTTGTTAATTATTAAAATTGTTTAGTCTTTTTCACTAAAGTCTGCATTTTTTATTATCCATGCATCTAAAAAATACAAAAAAATTAATGTAGTCTAATTTCATCCCATTTCATCATCTGGCCAGGTTTTATAATTTTTGGAATTAATTTGACTATATTTTTGAATTAACTCGTAATTTGGCCTGATTTTGCATGTGTCTTGCATAAAATATATCAAAAAAAAATATCTCCTCTGAAAATCATACATTGGATTTTGCTAAAAATCAACCTAAGGAGACAGTTGCCTCCCTGAGTTTGACCTTGGACTTCCAATCAAGTAAAAAAATTCGCCACTCGAAATTAATTTGTATATACTTGAAAGTGGTTTTTTATTTGCTCTCATTATCCGACTGCAATGAATATTAGTAATTAATTCGGACATTAATTTGCTCGAATTAACAAGGGTAGCGGGAGCGTTATCGAAATGGCGTCGTTGCCAGGGAGGCACAGCTTAGGTTAATTTGCAGTTATTTCTAAGTGTTTGATTTTCTCTCCCTGAGTAGTCTGACCCCCAGTTTTTCTGTGAATATTTTCTGTCGTTTAATTTTCGCATTTTTTGTGTCATTCTCTGACCTCAATTTATTTCTGTGCGAGGAACGCGAGGAGTCGAAGACGCTTCGAAGATTCGACATTTTAATTTTTTGAGTGATTTGAGAGAAGTTGTATTTTTATTTTTCTTTATTTTTTCGCATCATTTCTAGCGATTCCTGTTTGGGTTCTCGCATGTGTAAAGATAGTGAAATCGTGTCCCCGTGTGCCGTGTGGTTTGACTAATAAATTAGGCTTGCACTAGTGGCTCCTCGAGCCACTCTAGGATTTGCTTGTGCTCTTAACTTTGTAGGACCACACATTACACTTAAAAGATGCACCTAGACCGCAGAACTAGTCAAATCAACCTTTGCTTCACTCGCTAATAGAACTGCTTGTCTAGGAGCGGATTTTGTCGCCTGCATTTGCATATAGTATAAAAGGATCTCAATTCTGTTTTGCATCCTGCATAAAAAGCGAAGGGATCACTGTAAGTATTCTCTACTCAGCATACGCATCATCGTTTTCGTGCATCGGCTTTTCTCGATTTCCCCCTCTGTTTTCACACTTAATTTAAATGGAAATTGGGACTGGACAATACGCGTGTTGTGTGGTTGGACTAACAAGTGAGAACTAAACTTAAAACCGAGACTGCTAACATTATTGACCAAAAAAATCAATAAAATTGAAAAATCTATTCGCGGGATACTAATCCCCGACCTTGTTTTCAGGGTGAGTGAGGGTACTTGAGTGTGTGTGAACACCTTAAGGCAGAGCCCAAATCCCCACCTTCCATATCACGTTCCGACTAATCCTAGAAAATATCACAAGTTGAATTCATTAAGGTTCACTGACTAGTACCAAGTAGCCTCCGCCTGTCTCAGGTAGATAGGGACGAAATTGCGGTACTTCGCGACAAGTTGCTAGTAACCCCCCGGGGTGAAGTTCTGGTCTTGTTAGCCTCCGCCTTCTTGCAGGTACATAGGGGAAGGTCTTTGAATCCATCAACTTGGGATAGGAGCGAAGAAAGGAAGGACCGGCGGTATCTTAGGCGACAGGTTAAACAGGGAAGACGCATCCGGCTCTGAGCTGACTTCCCTATAGGCTACGCAATCCTTTCTATCTTGCTTGAAAAATCACACTTAAAATTAACAAGATTAATTGGACTCGTTTTCGTGTCCTTCACTGTGTTGAGTGTGAACCCAGGGTCTTGGATTGAATTGTTTGCTTCAGGTAGGAATCAAATCCTATCTTCACTTAGAACTCCCAATTCTTCTCGCCAAATCAAGATGAGTTACTTGGGGGATATCGGCTCTTTATTCACCAATCTCTCTTTGAGCCCCCCACGAAACTCCTCTTCACTGGCCCAAACGCAACTTGGGCCACCCAGGACTCATGACCATCTTGAGTTCTGCTTCCCTCACACACAGGGTGGTTACTCTCAAACCAACCCTTTCCTCTCCTCTGAACTTACCGAGGAAGACCATCGCCTCGGTAAGAACCCCTTCCTTGAGTTATCCTCTAATTAAGATCATTTCCATTTCCCAGGACTAGAGGACAAGATGCCGCCTAAGCAGCCACCACCGGATGAGGACCCAATACGACAGATCCTTAACCGCCGCGCCACAGCCGAACAGCAAAATGCAGATCTCACAGCTAGAATGGGACAAATCATTGTAGCAGGAGGAATCGACCGACCAATGGTTGATGCCTATAACCCAGCAGAGAATGAGATACAAAGTTGGTTGGCACCAGCGGTTCCCGCCGAAGCATTTGAGCTCAAGCCCCACTTCCTTAGCATGCTACCGAAGTTCAACGGAAATGCCCATGAAGAACCATATGCCTTCCTCCGAGACTTCGAGCTGGTTTGCAACAACCTTAGCCATCCTATGGTTGGGCAGGATTACATTAGACTGAAGGCCACCCCATTTGCCTTAGGAGATAAGGCAGCACATTGGCTGAAGAACCTAGGGGTTATATGTTCAACCTAGATGCAGTTCAAGGACTTATTTCTGACGAAGTTCTACCCTCTCAGTAGGACTAACCAAATGAGAACAAAGATCGCCAGTTTCTCCTAGGGACTCAGTGAACCATTCCATGATGCCTGGGATAGGTTCAATGACCTAATTCAGAAATGTCCATGCCATGACATTTCTGAAGCGATCTTAGTCCAGACCTTGTTCTGTGGTTTGACCCTGAAGATGCATGGGTTAGTAAGTGCCTCCTGCGGAGGAAGCTATCTGAACAAAAATGAAAATGCATTATGGAAGATACTAGAGCAGATGGCGGAAACAGGCAGGTCGCATGCCACAAGGGCCCATCAGTTGTCTCCCTCAATCCTATCCAACGAGACAACCCAGAGGACTGTAGAGGATCTGACTGAGGACCTCATTCCCAGCATGGGGATGATTTCTGATAAGCTAACCATGGTCAAGCAGATCCATAAGATGGTCACTGACCTTGAGTCTCTCCCACGTCTGCCGAAGCAAGTGGAGGAACTTACTGAGAAGGTAGCTAAGATGAAGTTACCTGCCCCTTCTGCACCACATGTACCTGTACATCGAGTCCATCTTGCACAGGAACAGGCACCGGGGCCTCATAGCGGCTGGGATTAGACTTTCACCCAGCAGGACCAGCATGCACCCCCACAAGTGGAAACCGGATATGAGGAGCCTCCGCAGGTGTTCGAGATCAACGGGTTGTGGTACAACCGTGACCCCGTCGATAGACAGTCAGGGATGGGGAACGTACAGCCTCACCGACCTGCCCCAGCTTACCAAGGAACCAACTCCGTCCCCGCACAGTGCTTTGTTCAGTCTAGGTCCGAACAAGGATACCAGCCTCATCAGCACCAGCAGCAGCATACATTTCAGCAGGGCCCGGAACCGTCCCACCAGCAGCAGCAGTATCGGCATGGCCAGCAGGGCCAGCACAGAACCTCATCTGCAAGTCAACATCAAGCCCAGCCCACCGAATTAGAGTCCCTTACCTTGGCGATCCAGACCCTGTCTGATAGGGTCCAACAAATCCAGAATGACTATCTGGATATGAGAACCAATCTGAATCGTGTCTCTCGTACCCAGGATCAACAAATGGTACCAAAGACCCCGATTCCTACGCAGGTTCAGGCCAACCCGAACAGCCGAACTCAAGGCCAGAACC
Source organism: Ottelia alismoides (assembly GCA_037367405.1). NCBI lineage: Eukaryota > Viridiplantae > Streptophyta > Magnoliopsida > Alismatales > Hydrocharitaceae > Ottelia > Ottelia alismoides. The sequence goes on from JAZKJV010004853.1 coordinate 170,152, forward strand.
GACCTCGTGATCAGGTATACTATTCAGATAAGTCTTTATCTGAACATGAGATCCTTTCGTATTATAATATAAATCATATGTCCCTCAGGAGCGGAAGGACCGTGATCGTACCTGATCGGGCACGGACACCGAAGGAAGGAGCCACCAAGTCTCTACCTGAGGAGGACTTGGAGGAAGAAGAGGAGCAGCACCACCATCACCACCGGCAGAAATAGAGGACTTCTGGGTCCTCAAAGCAGCAAACTCGCACCAACAGAGAGTCCGACGGAACTGATGAAGAGCCCGCACCTCCATCTGAGGAGTACCGTCAAGAAGTCGCGGAAGACGCGTCACCGGTTTCGCCTCAGCATTTTCCTTTTAGTCAGAGTCAGAGTCCGAGTCTGTTTAAGAGTCCGAGTCGTGTACAGAACTCAGTTCTAGATTTCAATGAAATTATTTCAGTTTCAGAACATGAGTTGGAGTCAATAATCCCTTTCGCCCTAGCCCTCAAGGGTGGAAAGAAGAAAACTAAAAAAATCCAAAAAGATGACCTTGAGATGGCAGAGTTCTGCAACAAATACATCAAGGTCACAATCCCCCTTTGACAAGCACGTGGAAATGACTCCTGCATTTCAGAAGTACCTTAAGGTGAGATGCACACCTAATAGGGTTAGCAGGAAGAACAAAAGCCATGTTGAGAAACACGTTCTATTAGTAGCCACGACTTGTGCAATAAAGAACTCGTTTCCCAGGAAACGAAGAGATATGGGTGCACACTTTGTAGTGAGTCATGTTGATGACATCGTGTTTGCACGTTGTCTCCTAGACAACGGTTCCTCAATTAACTTAATGCATACAACCCTCTATGAGCGGCTTAATCTCGGACCTCTTAGGAAATCTAGAGCCCTCCTGCAATTTGCTGATAAATCAACCAAGAAGTCCCAAGGAGAATTGAGGAATGTTATGATCAAAGTTGAGGGGCAGGAATACATGGTGTACTTCACTGTCCTAGATATGGAAACCCCTCGTAATTGGAGAGACTCCCATATCATCTTAGGCAGGCTCTTCCTCAAGACATCGGTTGCCTTGTTTAATTACAAGATCAGGAAGATCCAGTTCCAAACTCCAGGCGGAGATGAGGAACTTGAGATGAAGTAGACCAGATGGCAGAGACTTTATTCCGAATCCAGCACCGAGTACTCTTCAACCGAAGTAGACTGCGATCATGTAGACATAGTTGGGCCATGGAAACAGAACCCAGACAGCACCAATGAGTCCCTCCCCTCTGGAGATGATCCCGTGCGTGAGTCAGTTTGCGAGGTCCTCAGAGACGAGTACATCTCAGAATTTGCATCGCCCTAAATCTTAGATGACTTAGAGGCCCAGCTGGGCCTATCAGTCCTTACCTCTTTAGGACAACCGGAAGATGAGGATGATGAGCCGGACGTGGCTTTTGCCGACTACATGGAGACCTTTGACGATCCGACTCTAGAGCCGAATAACTTGGTGGCAACAATTACAGAGAAAGATCCAGCCACTTCCAACACCGAGCCAGATTCGTTGAGCCAGATTTCCTACACGATCACACCACACCTGAGCTCAAGCCTTTACCCACAACACTGAAATACGCCTTCCTTGCGGGACAGGACAAGAAATTTCCGGTCATCATCAGTTCACAATTGACCGAGGAGCAGGAATCTCGCTTGCTAGAGATCTTGGAGAAAAACCGCAAGGCGATAGCCTAGAGCATTTCCGATCTCCACGGGATAAATCCCACTCTGTGTTCGCACCATATCTACTTGGAGAATGAAGCCAAACCCTCTCGTGAATTCCAACGTTGTTTGAATCCAAATTTATGAGAGGTAGTAAAGAAGGAGATAGAGAAATGGTGTAACACGGGTTTCATTTACCCCATCTCCGACTCTAAATGGATGGCCCCGATCCATGTAGTCCTGAAAAAATCGGTAATTCAAATGACCACCAACGAGGATGGAGAGGAGATCGTGACGCGAGTGCCCACGTTGTGGCACGTCTGTATGGATTACAGATGCCTGAATGCCGCGACGAAGAAGGATCATTTTCCCCTGCCATTCATTGATCAGATCCTAGAGAGACTAGTGGGGAAAGAGTTCTTCTGTTTCTTGGATGGGTTCTCAGGCTACAATCAAGTAGCCATAGCTCTGAAGGACCAGGAAAAGACCACGTTCACATGCTCCTTTGGTACCTATGCCTTCAGGCGCATGCCCTTTGTGTTATGCAATGCTCCAGGTACTTTTCAAAGGTGCATGATTGTTGTATTCGTCGAAATTGTCGGCGAATTCCTAGAAGTCTTCATGGATGATTTCTCGGTCCACGGCGATTCCTTCGATTGATGTCTTAGGAATCTGGACCGAGTCCGCAAACGATGTTTTGAGGTCAATCTGGTGCTCTCCTGGGAGAAAAGTCACATCATGGTGACTGACGTGTCGCTAGATACGTTGTTTAATTAGGTCACGTTGTAGCACGTGTACTTAGCGATTCGGTCAGAACCGAGAGAAGATCTCCGTGAAGAGTGTCTCGGCTTAATTTATATCCCGGGCAAGTCCGGGGTCGAACTCAGGGAGGCAAAGGAACAACTTAGGGGTTAATTCGCAAATTTAAGATCTAGATATCCAAACGGTATTTTTTTAGATTTTTTTATGCATAAACCAAAGCAAATGCAAATGCGACTGAATAAGAACACTAAGAAAGCATACAACAAGGCCAAATTAATTTTAATGTTAAATCAGTCCAAATTAGCCAAATTATATTTTTCCTAGAATTCTAATCCAGAGATGAACACAAAACACATTTTTTTAGAATTTTATGGGTTAAAATGCAATAAGTAAAAATGCACATTTTTTATGGGTTTTTTCGCAATTTCTCACACAAACAGTAAGTAAAAATCATGAAAATTTTACTGGAAGTAAAACATAATGCAAGGAAGCTACAATAATATTTTTAGAATTTTTTGACAAGTTTTGAATTTTTTATGTATTTTTTAGTGAAAATAGAGTGGAAATGAGTAATTAATTCCTATTAAATCCACGTTGTCAAATTAATCAGAGAGCAAATTATCTCAAGTAGATATTTAGATGAGCAATCCAGGAGACTTGAAATTTCGTGAAAAGTATGTCTGTGGATTTAATTAAAAATCAAATACGAAAATCACTCACTAATTTATTGTAGGCACAAGACAAATCCAATAGATGTGAAATTTGGACTGTACGTTCATCACATATCAAGGCATCATATATAATTTTTTTGGAATTTTTAGACCAACTATGTGTGAGATATAAATTGAAGAGCACGGAATGGGTAAAATATAATGATTTTCAGTTAAACAATTTTTAATTAATTACCCAACAACCATAAAAATACAAATAAATTGTCAAAATGTAGGCAATTAGTTGCTCGTCACAATGATATTTTTCTTTGAATAAAATGACACCAAAATGATGTCCAAATTAAAGCATGAACACAGGGGTCTTTGCGCAAATTCAGAAAGCAAAATACAACTTGAACTTTTATATACAGGGACCTATTTGTAATTATAAAAACAAGGAAATAAACTAATGCAATTTTTACATAAAAAAAACAAAAACACCTTTCTTCTTCCTCACGATGGGGGAAGATGAACCCAAAGCGGGGGGAAGTGGTCGGCGGCCGCACGGGACGGCGGAGGAGCGGGGCGGCCGCGCGCGGCCGCGGTGGGCGGTGGCGGCCGCGGCTGGAGTAGTTGGGGCCGCGCGGGGGCGCGGCTGTGGGCCTTTGGGCGGAGGCTGCGGCTGTGGCCTGGAGAGGGGATGGTGGAGGGCGGCACCTGCGGGTGGCCGCTGGGAGCGGCGGCCGGCGCCACGCGCGGCCGCCTGCTGCTGGGGGAGGCGGCGGTGAGGAAGGGGCGGCGGCCGGGGCGCCGAGCGGACGGCGCGGTGGAGAAGAGGGAGGGGCGGCGGAGCCGTTGCCCTTGGGGAAGGGGGCGGCGGTTCTGCTGCTCCGTCCCTTTTATTTTATTTTTTTTTATTTCTTTTTTTTTGCTGCAATGCAAACTAATTTTTTTTATTTTTTTTTGTTTTAATTTTTTTTTAATTTTTTTTGTTTAAAGAAAGAATGCAACAAATGTAAGAAACATGATGTGGTGGTAATATGACGAACTAAACAAATGGAGGATTTTTTAGGTGGTGATATGATGATATGATGTGATAAAAAAAAGGAAACAAAATAATAAGAGATATGAGAGGGATAACTTACCTGATGTCCGCCGGCTTTACGGAGCAGCTATGCTGGACTCCTGTCATCGCTTCAATCCGATTGGCGAAATCAAAATCGGAGAAGCTACACGAGCTCGATGGGGAACTCGTGACGCGGAGGGAAGCTCCGCGTATCTCGCCTGAAGGAGGTCGTCGCTTGAGGAAGACGCTTCGCCGCTGTCACCAACTCCACGTTCCAAGCTCTCTCCTTTTTCTATAAGAATGGCGGATGGGCAAAAATAAGGATGTACAAATGAATATAAAGAGAAGAGAAAGGGAAGTTAGAATGGTGGTGGTGTTGAATGGGAGGTTAAATTAGTGATGGGGTTGAATGGGAAGTTAGATGAATAATGGTGTTGAATGGAGGTTGATGAAGACTTGGAGGTTGGTGGTAGAAAAGTTATTGTTGAGAATGTTATTAAATAAATTAAAATAAAATGAAATAAAGTAGGCTACTAAAAAGAGAAAATAAAATAAAGAGAAGAAAAAGAGTGGGGAATTTACAAAAAGAAGATATAAAACATGTACATTTTTTTTGTTTGCTTTTCTTTTTATATTTTTTTTGTCTTTTTAATAAGAGATATTTACAACGGAAAAATACTATAAAATAATATAAATAAAATACAACACAAACATGATATTTTTGTTTTTTTAGCAATTATGAAAGATACAATAAAAATTAAACAAAGAATGAATATATACAAGGTATACAATGTACATCTAGGTCCCAAAACCCAACTTTTGCAAACGAGCTCCGATTTTAATGAAACCACTTTCGTTTGATAGATAATTTTCTAACTTGAACTTTAAAAGTGAGTTTGGTGAATTTGGAGTTCATACGGAGCGGGAATTTAGCTTGGAAGTTGGACTTTACGGCTTTTTCTCTTTGGGATCTGGGTGCATTTATTTGAGGTAAAATTTATTTTGTATTTTTGTATTTTTATATACATTTTTATAAACATGTTAGAGAAAGAATTAGTCAAAAAGGAGTTGAAATGAAATTATTAAAAATACATGAAGTTTTGGGCTATTTACAAGTATAAAACTCCTTTATTTTTGCGGCTTTTTATGTGTAATTTATTTTGTACAATCTTATATACAATAATTAGTGTATTTTATTTACAAGAGTTATTTTGTTAATTTATTGATTTTATGGACATTTATAAGGGAATTTACTCGTGGATTTTGCTAAGATCAAGATATTGAGATGATGAATCGTGGATTCATCACCCCCCTATACTTAAACTTTGCTAGTCCTCGAGCAAATAAAGAATGAATAAGTTTGGTTAACCCCTGACTGTGCATGTGAATACAAGACTTGATCCGTTCAAGAAATCTCGGTTTTAGAGATCCTAAAATTCTAAACTGAACCAAGCTCTAGTCAAAAGGTACCCAATTTCCCTAATTATCAGACTCTCTTTGTATATGTATATATAAGGGATATGACTTTAAGTGTTGACCGCAGTTACAAGAGTAGAGTCACAACGTCACCCAAGGTTCCAGTCCAAGAGACTCTCCTATGGACCCGATCCTCAACACTAGGGAATAAATCATTTATTGCATCCAATCCACCGTCTCTTTAGTTGTCAGACTTTGAAAGTGTAGATGGAAGGCCAGTTGATGGAGGGCATAGGATTGTGTCATTTCTTCTCTCCCTCTCATTGGAACAAGGATCCTCTCAAGTGCCTTATTACGCAACGCAATTTTTTTGGTGTTGATCAGTGCGTCCGTCAAGAGAAGTTGGAGCCGTCTGCACTTGTTTTCCTGGGAGTACACCGGGGTGTGCCTTTTTTGAGTACCTATCGTACCTTCTACACCCAGACTTGTAGCATTTACGATGCAGAGCCCTTTTTTGGTGCAAGCCCGACTCCTGGTCCTAATAGCGGTGGTCCAAGTGGACACTTTGAAATGGTTGGGAGCGCTCGCCTTTGGTGGAAGCTCTTTTGATAATTGACTTTGTGGAATGAGAGCTTTTCTTTGACATTTCATTGCTTTGTAGTATTTGTGGCTAGCTCCACTGCTTTTACCAAGAGTTGGCGCACACTGATCAACATTTTTTTTATTTTATCACACCCGGGCACATAGGTAAATATCAAGAGATAGTACAAGAACCATGTTCTCATACTGGCTAAAGATGCTGACACTCAGGTTTCATGAAGCCTTCATTGATTTTATCCCATCCTCGAGCATCATTAAATCAAGTCCAAACTCAAATCCCTCTTCCCAGTTCCTCAAGTGAAATTACAACTCATCTCATCATAACTGCAGTCGTGTATGTGAGGTGCAGATCATATTCTTAAGGTAGAGACTAAGCATGCAATATAGCACACACATCTTTCAAACAAGGTAAATGTGAATAATTAAGTCAAGGACCCTAATGACTAAGGCTGGTTAACTTAAAATCTCAAGACCTCATAAACCAAGTGTTCTTGAACATCACTAGTCTTGTGTGAAAGTGAATTGTGTCAGGGATTAAACCAACTTATTAGTTAGTTTTTCTTTTAGTTTTTTTTAAGTTATTTTTTGTGCAAACAAAAGCAAAGAAGTTTTTTTTTGTTAGGAAAGTTTTGCTTTTTTTTTTTTTGAAAAAGATAGGTAAATAAGAAAAGATTCTTTTTTTTAAAGTTTTTTTTAAGGAAAATAAGAAAAGAGTTTTTTTTTGAAAAGTTTTTACTTTTGTTTTGTTTGTTTTTTTTACCCACCCCATAATTATTGTATAATATATATAAAAAATATGTGAAAGTACGAGGTATGGGTAAAGTATATATGTAATATATACACGCCCCCCTATACTTAGCTTGTGCTATGTCCTCATGGCACTAGGTGACAAAAATCCATAGCTCGTACTAAGTACAAGTGGGTGAAAAGAAGAGAAGTGAGGAAAAAAAATGTGAATAATACACAATGGGCATCGGCCCCCCTATACTTAGGCTCTGGTCAGCCTAAGTATTGGAAAGAACACAAGAATGGGGGACCAATGAGAATGGGAAAGAATATACAAAAAGAAAATAAAAAGAAGAGAAGGAGTAAATCGGGTCACTCACCCCCCTATACTTAGGATCTAGTCATCCTAAGTATAGCCACAAAATGAAAACGATACGGAACTGGGGCGAGTGATGCGAATCATTAGGGAGGGAGGTGAATAAAGGAAGGAAAATATGTACAAGGAGGAGGGAGAATATACAAGGATCAAGAAGGTTTGTGACGGACCTTCTTGCGGGAGCGATGGGGTGGGTAGTATACACATGTGTCGCTGTCAGAATCGTCCTCCGAAGAATAATAGTGAGGTGTGGGGAACGTCCAACGGGGGTCGACACACGGCTGCTTGCTCAAATATGGCTTCAGATAAGCCGAACTAAGCTCACTCATGTAGATCACCTCATCCGGACCTGATGAGGACTCCTCAGAAAGTTCCTTCTCTGAAACATCGAAGGTAACCTTCTTAGTCGGTTTTCTAGAACCTGAAGCATCAAGAGGAAGAGGAGATTGATACGTCTTAAGGAGTTCAGGAGAACACCTCAAGGAATCAACACCCGTCTTCTTCTTACCAGATGACCGACTAGAGGATGGAGCAACCGATTTATCAAGATTGGTCAATTTGGTCCCAGTTGTCTCCTTTGGTGTATGTCTTGGATGTGGTGTGTGTGAGGTTCTGACCAGAGGTTCATCATCAGATGAGTCACCATATGCATTGTAATACTCCTGCAGGGTCAGCACACGTCTCTGATAAGGCACAGTGATCTCAGTTGGCTTGACATTGTTGGGTTCTTGTGTCGGATCATAGAAATGATCAAGGCAATCCACAAAGGTCATGTCCGACTCACTGATAGCTTCTGGTCTTGAGTCCTCTCTAGAAGCTGTCGTGGTGGTGGTGCAAGCAGTAGGCGGTGTGTGGTTGTAGGAAGTGTCTAAACCAATGGTTGTCTAGACAGTCGGTATCTCAGGTGTAGTAGAGAGATGGGACTCAACTATCTCTCGAAGGTCGCGACTGTCTGCAACTTTACGGGTTACCTTGGAATATCGTGTGTCCTCAAAGATCGGGTGAGGTCGGAGTGCTCCCAATGCAGAGAAATCGATCTCCCGAGTCTCACAATCTATAGTTGCCTTAGCCAAGGCTAAGAACGGCTTCCCAAGAATGATCGGAGACTGGGTGAACTCTCCTCGGTGCTCAATGTCAATGATCATGAAGTCTATCTCCAGTAGAGCACCTTGAAAAGTGACGATGACTGAAATGGTTCCTCTCGACCGTTTAATGGTCCGATCTGCCAACTGAATGATATCTCTTGACTTCTTGGCAGATCCGAGTTTGAGCTTGGCAAACACGGAGGTCGGGAGGATATTAATTGGTAAGTCATCATCGATTCTTGCATGGGTGAATGTGGTATCTTTGATTTCACAATCAAACCTAGGCAACCGCTTTACTCTGCGGCTCTTGGTTTTTCTCCCTATCATCAAAGATGTGGCCATAGACACTATATGTATCTCAGTCCTTGTTCTCTTATTGCCCGACCTTTTAGGCATCAATTTACTTCTCACAAATCTTTTAAGGTCGGGAAAGTGTTCAATGGCCATTATTAAGGGAAGCTCAAAAATCAACTTTCTATCCAATGCTTCCCTAACTGCAGGATCCAAACTTTTTAGATCTTTTCCTTTTTCAATTTTTATGGTATTTTCCGAGTTTTCAATTTTTTTGGTCTTTTTGGTATGTGAAGGAGGACTAGGAGAATGTACAGACTCTGGTTTGGAGGGAAAGTGGTTAGTAGAAGAGGGAGGTAGAAGGGACTCCAGCTGTACATGACTTGTGGTCAATCCGGTGTCTTCCAGGTTTTCAAGATCTAATCCGCAAAATCCATGATCCACATTCCTACCTGGACTCTTGATCGGTCTACAAATGTCATCCTCCAATAAGTTCTCATGACACATCATGAGAGAAGTTGACGCAATTGGAGGGTACTGCTGAGAACTCGGGCTCTTATACTCAACACACCTTGACTCGGGTGTGTAATACTGGGTTTAGTATGGCCCATATGTATGGCAATTGTTGGTCGGAGCCTCATCAGGCGGAGTTAGTAGACAGGGGGTCTGTAAATCAGTCGCATGAATCCAATCCCCTGTATATGTCGGCTCTCCGAATGGGTGATATAAAGGTTGGTCAATGTGGTCTCTATCACTCAGGTCAATCAAGTCAGGAAGATCGTACGGTGCAGGCCTCTCCATTCGGTTTGTCTGGTTGACCATGTTGTACCCTAAGGTTAAGTCGGGATGTGTGTATGGCAATTGTTGTTCTGTCCCAACTCGAGGTGAAAGTGAGGTATGTGGGGTCAACTGATTATGCCAATCATTCATCTCAGCAGTCGCTTGCTCTTTGATTTGTTCCTTGATTCCAGCAAGCGGACGAGAATATAGTGAGTCAATCCAAGGTGGTTGTGGGTCAGGGGTGCAAGATGGTGGGGTAGGTGAGAAGGACGAAGAAGTGCGGAAGTCAGTCGGAGTTCTAACTTCGCGGTTGGGGTGTGGGTATGAAGAGGAATGAGAGGGTGGAGAAGATCGAAATATGGTCGAAGAAGAATGACGTGGATATGATGACCAATATTCTGACATCTTGGAGGGAAAATGGGAGAATGAAGCAGATCGAGGAAGAAAGCATGCAAGTGCACCGAATAACACACAAAACAAACAAACACAAGAGCAAACCCTGAGTTCACCTACTCAACACAGTGATGGTCGCAAAAGTCCGACCGTTTATCTTTTCAGTTTTAATTAGGTGATAAATCAAGATATCAATCCAATTACGCAAGGCTCAAAGTAGGTTTTGGGCACTATCCTAGGGATGCGTCCTCACCTCTCAACAATCACAATTAGCCAAGCATACAATCAGGGTTTTGCTCTCCCAAAACAAGTGTTAGTTTTAATCAGTTTTTTTTGTCAACCCTGATTAGCAGTCCCGGTTTTAGGTTTGGTTATCACTTGATTAGTCCACCAAACAAAGCACGCCTAACGATCACCCGATTTCCTTTTAACCTAAGTTTCAAAAACCAAGGGGAGGGAGTCGAGAAAAACCGATGCAAATGATGAAATCAATGATGCATGCCCAGTTCAGAAGACTTACAGTGATCCTCGCGCTCTACATGCGGGATGCAAGGCAGAATTGAAATTTTATACTATATGAATGCAAACGAGAAACCGTTCCTAGACAAGCAGTTCTATTAGCGAGTGATGAGCAAGTTAAATTTGACTAATAGTCCAGCGGTCTAAGTGCGTCTCGTTAAATGTGATGTGTGGTTCTAAATATTACGAGCACAAGCAATCAAGATAATCTAATAAAATGCTCTAAGAGCCGCGAGTGCAAGTCCTATTCTACGTCAAGCAACCACACGACCACGAGCGGGTCCAAAGTCCAGTCCGGATACAAACGCGAGCTCTCAAACAAGAGCCGCTGGAAAGAGCGAATTACCTAAGTTATTACAACACAATAATTACAAAAAGTTCTCTAAAAAATAAATAGTTCTCCTCGCACTTCAGCAGTCAACTCGCGTCGCGTCCGTCGACCTCTGATGCACTCCAAGTCCACCGGGCCCTCGCAAGGAAACAAAGATGTATGTTAGAGATAAATAAAAAAAATATATACAAGAATATGAAGACAAATAATTGAAAGGAAATGGATTAATTACAAGTGGGCTCGGGGTCAGACTACCCGAGTAAATGGAAAACTAAATCCAAATTTTTAAATTAGTCCCTAAGCCGTTTGCCTCCCCGGCAACGGCGCCATCTGACGTGTCGCTAGATACGTTGTTTAATTAGGTCACGTTGTAGCACGTGTACTTAGCGATTCGGTCAGAACCGAGAGAAGATCTCCGTGAAGAGTGTCTCGGCTTAATTTATATCCCGGGCAAGTCCGGGGTCGAACTCAGGGAGGCAAAGGAACAACTTAGGGGTTAATTCGCAAATTTAAGATCTAGATATCCAAACGGTATTTTTTTAGATTTTTTTATGCAAAAACCAAAGCAAATGCAAATGCGACTGAATAAGAACACTTAGAAAGCATACAACAAGGCCAAATTAATTTTAATGTTAAATCAGTCCAAATTAGCCAAATTATATTTTTCCTAGAATTCTAATCCAGAGATGAACACAAAACACATTTTTTTAGAATTTTATGGGTTAAAATGCAATAAGTAAAAATGCACACTTTTTATGGGTTTTTTCGCAATTTCTCACACAAACAGTAAGTAAAAATCATGAAAATTTTACTGGAAGTAAAACATAATGCAAGGAAGCTACAGTAATATTTTTAGAATTTTTTGACAAGTTTTGAATTTTTTATGTATTTTTTAGTGAAAATAGAGTGGAAATGAGTAATTAATTCTTATTAAATCCACGTTGTCAAATTAATCAGAGAGCAAATTATCTCAAGTAGATATTTAGATGAGCAATCCAGGAGACTTGAAATTTTGTGAAAAGTATGTCTGTGGATTTAATTAAAAATCAAATACGAAAATCACTCACTAATTTATTGTAGGCACAAGACTAATCCAATAGATGTGAAATTTGGACTGTACGTTCATCACATATCAAGGCATCATATATATTTTTTTTGGAATTTTTAGACCAACTATGTGTGAGATATAAATTGAAGAGCACGGAATAGGTAAAATATAATGATTTTCAGTTAAACAATTTTTAATTAATTACCCAACAACCATAAAAATACAAATAAATTGTCAAAAATGTAGGCAATTAGTTTCTGGTCACAATGATATTTTTCTTTGAATAAAATGACACCAAAATGATGTCCAAATTAAAGCATGAACACAGGGGTCTTTGCGCAAATTCAGAAAGCAAAATACAACTTGAACTTTTATATACAGGGACCTATTTGTAATTATAAAAACAAGGAAATAAACTAATGCAATTTTTACATAAAAAAACAAAAACACCTTTCTTCTTCCTCACGATGGGGGAAGATGAACCCAAAGCTGGGGGAAGTGGTCGGCGGCCGCGCGCGGTCGCGGTGGGCGGTGGCGGCCGCGGCTGGAGTAGTTGGGGCCGCGCGGGGGCGCGGCTGTGGGCCTTTGGGCGGAGGCTGCGGCTGTGGCCTGGAGAGGGGATGGTGGAGGGCGGCACCTGCGGGTGGCCGCTGGGAGCGGCGGCCGGCGCCACGCGCGGCCGCCTGCTGCTGGGGGAGGCGGCGGTGAGGAAGGGGCGGCGGCCGGGGCGCCGAGCGGACGGCGCGGTGGAGAAGAGGGAGGGGCGGCGGAGCCGCTGCCCTTGAGGAAGGGGGCGGCGGTTCTGCTGCTCCGTCCCTTTTTTTTATTTTTTTTTATTTCTTTTTTTTTTTGCTGTAATGCAAACTAATTTTTTTTATTTTTTTTTGTTTTAATTTTTTTTAATTTTTTTTGTTTAAAGAAAGAATGCAACAAATGTAAGAAACATGATGTGGTGGTAATATGATGAACTAAACAAATGGAGGATTTTTTAGGTGGTGATATGATGATATGATGTGATAAAAAAAGGAAACAAAATAATAAGAGATATGAGAGGGATAACTTACCTGATGTCCGCCGGCTTTACGGAGCAGCTATGCTGGACTCCTGTCATCGCTTCAATCCGATTGGCGAAATCAAAATCGGAGAAGCTACACGAGCTCGATGGGGAACTCGTGACGCGGAGGGAAGCTCCGCGGATCTCGCCTGAAGGAGGTCGTCGCTTGAGGAAGACGCTTCGCCGCTGTCACCAACTCCACGTTCCAAGCTATCTCCTTTTTCTATAAGAATGGCGGATGGGCAAAAATAAGGATGTACAAATGAATATAAAAAGAAGAGAAAGGGAAGTTAGAATGGTGGTGGTGTTGAATGGGAGGTTAAATTAGTGATGGGGTTGAATGGGAAGTTAGATGAATAATGGTGTTGAATGGAGGTTGATGAAGACTTGGAGGTTGGTGGTAGAAAAGTTATTGTTGAGAATGTTATTAAATAAATTAAAATGAAATGAAATAAAGTAGGCTACTAAAAAGAGAAAATAAAATAAAGAGAAGAAAAAGAGTGGGGAATTTACAAAAAGAAGATATAAAACATGTACATTTTTTTTGTTTGCTTTTCTTTTTATAATTTTTTTTGTCTTTTTAATAAGAGATATTTACAACGGAAAAATACTATAAAATAATATAAATAAAATACAACACAAACATGATATTTTTGTATTTTTAGCAATTATGAAAGATACAATAAAAATTAAACAAAGAATGAATATATACAAGGTATACAATGTACATCTAGGTCCCAAAACCCAACTTTTGCAAACGAGCTCCGATTTTAATGAAATCACTTTCGTTGGATAGATAATTTTCTAACTTGAACTTTAAAAGTGAGTTTGGTGAATTTGGAGTTCATACGGAGCGGGAATTTAGCTTGGAAGTTGGACTTTACGGCTTTTTCTCTTTGGGATCTGGGTGCATTTATTTGAGGTAAAATTTATTTTGTATTTTTGTATTTTTATATACATTTTTATAAACATGTTAGAGAAAGAATTAGTCAAAAAGGAGTTGAAATGAAATTATTAAAAATACATGAAGTTTTGGGCTATTTACAAGTATAAAACTCCTTTATTTTTGCGGCTTTTTATGTGTAATTTATTTTGTACAATCTTATATACAATAATTAGTGTATTTTATTTACAAGAGTTATTTTGTTAATTTATTGATTTTATGGACATTTATAAGGGAATTTACTCGTGGATTTTGCTAAGATCAAGATATTGAGATGATGAATCGTGGATTCATCAGTGACGGAGGGCATTGTGTTGGGGCACGTCATCTCCAAGAGAGGAATGGAGGTTGACCCTGCCAAGATGGATGTGATCAGATGACTCCAGCCACCAACGAACATCAAACAGTTGCGGTCGTTCCTCGTGCACGTCGGATTTTATCGGAGATTCATCAAGGATTTTTCTAAGATTGCCCAACCGCTAACTGAGCTTTTAGGAAAAGACATGGAGTTTGTTGTTGATCACAAATGTCTTGAGGCCTTTAAGCTATTACAAGGAATGATTATGGCCGCCCCGATCCTACATGCCCCAGATTGGTCTCTACCTTTTGAGATCATGACGGATGCCTCAGATTTTGCTGTTGGGGCTGTGTTAGGACAGAGAAGGGATGACGTCCCGTTTGTAATTCACTACGCAAGCAAAGTGCTTGATACCGCTCTGCATAACTATACAGTTACGGAAAAGGAGATGCTTGTAGTAGTGTTTGCCTTGGACAAGTTCAGATCTCACTTAATTGGATCCAAGGTAATCGTGTTCACTGACCACAAGACGCTACGATACTTGATGGAGAAAAAGGACGCGAAGGCGCGTCTTCTTCGGTGGATTTTACTTATCAAGGAGTTTGAATTGGACATCCGTGATAAACCTGGAAATAAGAATGTAGTAGCTGATCATCTCTCTCGTCTCGAAGATCTTAATACTTTCGAGGATTCACCTATTCGAGACTCCTTCCCTAACGAGTCGATTTTTGTTGTCGACTCACTCCCATGGTACGCCAACATCGTGAACTACCTTTTCTTCAAGAAAGTTCCCGAAGGTTGGCCCAAGAGCCACGTCGATCGACTGAAGTCGGATAATAGACACTACCATTGGGAGATCTGAACCTTTTTTTCGAAGGACCGGATTGTGTCTGGAGACGGTGTATTCCTCAGGAGGAATACCAAAGTGTCCTTTCTTTATGCCACATCTTGGAGGTAGGAGGACACCACTCCGGGAAGAGGACCGCATGGAAGGTACTTCTGTGTGGCTTTTACTGGCCGACTCTGTTTCGCGATGCCATCACCTTTACGAAGTTGTGCCCAGTATGTCAGAGAATGGGAGGAACCGTTGGTTCCAAGGATGAGATGCCTATGCAGCCTGTCATCATTTGTGACTCTTTGACGCCTGGGGCATCGATTTCATGGGCCCATTCTCTGTTAGCCATGGATTCAAGTACATCCTTCTTCTGACCCGAGCCGCAGACAACAGGACTGTCTGTAAATTCATCAGAGAACACATCATCTCTAGGTTCGGGATTCCCAAAATGATGACAACAGACGGGGGTAGCCACTTTGTGAACCGGGAGGTGAAGAAACTCCTGAAGGACTACGACATCGAACACCGTGTCGCTAGTCCTTACCACCTACAGACTAATGGTATGGCCGAGGTGTTGAATCGGGAGGTGAAGACTATTTTGCAAAAGCTTGTCCGCCCAGACAGGAAGGACTGGTCTCAGATTCTGGATCAGGTCCTATGGACGTATAGGACAGCTTACAAGACACCGTTAGGAACCTCCCCATTCCGAATGGTATTCGGAAAGCCGTGTCATTTGCCCGCAGAGTTAGTGCATAAATCAGAATGGGCAATTAAGAAGGTCAACCGGAACACACACCTTGGGCAGAAGCAGAGAGAAATGGATCTGAATGAGCTTGTGGAAGTCAGAAACCGCGCTTATGACAACAGTTTAGTGTACAAGGACAATGTGAAGCATTGGCATGATAGATATATCAGACGAAAGACCTTCGTTCTTGAACAGAAGGTATGGTTGTTTAATTCTAGGCTGAAGATCTTCCAAGGCAAGTTGAAGTCCAAGTGGACAGGCCCATTTGTCGTCCGTACGGTGCATGATAGTAGATGTGTCGAAATCTCGGATCTCGCAGATGATGCACCGACATTCCTAGTGAATGGACAACTGTTGAAGCACTTCGTCGAATCCAATGAGCAGTTAGTCCATGTTGAGAAGATTGTATTCATGCATGAGACAGATACATCAGATACACCTTGAGCTGCGTATGAGACCTTGCAGCAGTGAGCTCTAGGCATCAGCAGCATCTTGAAAGATTCAGACCGACTCACTTGTATATATCATCATTCCTGTACATTCCGTCCTTTCTCCCCCGCGACTCTAGTAACCCATCCCCGCCTAATTAATCACTATCCTGGACTATACTTAGGATGACCAGATCCTAAGTATAGGGGGGATGAGCCACCTAAGTCTGTTCACTGTACATTCTCCAGATCACATCGGTCCTCATACTCACTCTTGTCCAATACTTAGGTTGACCGGAGCCTAAGTATGGGGGGGACCGATGTCCGCCGTGTATATACTCTTCCATTTCCCCTCTTAACCTCGCCCGCCCAATTTTTGATCTTCTTCTACACTTAGGCTGCCAGAGCCTAAGTATAGGGGGGCGGAGCGACTTCTATAAATTTTTGTTATTTTAGCTCTCCTACGCTTAGCACGAGCTATGTCTTTTTCCCCGCTTTTCGTGCTCTGAGGACATAGCACACGCTAAGTATAGGGGGCGTGTATATATTACATATATACTTTACCCATAGCTCGTACTTTCACGTATTTTCACGTATTTTTGTATATATTTTGCAATAATTACGGGTGGGTAAAAATTGAAAAAAAATTGTATACTTGTATAACACTTGTATAATATGTATAATACTGATAAAACTCTTGTAAATTGTTGTAACATAGGAGGTATACCAAAGTTTTGAAAAAAATAAACAAACAAAAAAATATAACAAAAAAATAGGCTTCTTATTTACTCTTGCATATCATCCTTGCATTCAATAAAAAGGAGAAAATAAAAAGATTCTTGCATTTACATTCAACTACATAGCATGTCATCTGCATCACATCTGCATATCTTGCATATGCAAAGTGAACATCTAGTGGGTTCTGAACCAAGTTATGAGTAGATATTGAGGATGGACCTGATTTGACCTTAATCCACCTAATTTTCAGAGGAACCTTATCGAAACTGGAGTTAAGATTTCTCTGGTCAAGTGACTTAATTTCTTTAAGTCCGCAAGTCTATATTCACATGTCATCATGATTAGTCTAAGTAGAATATCTCGTGCACACGCATGATTCTTTTAGATAATGACCTAACTTGGACAAGCACCATGCACGTAGCTCTTCACTGATGAGGTGGTGAGGAGGTAGAATCCTTTAGCTTGGTGTAGCACACGGGTGGAAACATCCGTCCTCCTCTAGGGAGGGTAGTGCATCTCAACCTAGTCTGGTGGTGTTGACATCTAAGGACGGGATGCTGTGGGTTGCAATAATGCTTCAAAAGAGGGATAGTCTACTGACACAAGAGGAAAAACTCCTGATGTACATGCTGCACCTTGTATATAGTTCAAAAAAATGCAAGAACTCCAAAAAAATCAGACAGGTCCAAGTGAAAAAAAACCTGTCGGAGTATGTATATTAGCAAAGAAAATGCAGCTGGATGACTTGGCTACATTGGTCAGGCATCTCGGGATAGGAAGCTACACTGGCTACCATCCATTCTTTTCTCCACCCCTCCTCTTGAGCTGGTTGCACTTGAACTTAGAAGGGAATACCCCGCTCCTCGAGGAAAGAGTTACTGGACCGGGTTATTTGAGTTACCTTATTAGAGGAGGCTGGTTCTGAGCCATTTCTGATGTGGAGAGCTATTTTACACTTACACAGTACAAGTAAGAATCATAGTCATCGAAAATTTGCGTTTGAGGATTTGTTCTGACCTGACTATTGAGGAGTCTTGAATAGAAGACTTGTGGAACTTGAAGTCTGTTAGGTCTTAAGTTCAGGTCCCAGTAAGGTTCCGCCACACAATTAATCCAAAGGTCGAGTCAAGCTCCATTTTCAACTTTTGTTCATGACCTTGGTATGGAACTCAATCTCATTTCACTCTTGCATTTCATTTTAGTTGCTCGGGGGCGAGCAAGGTTTAAGTATAGGGGGTTGATGAATCTGTGATTCATCACTCTAAAAGTTGAAAATAGAGCTTTTTCCCGAGTAATTAGATGCCTATTTCCACTTATATTGCAAAATTAGCATTCATGCATGCAAGCATAATATCTGCATTTTAGCATTCATATTTGCATAAAATAAGAAGCCAAATTCACTTGTAAACATTCACCTGTATATTAGCGAAAATACCTTCTTTGTATATATTTTATACTAACTCCGAATCCAATAAATCAACTCTATAGTGTATATATTACTAACACCAATAAAGGAAAAATATCAAAAAAATACTAACTTTCAAAATGGACTAATAAAACCCCAAACCCAGTTGGAGACCTTAGACCTTAAAATGCACTTATCTCTCTCATACAACCTCCGAATTAGGTCTGTTTTAAAGTAATATGCATTCAAAGATCTTCGAAACAAGACCAATTTCATTAAAATCAGAGCTCGTATGCAAAACTTTGGTTTTGGGCCCCTTTTGTATATTGTACATATTGACCGTTATACTCCTGTATTTTATTATTTTATTTTCTTCATTATTAAAAATAAAAAAAATTAGGTTAAGTTGTAAATATTCCTCTCATATTTTTTCTAACTTTATTTTGATTTTTCTCTATTTTAAAATGACAAAAAATTACAAAAGATAAAATGCGGTATTTTATTTGTATAAGGTACCACCCAAAAATACATTTTTGTACAGATGATCTCATTTGATTTTCGGCCCTTTACGAAAGTTGTAGATCTCATTGAGACGAGCAACATTCTTGTTGACCATTTTTGATTTAATTTCTTTGTTATTTCTTTTTTATTTTCTTTACATTTAATCTTTGACTTTTCTGGGAGCGACATGTGGCAACTCCTGGAGCCGCCACATGTCACCCCAATTTTTTATTTTCGAATTTATTTTATTATTTTAGGATTTATTATTATTATTTTATTATTACTATTTTAAATATTTTTAGTAGCCTACTATATTATTTTATTAATAAAATGTTTTAATCCCCTTTTTACCTCTTCTCCTTTCTTATTCCCCACTCCAAGCCACCATTTTTTCCACTCTCTCCACCACTCCATTCTCCCCACTTCTTCTCCAACATTCCTCTCATCTTTCTTTATATTCTTATCCCCTCTTCCATTCATCCCTATCCGCTATTTTCACAGTGAGGGAGAGGAGAGCTCCATTCCTTCTTTGGTGACAGCAAGGGAGAGAGTGCCAACGGTGAGCGACGACCCTACTCCTCTAGGTGAGATCCGATGGCCCTCCGTCCACCGCCGCAGCCGCGAACCGCAGCTGCCCGAGCTCGAGCCTTGCCGACTCTTGATCGACGACAGGAGAAGCCTCATCTTCTCCGTCCACAGGCAAACCTTATCCGTTCAGGAAATCTTCTTCTCCCTTTCTTCTTCTTCCTCATTCTACACCCACACTCTCACTCATCAATCTATCATTGCTCCATTGATCGATTCGCAAAATCAATTGCACTTCTACGGATAAATAACACGTTGCGAACGCAACAGTGATTTTTCTTAATTTTTTCGGCGAACTTTCATCAATCGATTAATCGTTTATTTAATCCACTTAAACAAATGCATGAGAAACAGAGGAGGTGGTGACACCCCCCTGTTTCTTCTTCCTCCTCTCACCACGCCACACACACGCACCCCTTTTCAACCCATCCACTTGCAGGTGATGCCAGCTCCTTGCCATCGCCGCTGTGCCCCGTCCCGGCAGCCCACCGCCAGACACTCTCGCGCACGGCCGCTGGCCACCCTTGCGCATGCGCACAGCACGCTCCAGCCCCGCGACGCGTGTCCACGCGCCCTCCGCTCAACATGCGACGGTCCGTCTTCACTCCTTCACCACCGGCCTGTACCTCCCCGCTCCGCCAGCAACAACAGGTTGACGCACTCTTCCAGGCTCTACCCCCTTTCGCTGGTGGTTGGGTACGCGTCCAGCACCCCTGTGCTTCTCCTTCCGCGCACCTGCAACGCCCTCAACGCAGCGGGCCTCACCTCGCCAACTCACTCCACCATTAAGCCGCACCAGGCGGCTGTCTCCAGTGGGAAACACCTCCTCAGCTGCGCACGCCACCGTGCTTCTTCTTCCAACAGCAGGTCGCAGCTCTTCCGTGCACGCACCCTCCACATGTGGTCTACCCCAGACCCCGCGGCGCATGGCCACCGCCTCCTCGCATGCCTGCCATCGACCTCCATGCGACCAACCCCGCCACCTCACGCACGGCCACCGCCTCCTCGTGCGCCTCCAACGCTGGCCTCCAGTGGGTGCACCAAGTCCCCTGTTCTAGCCAATAAAACAGAGGCTTTCTATCGCACAATAAAGAATAGGGAATTTGATGAGGGGACACTTGCACCCCTTATCAAGTTTTTTAAAAAATTTCAAGTTTCCAGTAATTGCATGTAAGTCCATGTTCTTCATTTGAGCTCATATTTCTTTTTTTGTATTGCATTCATACCCCTGCATTTGCACGTTTATTTAGTCATCATTCTATCATCCATTTTTAATTCCGAATGTTGCATTGTGTAGCATAACTCTTGTTCTACCATTTTATCATTTATTTGTATTTTTCTGATTTGCAGAACATTTATGGAATTTAATTTGGGAAATATTGCAATATTTTGCCCATTTTGATTGATTATCTGATTGCAGATTATCTGCTTATCGAAAAATCTCTGAAAAATCATCATTGGTAGATATAAGTCTATGCTACAACATACCCATAAATCACATTATTTGCACGTATAGCTTGTCTTAGAAAAATCATTTAGTGAAAATATTAATCGATTTTTAATTAATCAACCGTGAAGTGCTTTAACGAAATTTAAGTTGATTTGGATAGCTCTTAATTAGACCTATTTGGATTAATTTTGTTTCTGAAAAATATCGTCGTTTGTTAATCATTAAAATTGGTTTAGTCTTTTTCACTAAAGTCTGTATTTTTTATTATCTGTGCATCTAAAAATTACAAAAAATTACTGTAGTCTAATTTCATACAATTCATCATCTGGCCAAGTTTTATAATTTTTGAAATTAATTTGACTATATTTTTGAATTAACTCGTAATTTGGCCTGATTTTGCATGTGTCTTGCATAAAATATATAAAAAAGACCAAAAATATCTCCTCTGAAAATCATACATTGGATTTTGCTAAAAATCAACCTAAGGAGACAATTGCCTCCCTGAGTTCGACCTTGGACTTCCAACCAAGTAAAAAAACTCACCACTCGAAATTAATTTGTATATAATTGAAAGTGGTTTTTGATTTGCTCTCATTATCCGACTGCAACGAATATTAGTAATTAATTTAGACATTAATTTGCTCGAATTAACAAGGGTAGCGGGAGCGTTATCACATACCTCGGTCAGAGAGCTGACCGAGGTCAACCAAGGGGCGAATCTGGTTGGTCCACGTGGACCAACCAGAAAAAACCTTGGAAAAAAGTTTGTAAATTCATTTAAAAATAGCAATTGAATTTATTAATTTTTAATTATAAAATAAAAAATTTTATTATTTTATGAACTATTTTATGGTGATTTTTATTTATTTTTTCGAGGTATTAATTTACAAGTTATCATTTTAGGTCTATATAGGTATATATATATCTATGTCTTTTAATATTTAATTTTTATTTTGTGAATTTAATTTATTTATTTTTGTTTATTATTTTATAACTTTATAAAGTATTTCTATGCACTTAAGTATATTTTTATTTTATTTTTCTGAGGTACTTTGTACACTTAATAAAATATAAGTATTAATAATATAGGTATGTGTATAGGTATTATACCTAGGTGTTATATACAAGTATTTTATCTTGTACTTTCTTTAGGTTTTTATTCTAATTTTAATGTGCATATTTATTATAAATAATATTTGCAAAATTATAAAAATATAAAGTTATAAAAATAATGAATAAAAAATAAAATGAATATTTTAATCTTTACAAGTATACAAAGAGGGTCCAAAACTCAACTTTCAAACCGTAGCTCCACCAGACACGAAACCACTTTCATTAAATAGCTTATTTCAAATTATATATAATTAA
This sequence comes from Ottelia alismoides, assembly GCA_037367405.1. Classification (NCBI taxonomy): domain Eukaryota; kingdom Viridiplantae; phylum Streptophyta; class Magnoliopsida; order Alismatales; family Hydrocharitaceae; genus Ottelia; species Ottelia alismoides. The sequence goes on from JAZKJV010004853.1 coordinate 192,236, forward strand.
AGGTGAGTTTGACGCGTTTGGAGTTTTTATATGAGAGTTACATGTCTGGGAAGTTGGGATTCTGGGATTTTATTCAGACCATAACTTTTTGTTTGTACATTATTTTTGCATGAAATCAATTTTGTATTTTTGTTTATTTAATTATCTACAACATTCATATTCAAAGTTTCTTTATTTGAGGTATAAAAAGTGGAACCAAAAATAGGTCCCAAAATGAATAAAGAATGAATTAAATAAAAGGTATTTTTATTGTATTTTGGCCCTTATCTCCCCCTACTTTATTCCTGGTCGACCTATTCATCAAGATGCCTAGGTCTCGGGGTTTCGGGTCATAAAATATTTACAATATTTTATTCTTTTTCTTTTCTTTTCTTTATTCTATAATTTTGGCTTTAAAAACTGCATTTTATACACATTTATGTACACAAATGTATGAATTCTAAAATGCCTAAATTAAGCCTATTTACACGCATTTACTAGGGTTTTTAAGGCCAAAATGATAGAATAATGATGATGAAACGTGGATTCATCAGTTGCTCAGATTGAAGATGAAGGCTCTCAATTAATCGCAATGGAGGATGCTGGAGGTTCCACTATTTCAAAGCTTCCAATCTTTGAGGCGGTGTATTTCATCTTCAGATATTCGATGAAAGTGTTGATCGATCCCAGATCTCCAGGTGCTTCGATTATTTTGCATATCTCTAGGTACTCGCAGTGCTCGAAGCTCCATTGTACTTCAGATTCAGATGATGTTGATGGAACCCACAGATGTAATGCTCCAATGAAGAATCATGCTTCTGATAGATGATGATCAGAACTAAAGAAATCAGCTCAGATCCTTGTGCATGTATGTAGAGGATTCACACTCCAATGGTGTTCTGGATGCTTCATGCTCTAGGACCTGCAAGTGCTGAAATAAGGCTTGAGGATGTTATCCTTGACCTGAAGTTAGATGTAAATCTGAATGGAATGGATGGGGATTTAATCCTCGATGAGTGGAATAAGTGTATTGATGAAGCTCAAATCTAGATGATCTGAGATGATCAGAATATGAAGAGATGATGCAGAGAAGCAAGAATTGATCGGTGAGGCGATGAAGATGGTCGGAGGTTGGATTGAGGGGGGTTTGGTATGAGATTTGATCGGAAAATAGAGAGAAATGGAGGGATTGAGAGGAGAAGATGAAGGGAGTAAAGGAAATCGGAGGAAACCTACTTGGATTGTGGACGGAGTCGCCTGGGGTGCTGGGATCAGAGCAAGGGCTCTGAGGTCTTTGCCTCGACATGACTAAGACGTGGAGACTACTGTATGGTGGAGTGATGAATCTGTGATTCTTCACTCTTAAAGTTGAAAATAGCATCTTATTCCCGAGTAAATAGCAGCATATTTCCCCTTATCTTGCAGAATTAGCATTCATACAAGCATCCATAATATATGCATTTTAGCATCCATATTGCATTAAATAACAAGCCCAATTTACTTGGATAATTTATTCTACCTTGTGCCAAAAAATCATCGCATTTGCACGCATCCCGAGGCCTGAATAAATTAGTTAGTTATTTCCTTATTTGATTTTTAATAGGACCAATTCACATAGAATTTTGGGTTTATTAATTTTTCTGGATTCATCATACATAGATCTATCTAGGGTAATTTTTATATCCAGAAATAATGTGTTTTGGTATTTATTAAAATTAACTTTGTAAAAATCACCTTGCATTCATATTTTATTCGTAGTAAATTCATAAAGTGTCAGAAAAATCCAAAAAAATTAGTGTAGCTTAATTTCATTGCACTTCATATTCTGGCTAAGTTTCATTATTTTTGGACTTATTTGATCACATTTCTGATTTAACTTGTAAAATCTAGCCTGAAATTGCATTTGTTTGTCTTTTATTGCATAAAAAGTGCTAAAACATACCAAAAAAAACCTTCTGAAAATCTGACCTCTGAATTCGCTTAAAATTTACATAAGGATACGGCTGCCTCCCTGAGTTCGACCTTGGGCTTGCGCAAGTAAAATAAATCTGCCGCTCGTGATTAACTCAACATTAATGAAAAGTGGTATTTTTGACATAGCTTAGATTACCCGACTGCAACAAACTTTAAATTTAATTTGACCATTAATTTGATCAATTTAACAAGGGTAGCTAGAGAAACGTCATGGAGCGGAGTTGCTCATTGGTTATGATCAGGCCACGCCTCCTTGTCCTCGCTATAATGATGATTAAGCGCGATCATCACTCTCGCATGGACCCTCTCTCGAAGCTCACTGGACAAATGTGCGTTAATGGAAAATGGGGAACTCGACGAAGGTCCTAAGGATTATATAGGAGAGGTTGCTTGGGGAGCACATGTTAGCAATGTGAGCCCGAGGCGAACCATTTCTGCAATAAATGTTGTTGTAATAAATGATTTATCAATAAAAGTTATTGATTATGTTTCACTCCCTTTCTGAAATTGATTGAATGAATGCACTATGAGGTCCCTCTGTACAATATGGGTTATGTACCATGGCCAACTTGATAATCATACAGCTATTGATTCATTGATTAAATCATAGAGGTTGATGCTTGGATGAATATCTAAGGAGTTAGATAGAGGACTCATCAAGCATCATCAATGGTTGATAAGTAGTGATCTCCAGCCTGAGAAGGAGATGGCAATCCTTTCTCTGTATGCTGATATCTGATCGACCTCTTGATCCAGGTCCTTTGCATGGGAATAGTGATTCGGAGGTATCAGATTAGTTGAGTCAATGGGTTGACTTAACGAGATCGAGATAACCAAAGACCTATGATGAATACTGTCACATCACAGGAAAACATCCTCTGGACAGAGACAGATGTATTGCTATATGTCTGAGTATGTACATTTGGCATACTATTAGGTTGATGACCTAACCAAGGTCTATATACCGGCGAGCTGGTGTGCATGTAAGGGCATATGAGTAATACGATCTCTCAAAGGGATCATACAGGTTCACTTGTGAACCGGGAGACATGAGCTCACTCGTGAGGTATTGGGACTTATCAAATTCCATGCATGGTTGTCATGCTTTAGAAGCATGACATGAATTTGAAGGTAAGATATATGCTTTGTGAAAGCATATGATCTGTACCATATCCCAAGGACCAAGATTGAGAAACTTAGTGATCAAACCATGAAGATGACTGTGAAAAAGTGATCTATATCTTCAGGATGATCATGAGTCTTCCAGTATGCAAGATGTACAGGTATTGGGAATACTTGAGGGTGATTTGATCATAAACGATTGTATAACCATGACGCTTCCATTCCAAGGGAGTGATGACACAGGTCTGGATTTTCGTGACTCCTCTCATTAGAGAAGTGACCTAATCTTAGTCCATGTTCTGGACATTGATCTGAATGAGATTCAGATGCAATGAGAAGATTAGGTTTACGGTCTTGATTTAATCAAGCATCTATGAGAGGTCCAAGGGATCTGGATTTGAGATGTGATCTCAATATCTAAGTCACTATACGTGGAACAATACAATCGCCATATCCTTATCTCCAAGTATCTGAGGAAAAAAAGCATTGTTCTTGAATGGTTCAAGAATATTGCCATAAGATCTAAGCATTGAGATGTTGATAATTAAATGTGATTTAATTATCATGATGTATGAGGAATTATCCAATATAATTAAATATGATTTAATTATTATGGATAAGAATAATGTGGATAGAAATATCCAATTATTCATAATATATTATAAATGTGATTAATAATGTATTAGAGAGTTCTAATTATAATTTATATTTGTTGATTAATTATTAATATGTATTGGAAACACATTGTCTAATTAATTGAAAATGTAAATTGTATTTTGTTTTGGGTTGTGAATGTGATTCACAATTTTCCAATGTCAAGATTGCAATATTCCCAAAATTAATTGTGTATTATATTGGTGAATAAATCCCAACAAAAGTTGTTGGAAATAAATAATGGAGAAATTCAAGGAGGCATGCAATCTCATGGAAATCTATGAGATTGCCCCACATGGAAGGTGGTGGGAGGCACCCAATTCCTATATGAAATGGGTGGTCGTCCCCCTTGAATGTACATGGAGATGTAATCTCCATGTATATTCTCTCCTTTTTTGTTGTTGCAATTTAGGATTTAGTAATATTTGATTTTGTCAAATATATTTTAATTTAAATTAAATCACAAGTTTTTGTACCAACAACAATCTAGACCATTGGATTGACATAAATCAATCTCATCCATTGATTTTATATGTCCCATGGATTGAGATCCATGGATCCCAAAACCCTATAAATAGAGAGGCATACCTTGCTCTCTTGTACATGCTATTTGGTAGCACTTCTCTCTCTCTCTCTTTCTCTTCACACGCCAGCCCTCACCCTCTATCTCTTGGTGGCCGACCACCAAAACCCTAGGAGAGGAATTCGTCGTCGCCTATGCCACCGCGCCGCCACTTCGATGCTCTGCGATTCTTCGTCTTCTTGGAGTGCTACGCTCACGAAGGAGACATTCGATCTCGTACGACGAGATCAGGAGATCACCACGCTTGGATCACATTGTTGGATTGCGAGGACAACGTGATTCATCTCCGCGCTCGCAAGCCGTTTCTCTGACAATCGGACTTGAGACAGGAGGTCTCTTTTCGTAGAGACTCGATCAACCATGCTTCAAGAGGTATTGCATTATACTTGTTGTGGTTATAGATGAAACGATTCGAGAATCGTTCTTGGCTTATGTGGTTTCATCACATGAAAATTTTTAAATTCAGCTGCACCGAACAACTAGTACGACTAGTCGTTCTCCGTCGTATCTGTTACGACGATCACGCTTCCGTGATGCGCTTGAGGATTTTTCCCATATCCTTCAGCACACCGCCAGGTGTGCTCCCATCACCGGTGGTCTGCTATAGTACTGACCTAATGGCCGGCGGGTGGAGGTGAGAGGGAATGAGAGGACGGCAGACAGAGAGGAGGAACGGTGCAAGAAGATGGAGAGGGGAAGGAGAAAGGGGGGAAAGAGAGAGAGAGGGAGAGCATAAAGAAAAAATATACAAATTAAATAAATAAATAAATAATAACTAAATTAAATAAATTAATTGTTAAATAAATAATTAGATTATAAAATTAAATGATTAAATTAATTAATAAAGAAATAAATAACTTAAATATATAATTAAATAAGTACTAATTAATTAAGTACTTAAATAAATATATATATATATAATTATATAAATAATTATATAATTTTTTATTTATTTATACTTAATTATCTATTAATAAAGTATAAAATTATAAGAAATGGCATGTATTAAATAAAGTAAAATTAAGATGCACAATTTATACCAATAAGGTACCAAAATCCATATTTTGCATATTAACACTGACTTTAACGAAATCAATTTCATTTGATAGATAATTCTATAAAATAAACTTTAAATTGACTATGCACAATTTGGAGTCCATATGGTCGAGTTATGAGGTCTGAAAAAGTAGGGTCACGGCTTCGTGACTTCGGGATTTATTGACATTTTTAATAATTAATATTTTTATATTTTTGCACTAATTTTTAGAAAGACACTAGAAAAAGAATTAAGTTAAACGGAGTTAAAAATAATTACTTAGAAAATCATGAATTTTATACATATAATACATATAGACAAAGGGGTCCAAACGTCAAAACTCACATGTTTTATTCCAATATTTTTTTATATTTTAAATAAATAGATTAATTATAAAACTAAGTTTAAAAGTGAGTTTGGTCAATTTGGAGTTCTCTATAAATAGTTATGAACCTTGAAAGTCAGCTTTTTCGACTTTTTCGGTTCATCTAGTTAATTATTTATACATTAAATATTTTTTCTGATAGTTTTAATAAATAGTATATATTATTATGAACAGCTTTCATGAAGAAAATATTTTAGTTTAAAGTAGTCTTGATGAAAAATAAAAAGGTGAAATATTTAAAATGTGAAAAATGTATTTATGTGCATTTAATGGTATTGATTTTCTAAGATTTCATAAATTAGGATCATTATCTCCGCCTACTTATTTATTTTGTCGACCAAGTCAATATTGACTTGGTTGGTCTCGGGGTTAGGATCAGTCTGTATATATTCCATATCTACATCATTCTTTCCTTTTTTATTTTTCTTTTTCTCTTTATTATTTTATTTTGGATAAAATAAATGTTAAGTATATAATATTAGCAAATGTGATTAGAATGTTAATTAGTGAGAATTAATGAGTATTTACATGTATTTTACCAAGGATTTTAGCCAAAATGAAAGAATAAAGGCGATGAATGATAGATTCATCATTTTCCTATACTTTACCTTTGTTAGCCCCATAACAAACACTTATCCTTTAAATAAGTGCAAGCAAGAAGAAAAGAAAAAGGAAAATAAAGGAACTTAGAACATGCTTGTTTCTTTAAATTGAATCTCAATTCCCCCAAAATCTAGATCTTGGAATAGGCCTTTGGATTAACAGTTTGTTGAGACCTAATTAGAATAAGTATTTAAGTCTCAACATCCCTCAAGTTCCACAAATCCTTATGATGGTTCACCTCAACAGCCAGCTCAGATGCACCCATCCATCACGCAAACTATTCATCTTTGAAGGCAATTTGTACTGTGTGTGAAGGGTGTTAGCTCTTCCTGCTTAAAGAAGCGAAGAAACCGTCCATCCCGGTAATACACTCCCATTAGGCCCTCATCTAGATTGAGCTTCTTTATGATATCCACCTTGGCCGAGTCACTCTCCATGCCCCTTTTGGAGATGATATGACCAAGGACCATCCCATGAGTCATCATAAAATGACTCTTCTCCCAAGAAAGAGCGAGGCTAAACTCAATGTACCTTTGAAGCACATGGTCTATGCCAGAAAGATAGGAGTCAAAATCATCGTCATAGATCGAAAAATCATCCATGAAGACCTCTAAAACATCGCCCAACATGTCCGCGAATACCGAAATCATGCACCTATAGAATGTAGCCGGGGCATTACATAATCCAAAGGGCATCCGTTTGAAAGCGTAAGTTCTGAATGGACATGTGAACACCGTCTTTTGATGGTCTTCAGGTGCAATAGCCACCTGATTATATCTGGAGGACTCATCAAGAAATCAATAATGACTCTTTCTAGCTAATCTCTTCATTATTTTATCAATAAATGACAACAAGAAGTGATCCTTCTTAGTCACATGATTCAATTGTCTGTAATCCACACAAACTCGCCAAGAAGTCTGTACTTGGATAGCGATCTCCTCTCCATCCTCATTGATCACTATAGTGATACCCGTCTTCTTGGGTACCACATGTAATGGACTGACCCATTTTGAGTCGGAGATGGGATAGATAAAATCGGTGCTCCACCACTTGGATATTTCTTTCATAACCACCTTTCAAAGATTCGGGTTCAACCTGTGCTGAAACTCACGAGATTGTATGTCATCATCCTCTAAAAAGATGTGGTGGGAGCACAAAGCCGGACTAATCCCATGGAGATCTGCTATTGACCACTCGATTGCCTTGCGATTATTTTCACGAATCTCCATCAGACGGAATTCTTAATCTTTAATTAGATCAGACGCGATAATGACCAGAAACATTTTGGGCTCTCCAGTAAGGAATAAATATTTCATGCTCTGGGGTAAAGGTTTAAGCTCAGGGGGAGAAGGAATAGGGAGAGTTGGTTTGGTTAGGCCTTGGGTATAGGCTATTAAATCGGTTTGTGTAAACTCATCCTGCTCTAACTCTAAATGATCTGGTGACTGCTCATCTGATAACTGACTCTGCTGAACTACCTCGGTCTCGAAGCTGGTTATAGGCTCAATGGATAAAGTCTGAAGTGAAAAGAATTTGGCAAAGCATTGACGATCGGCATCCTCTAAATCAGATTGTATTGGAGTTTGATCTATCTCATCAAGACACTGCCAATTGACATTCACTTCAGACTCAGAGGGATAAAAAATTTCACCACAAACTGTAAAAGTACCAGAATAATCTCCATCAGTCTCATCATTCATCAGCTACAAGATTGTGCTATCCAATCTCCCATCATCTAGAATCTGAAATCCAGACTCTCTTGAAAGTGTGATGAAGGATTGTGTGCTCAGATCGACCCTACTGCCTTATCATCCATTTGTACAAAGTCATAGTCCTGATGACTATTGAGCTCATCATCATATGCTCTCTCTGATTCTACTGATTTGGCTCTGAGGTCATGGATCATCTCTATATGTATACTCTCGCCTTCGATGCAAATGTACACCTTCCATGTACCATAATCAGATATGGCCTTTGATGTCCTTAGAATAGGTCATCCTAGGGGTATCGGTCACACATTCAAGGACCGCCATGTCCAACACAATGAAGTCCACAAAGAATTGCAAACACTATATGGTGACGGTAATGTCCTCAATCAATCCCTTGGGCATTTTTACCGATCTATCAACAAACTGCAAGACCGTCCTACCTGGTCGAAGAGGTCCAAACTCGAACTTATCGAGTAAGGAAGAAGGAAGGAGATTAATCGAAGAACCACTATCTAGTAGAGTACGATCAAATGTCTGATCTAATATCTCACATCTGACATATGGTGTTCCCATGTCTGATTGCTTGGTTGGGAGATGGTTCTAGATGGCATGACATATTTCCTTGGTTAACACATGAATCTCTGAACAATGATTGCGTTGCCTCGTCTTTCTTTGGACTGTAGTGCGCTCTTTGAGATCTTTCTAAAGAAGAGGGATGTGTGCCAAGGCTTCCGAAAGTATAAGCTGGCTAGTTAATTTGTTTAGCATCTCTTTTGTAAAGTCCAGACATGTTTCATCACTCCCTAGGAATGGAAGCATCGTGGTTATACAACCGTTTATGATTACATCACCCTCAGGTATTCCCAATAACTGTACATCCTGCATACTGAAGAAACCCAGAATAAACCCGAAGTATTAGATCTCTTTTCAATTTCTACTTCAGGGTTTTATCTTTAAGTTTCTCATTTTATCATTAGGAGTCGGTATCGATCATATGCTTTCCAAAAGCATATATCATACCCAGGTGTTGATTATATACTTTTCCAAAAGTATATACCAATCCTACGAATCCAGTCAAGCTTCCAAAGAGAGACGACCGTGCACGGAATTTGATTCTTCCCAATATCTCATGAGTGAGCTCATGTCTTCCGGTTCAGTAATGAACCTGTATGATCCCTTTGAGAGATCGTATTACTCAAATGCCCTTAAATGCACACCAACGCGCCGGTGTATAGACCTTGATTAGGTCATAAACCTATTGGTCTACCAAATGTACATACTCAAACATATAGTAACACATCTGTCTCCGGTCATAGGATGCACGCCTATATCGTGACAGCATATGACATAGGACTTTGGTTATCTCGATCTCGGTAAGTCAACTCTTTGACCTAACTAATCTGACACCTCCGAATCTCTATTCCCATGCAGAGGACCTGCATCAAGAGGTTGGTCAGATATCAACCTAAATGAGAAAGGATTGCCATCTCCTACTCTGGATGGAGATCATCTCTCAACAATCATTTGACAGTGCCTGATGAGTCCTCAATCCGACTCTTTAGATGTTCATCTAAGCACCAGCCTTTGTGATTCAATATTTGAAGCAACAGTTGTATGATCATCAAGATGGCCATGGTACATAACCCTAATTGTACTAAGGGACCTATTATGCAAATTATCGATTCTTCATTTCAGATCAAGGAATGATATTCGCAATAACATTTATTGCATAATGGCTCACCATGGGCTCGCATGTCCAACAGAATCTCCTCGATGGTATTGAGGCTCCTGTTTGGGCTGACTGCTGTTGTTGGGGATAAGACTGCAGATACTGAGGATGATATGCATTTTGTCTCCACTGAGCTAGATGCAATTGATGAAGACTCGACCGATGCTACTCTCTGGTCTGCCCCATATGTGCGTGTGGTGGCTGGTGGGATGAAGTACCTCGTGAAGACCAACAGAAATCGGGATGATCACGACGGATCTCTGGTTGTTGTGAGTAATTGTACCAAATCCTATTGACCTCAATCAATGTCTCATGATTCTTTGTATAAGTTGGGGGCATCAAAGAAAGAGGCTGGTCACTCTGATACACCACCATTTGAGATTCAGATAATGGTATATGTTGGGTATGTGTTGTTAGCAATGTGAGCCCTAGGTGAACCATTCCTACAATAAATGTTATTGTAATAAATGATTTATCAATAAAAGTTATTGATTATGTTTCACTCCTTTTCTGGAATTGATTGAATGAATGCACTATAAGGTCCCTCTGTACAATATGGGTTATGTACCATGGCCAACTTAATAATCATACAACTGTTGATTCATTGATTGAATCATAGAGGCTGATGCTTTAATGAATATCTAAGGAGTTAGAAAGAGGACTCATCAAGCATCATCAAATGATTAATAAGTGATGATCTCCAGCCTGAGTAGGAGATGGAAATCCTTGCTAATTAGGTTGATATCTGTCTGGCCTCTTGATGCAGGTCATCTGCATGGGAATAGTGATTCAGATGTGTCAGACTAGTTGACTCAATGGGTTGTCTTAACAAGATCGAGATCACCAAAGACCTATGTTGAATGCTGACACAACAAAGGCACATATCCTCTGACCAGAGACAGATGTGTTGCTATATGTCTGAGTGTGTACATTTGGTAGGCCAATAGGTTGATGACCTAACCAAGGTCTATACACCGGCAAGCTGGTGTGCATGTAAGGACATATGAGTAATACGATCTCTCAAAAGGATCATACAGGTTCACTTGTGAACCGGGATACATGAGCTCACTCATGAGGTATTGAGACTGATCAAATTCCATGCATGGTCATCGTGCTTTGGAAGAATGACATGAATTTGAAGGTAAGATATATGCTTTGTGAAAGCATATGATCTGTACCAAATCCCAATGACCAAGAATGAGAAACTTAGTGATCAAACCCTGAAATTGACAGTGTAAAAGTGATCTATATCTTCAGGATGATCATAGGTCTTCTAGTATGCAGGATGTAAAGGTATTGGGAATACCTGAGGGTGATTTATCATAAACGATTGTATAACCATGACGCTTCCATTCTAAGGGAGTGATGAAACATGTCCAGATTTTAGTGACTCCTCTCAGTAGAGAAGTAACCTAATCTTAGTCCATGTATTGGACATTGATCTGAATTAGATTCAGATGCAATGAGAGGATTACGTTCCTGCCCTTGATTTAATGAAGCATCTATGAGAGGTCCATAGGATCTGGATTTAAGATGTGATCTCAATATCCAAGTCACTATAAGTAGAACAATACAATCGCTCTGTCCTTATCTCCAAGTATCAGCGGAGAAATCACATTATTTTTGAAGGGTTCAAGAATATTTCCATAAGATCTAAGCATTAAGAAATTGATAATTAAATATGATTTAATTATCTTTATGTGTGTGGAAATTATCCAATATAACTAAATGTGATTTAATTGTTATGGATAAAGATAATGTGGATAGCAATATCCAATTATTCATAATATATTATAAATGTGATTTACAATGTATTAGAGAGAGCTAATTATAATTTATATTCGTTGATTAATTATTAATGTGTATTGGATACACATTGTGTAATTAATTGAAAATGTAAATTATATTTTGTTTTAGGTTGTGAATGTGATTCACAAATTTCCAATGTCAAGATCGCAATATTCTCAAAATTAATTATGAATTATTTTTGAGGAATAAATCACAACAAAAGTTGTTGGATTAAATAAAGGAGATTTTTATGGAGATTTGCAATCTCATGAAATCAGATGAGATTGCTCCCACTTGCAATCATGTGGACGACCACCATAACCAATATGGAAATTGGTGGTCGTCCACCATGATACAAGAGGAGGCAATCTCCACATTGGTAATCTCCCTTATTTGATTGGTTTAATTTTATGATTGATGTATATTTGATTTTTAAAATATATTTTATCAAAATTAAACTATTAGTTGTTGGTTTTTACCAACAACAATCTTGACCATTGCATTAGACATAAATCAATCTCATCCATTGATTTTATATGTCCCATCGATTGAGATCCATGGATCCTAAAACCCTATAAATAGAGAGGCATACCATGCTCTCTTGTACATGATTTTGGAAGAACATATCACTCTCTCTTTATCTCCACACACGCCAACTCTCTCTCCCTCTCCTTGGTGGCCGTCCACCAAACCCTAAGGGAGAACTTCGTCGTCGCCTTCGCCACCGCACTGCCGCTTCGATGTTCTTCGGTTCTCCGTCTTCTTGGAGTGCTATGCTCGCGAAGAAGACGATCTATCTTGTACAATGAGATCAGGAGTTCACCGTGCTTGGATCAACTTATTGGATTGCGAGGATCACACGACTCATCTCCACGCTCGCAAGCTTCTTCTCCGAGGATCGGACTTGAGACAGGATGTCTCTTTTCGTAGAGACCCGATCAACCATGCTTCCAGAGGTATTCATTCTACTTGTTGTGGTTATAGATGAATGTTTATCCTTCTACTTGTTGTGGTTATAAATGAAACGATCCGAGAATCATTCTTGAATCATGTGGTTTCATCGCATGAAAAAAAAATTAATTCCGCTGCACCCAACAACTAGTACGACTAGTCGTTCTTCTTCGTATTCGATACGACCCTTACGCTTACGTGATGCGCTTGAGTATTATTTCATATCCTTCAAGTGGTATCAGAGCCTTAGGTTGAAGGTTTTGGATACGATCCACAAACCTAGGATGACTTGAGTTCGTAGAGATCGCGAAAGTTTTTGTCGCATTGGATTTTCGCACTTCAGTTTAGTGAATAAATTCGGCCCTGTTTAAATTGTTTAAACATGAATTCATCACTTAGATTTTGTTCCCCATTAAATAAGTAAACCAAGGATCTGAGTTTGCGTAATTTGGATTCCGTTTGCTCGAGATATGGTTGTTTTAATGAACATGTATGCCCTGTTGCGGGAACTGCAAATCTTAACATGATTAATGAGTTAATTATTGTTTTCATCTACCTTGAAATGCGTGAAATATCACTTAGGTTCTGTTCTAAATCAAATTAGAAATCTTTGAAAATTAATTTTGTCTAATTTGGATTTAAATTGATTGAGATATGTTAATTTTAGTAAGTAGAGGTCACCTACTGAAATTACAGTCCTAATCAAGAACCATGTGATTGTCAATTAATGAAATTAATTGTTAATTTTAAGAAATAATTATGGAAAATATTTGAGAAATATTGGAATATGATTATTTCCTTAATTGACTTGGCCTCAACCAATAAATTGATTAGATTTGATCTAGATCATAATTGGAAACACAATCATCAAACTCCTTGCTTGAATAGGATTGGGAATTTGTCAAGAAAATTTCCTTATAATAAAAAAGGTTTTGATTATTACTATATGGTATAATTTTGGTTGAAGAACCGATGATCATCTCAACTACAAAGTGATTGACTCGTCATTATTTTTTCCCAAGGCGGATATGGTGTCTAGTCGGGGATCGCTGGGGTAGCGACTTGCACTGAATGCGGTCCGTCCCACTCCCATCGGTACTGGCCATGACAGCGGATAGGGAACGAATGATGCCTGAGAGATCATGATGTATTTTTCTAATTATTAAATTTCGAATTAATACATATTTTGAGATAATACGATATATATATATTCAAGTAAAATAATCAAGTTTGTTGATTAAATTGGATTGATAATTAATTTAATATGATTGAATTAATTATATCTAATAGAAACACTCTATTATGAATAGAGTTATTATTTCCCTTGGAAGAATTAATTATGTGAATATGATTCATGATAATTTATTAAAATTCGAATAAGAGGTGGAGGATCACATAAGTGGCATCCATGGTCTCCCATCAAGGCGAAGGGTTTCCGTCGCCAGGGATTGCATGTAGGAGACGCCTGTACGAAGTGACAGCTCCTATATGCAAGCGCATCTGGATCGGGCTCTTTGCTTCTCGAAAGAGTAAGGCCGTATGCGCAGTGACCCCAATATTGTATCCTCCTATTATTGGGGCGATATTGGATTGCGCATAGCGAGTACTATTTCTGTTGACAGTTGGTTCAATTAACGACGGGTCAACATCACCTTAGGGGTGGTGGGCCCGGGTGTTAAAGACCGCATTGAGAAATGCAAGTTTGACTTGCAAGGCGGAATGTGTTCCCGCTTCTCTTTATTGGAGTTGCATATTCTCATATTATTGGGATGTAACAAAGATAAAGAGGAGATCCCAGTTCTTGCTTGAGATATAGCGGTAAGTATATCTCTTACTTTGAAAGTGATTAAGGGAATAAACGTTCATAGTTGACAGAGCAAGACTATTTTGATTTAAAAAGCCTTAATCAAATATTATGAATTTGAATATATGATTATATGTTCTAATATAGTGCATTCTTATTTCAGAAAATGAAGTCCATGAACCCACTAAGCATGCTTCTGGAGGTCAACTAGTTGACCGGACCAAATTACTCGGATTGGATCCGTAATTTGGAGCTTGTACTCTAGGCTGAGCGCGTAAGTTATGTGCTCTCAGAAGACAAGCATGAAAACCCAAAATCAAAGGAAGAAAAAGCATACAATGACAAGTATGATGAATATCATGTCTTGCCTAGATGCTATATCTTGGGTTCTCTATTCAATGTTCTTCAGAAACAACATGTGTAGATGAGTACTTGCCAGGAGATAATGCATAATATGAAAGATATGTTTGGTGACATTAATCGCTCCCAGCGATAAAACGTTATGAAAGAACTCGTTCGCTGCAAGATACAGGAAGGAACTTCGATGCGTGAACATGTACTCAAAATATTTGGGTACTTGTCGGAGCTGGAGACTCTTGGGGCAACCGTTGATGCAGACATGCAATCTGATTTCATTCTGTTGTCGTTGCCCAAGTCTTTCAATAACTTTGTGGTTTCATTCCACATGAACAAGCTGGAATTGACAAACGCCGGGCTTCTTGCTGCAATAAAGTCTGTAGAAGACGTAATGAAGAAAGACGGTCCTGCTGGCAGTGCAATGGTTGCACATGTCAGAGGGAAGCACGGTCGGAAGCAAGGTTCTCGGAAGGGCCTGGCCCAGAAGAGAAAGAAGAAGGGACAAGGTGTTGGCTCATCTTCCAATGCATCCACTTTAATGGCGTCGAAGAAAACCGACGCCTGTCACCACTGCAAGAAGTCGGGGCACTGGAGGTGTAATTGCCCGGAATACCTGAAGTCGGTCGACAAAGGTAAAGCCCCAGCGGGTATGAAATCTACTTTTATCATTGAAACCAGTTTTCTCTTTGGACGAGAAGGAAGTTGGGTTGTTGATTATGATGCTTCAGTTCATGTATGCATTTTGTTGCATTTGTTTCAGGAAACTAGAAATCTGGAAGAAGGAGAGATAGTCATCCAAATGGGATCTGATGCAAGTGTTGCAGCAGTCATCGTCAGAACATGTAGACTATCATTATCTAGTGGTAGTGTCCTAGTACTTAAAGAGTGTCTTTATGTACCCGAAGTTAGAAGGAATTTGATATCTGTATCTAAATTAGTTAGAAGTGGATATTCATTCTTATTCTGTAATAAATTAGTCATAAGTCGTTATGATAAATATATTGCAGATGGTATTTTGACTTCTGATGGACTCTATGAATTGTGCATTGATAAATGTAGGGATTTTTACCCGGCAGACCCTATAAACTTTGCCAATTACCTCCACGACCTTTGAAACAACAAAATTCCCCCCTCGACCCTGTAAACTTGCCAACTCTTACCCCATGAACCCTACGATTACTCTGTTTGAAGCTCGTGAGTGTTCTTGGGGTAATTTATAGGGTCAATGGGGTAATTACGTTATGGAAATGGTCGTAGAGGTAATTAAAAAAGTTTATAGGGTCTGCCGGGTAAAAATCCCATAAATGTATTATGAATGTTACAACCACTAATAAAAACCCTAAAAGATCCAGGGAGGTTGAAAATCTTTCGAATGAGATTTGGCATCAAAGGCTTGGTCATTTATCTGTTGATAAGATCAATAGATTGATAAAGGATGGACCTTAGATTTTTTACAAGTTCAACCTTTGCCTACCTGCAAACATTGCATTCAAGGTAAAATGACCAGGATGTCTTTCCGTAACAAGGTTACAAGATGCGAAGGTATTATTGACCTAATACATACAGATGTATGTGGTCCCTTCAGTACCGTGACTTGAAATGTATATCGATATTATTTGACGTTTATTGATGACCATTCGCGATACGGGTTTGTCTTCATATTATGTCATAAATCTGAAACCTTTGAAAAGTTCAAAGAATTCAAGGCTTTGGTTGAGAACCAAACCGATAGGAAGATTAAACGGATTCGATCTGATCGAGGTGGCGAGTACCTCTCAGATGACTTCAAGGAATATCTTAAAGAGAATGGAATTGCCTCCAATCTCACTCCTCCTGGAACTCCCTAACTTAATGGTGTTGTGATGAGCGACCCGAGCGAACGAGGTAAAGGTACTAAATAGGTCGTTGCGACCTCTATCACTCAGAGTCACTCAATCAAGAAAAATATCGGACCGCGAAATAGAAATAAAATCAATCAATCAAGGCAAGCGGTCCTAGCTATGGGATTAACCTGGTATAGCACCCAGGGTCGAACACAAGGAGCACGGGTTGGCCTAGGGCCTACGAAGTAGTAAAAAGAAAATAAAATCAAAGAAAAGTATTTTTTAGTGGTTTTTAATAATTTTTATATTTTTTTAGGATTTTGGAATATGAAGAAAATAAAAGAAGGCAAATATAAACACACTTTGGCAATTTATTTAACACACCAAAAATCAAGCAAAAATTCAAGAAAAATGGTTTTTATGTTTTTTAAGTTTTTAAGTGTTTTTGGTGAATTTTTGATAATTTTCTAAGGTATATTTTATTTTCTAAAAATCAAACAGTGCTCAAAAGAAAGGGTACTGTCCAGCAAGGCCCAAAACCCAAAGATAAAATATCTAAGGATCTCAGAGGGCCCTGGAGGTAATTTTCCTGTATTCTAGAGAAAATAAGAAAAATTTGGGCACCAAAATTATTGTTTTTGGATTTTTAGATTATTTATTATAATTTTTATGAGTTTTTAAGGTTTTTTAGATTTTTAGGGTTTTTAAGTGATGAAAAATAGCCAAAATTGGCCAGAAAATCAAACAACAAACAAAGAACAGTAGCTAATTTTTTTAGAATTTTTGGGGGTGATTTTATATTTTTTTGGGATTTTTAAACCTAGACAGTAGCTAAAATAGATGTTTTTGATTTTTTAAAAATACTAAATAAAATCAAAAATGTCCTAAAAAATTCTCAAAAATCCTACAACATGGCAGGAGCCATGTGTCAAATTTTCATCGAATTTGGAGGTGGTTTGATATTTATTCAAAAATCAAAAAGGGGGAACTGTGCACAGGGACTTAAGTGCAAATACCCGAAACTCTGGGGGTCCAGGTGCAATTTTCCCAGCATGTCACGCGCGTGGCGCGTGCCTGGGGCACTCAGGGACCTTCTGGTAATAAAAACCAAGTTCTTGGACCTTTTGGTAACTCGTACCAAAAAGTCCAAGGGTACGGTTGCAAATAACCCACTAAAATCCGCACAGGCGTGAATAAAAGGCTCACAGGGGCACAAATGTAAATACCAGAAAGTTTCTATCCATTCATTAACCAACCAGAAGTACAGGGAAATAGTTGCAAATAACCCAGACAAACACGTGGCGAAGCACGTGAGATCACATACACAGGGGTATAAATGCGAAACTAAATAAGCACGAGGTCCGAGGTGCAAATTACCCTACGTAAATAAAACTACTAAAATATTTACAGGACTGACACGTAAAACAAAAAGCTAAGAGGGGGCCTAAGTAATTTACCCCTTATTCAGTCGACGGCTCGATGGCGGACGCGTGGCGAATCCAACGGTTCAGGTGCCTGGCGCCTCTTTCTCCTGCAGCACGTGGGCCTGATCGACGGTGCGGAGGAGGACACGTGGATGATCGAACGGGGTTGGGCTCAGGTGCCTCTCTCCTCAGCGCGAACGGTCCAGATCAGCTCCCCAAAGTAATCAACGGCAACTGCTCTTCGATGAATGGACGGCCGTGATTGAAACTGGAGCGGTGGGGCTGATCGGACGGTGAAGGAGGATGGTGGAAGAACACTCAACCGGTGAGCTTCGCCGGCCTCGCGTGCGTGCTAGGGTCCTCCTCAGCTGCCTCCAAGTATCGGAGAAGATCGGCGGTGAAGTCCCGCAGCTGGTGGTGCTGTCCGCTGGCCCAGCCGAGCCCTGGAGGGGCTCCGGCGAGGTCGTCGGCGAGAAGCTCCTGGTCTAAAAGTAAGGGGGTCTCAGATGACTCCCTTTTGACCTGCAAAATGAACCAAAAGCTTCGCGGGTCGAGGGCAAAGTGCCTCGACCCGATGAAGCGGAGTGACGGTGGTCTGTGGGTCGGGACGAGCGAGCTCCGGCGAGCTGGGGATGGTGGAGCTCGAATCCCAGCTCCGGGGCGAGCTGGGTTGAGTGAAAGGGTGAAGAACGTGCGTGGGGGAAAGGCGATGGTGACAGTGCGTTCCGATGATCGAGATGATGGACGATATGGCCGGAATCAGAGGAACACGTCGGAGATACAAATTGGGCGAAACAAGAAATTACGCTAAATGGAAGGGCTAAAGGAGTACCTGGGTGGAGCAAAAGACTGTGCTGGAGCTTGGCTTGCTCCTGGTCGTCGCCTCGAAGGGTGTCACTGCCTGAGGCTCGAGCTCCGGTCGAGTGGCGGAGCACGGCGGCGCAAAGCTGCCGGATCAGTGACCGGCCACCTCCTCCTCGCTACAACACCGGCAAACGGGAGCTGTCGCCTCGCTGGATGCGATGGAGGTCACAGGAGTGAGATTGGGGAGCCAAAGATGGAAAGAGGAGGCGGCTGAGCTCAGGTTATATATTGCGGAGGGTCCGGCAAGAAGCGATCGGGTAGGGCGAGCTGGAGCGCGGATCCCAAGGCGAGGGCTCCGGCGAGGCTCTCGGATGTGACGTGATCAATCCGGACCCGGAGTTGGGGAGGTTGGCGATCGGGTCACCCGTGGAAAAAGGGGAGAAAACGGGTCGGGCGCAGGAGACCCGGCTCTGGTGGTCCTGGGGGGGGAGTTGACCGGGGGTCAACGATCCCCCGTGGACCAATCAGAGCCCGCCAAGGCTTGAGTTTTTAATTGATTTTTTTGGGCCTTTAAATGGCCGAATTTTCAAAAACTTAAAACATGAAATATTTTTAATTTATTTTTTTCTATTTTTTTGTGATTTTTAATTAATTTTTTAAAATTAAAATAAGGTATTTACATAGTATAGCTATACATTGGTATTTATACAATATAGGGTTTTTGATTTTTTATTTTTAATTAGTTATTTTTATACATTTTTATTCCTATTTTATATTTTATTTATTTATAGAATAAAATGAGGAATAAAAGGCTATTTTTATTTTATTTTTATTATTTATATACATAGGGGAAATAATTAGTTATATACAACTACATACAAGGCATATATACAATATATTTTTGTATTTTAATTTTGTAATTTTTATTTGATTTTTCTTTCTTTTCTTTTTATTTATTTTATTTACAATATATACAATAGAATATTTACAAAAAGTTTTGAAAATAAATAAATTTATTTACAAGGTTAAATAGATAAGAAAGGGTGATCTATGTACATGGTGAAAGGTTCTTTTTGGATTTTTGATTTTTAAGTTTTTATTTTGTTTTTAATAGCTTCTAAATATATACAAAATATATACAAATATTTACAACAAATTTTTGGGTGAGGAAAATATATATATAATTTATTTATTTACAAATATTTACACTAGAGCCCCTATCTCCCTCTACTGTGGCTTTTATGCGGTCAGGCCCATGCTGAGCCCTCCCTTGGGTTAGGTTGCTCAATATTTATTCTAAATATTTCCCTCTTTTTCTTTTTCATCTTTATTCTTTTATTTTTGCACAAAAACATGCTAATTATCTATATTTACAAACATGCATGCTTTTGCTAATTGACCCTATTTACACATATCTACATGCATTTGCATAGGTTTTTGTAGCTAAAATATAAGAATAAAGAGTGATGAATGGGTATTCATCACCCCCCTATACTATACTTTGCTAGTCCCTTAGCAAACACTTATTTGAAAAAGAAGTGAAAAAAAAGAAAGAACAAGAAAAAGAAAAAGAGAATGTACATGGATCAAGGTTGATTATTAAACTTGCCTTCATTAAATTGAGGTATGGAGCTCAATCGGATCTTTGGATTATTGATGTGTCGGAACCTTATTTAGACTTAAGCTTAAAACCTAACAGCCTCTAAGTTCCACTATTCTATAACCAAGACTCCTCAATGCTCCAGATCAGAACAAGTCACCAATCACAAACCCTGAAGACCATGAATCTTTTCTTGTCCTGTGAAAGTGAGGTCTAAGCTCTCCACCTCAGAAATGGCAACTTGACAACCCTCCCCAACAAGGTAACTCTATGACCTCAATCTAGCCACTCTTTCCTCGAGGAGCGGGGTATTCCCTTCTAAGTTCAAGTACAACCGGCTCAAGAAGAGGGGGAAGAAGAGAATGGGTCAAGGCCAGTGTAGCCAAGTACCCTTGGGAGCTTGACCAGTGTAGCCAAGTCTCCCTGCTGCAAGCTACAACAGGTGGATCATGAAACCAAGCTTTGCTTATTGCACTTATATACATACTCCGGTGGGATTATCATTTTCTCTCAGACCCACCACTTTTTTGGAGTTCTTTTCTTTTTTTCACATTTTTTTTTCGAGTGCATCTATACAACATGTACATGTGCAGCATATATACAAGGAGTTTTTTTCCTCTTGAGCCAGTAGACTATCCCTCTTTTGAAGCTTTATTGCAACCCACAACTCCTGTCGTTAGACTTCATGGCAACCAGACCAAGTTGAGACGCACTTCCTTCACTAAATGAAGAAGAGAGGTTCCGCCTAGAAGTACTACCCTCATATGCTACCCCAAGCCAAGGAAGACTGCCTCCTCACCATCTCATCCGTAGAGAGCTCAGTGCATAGTGCGGTTGTCCAAGTAAAGCCATAATCTATATGAGTCATGTGTTGTTGTTAAGTGCTCTACTTAGGCTCATTGAGATGACATGTGATCATAGCCTAGTGGACTCAAAGAATTAAGTCACCATGGACCTGAAAAGCCTTAAACGTAAGCCCTATAAGGTTCCTCTTAGAAATTAGGTGGATTAAGATCTTAATCAAGCTCCATTTCTCAATTTGATTCCAGGCTTAGTTTAAATGTCAACTATCATCCAGAAAAACTATATACATATGTACAAAAAGATGCATATTTACACGAATTTTACAATCATGCAAAAATTTTTGCAAAATGTTTTGAAATCATGAATGATGATGCATGAAGTGCAAGTTTTGCAAAAAGATATTTACACACATTTACACAAGATTTTTGCAAACTTTTGATAAAAAATTTTGTACTATATACATAATTTTGATACAAAAATAGTTACACAAGCTTTACACACAAAAGATTTTTGAAATCATTTTTACAAAAATAATTTGTACACTAGCTATGTATGTGCAAATAAAAGAAGATTATGTACATGAAAATTTTTAATTTTTGTGGTTTTTAGCCATTTTTATTTATTAACACACTCACACAAAGTACGAGTTATGGCTAAAGTATATATGAAATATATACACACCCCCCTATACTTAGCTCGAACGATGTCCTCGGAGTCAAGAGCGATGAAGAAGACATAACTCGTGCTATGTATAGGGAAGTGAAAAGGAAGGCTATACAAAAGGAGAGTAAAAAGTCAAAAGGGACTCAGGTATTCCCCCTATACTTAGGATCAAGTAATCCTAAGTATAGCAGTCTGTACACAAAGGGAAAACCGAGTGGAGAATGTACAGGGTCTACCCCCCCTATACTTAGGGTAAGATATCCCTAAGTATAGGTAGCAAAACAGGGGTAGACAGAAACAAAAGAAATACCCGAAATGTCTCACATCCCCCCTATACTTAGGGTAAAGTGTACCCTAAGTATAGCATAATCACAAGATGAAGAAAGGGATGTGGGACTAAGGAATGTGGTGATATGGACATCTGGATCTATATACAGCGGAGGATCAGTAAAGCTCAGGCGTGAGATGCATTAGATGTGAGTCAAAGACCACATCTCACGCAAAATGAATAGGGGCAATATCAACGACCCGCGGCTCATGATCTAGAAATGGTTTGAGCCGCTGGCCGTTCACTCGGAAGGTACTCTCAGAAGACAACTCAGATATGTCGATGCTACCGTTGTCGTGTACCTTCCGAACCAGATAAGGTCCTTTCCATTTGCTCTGTAGCTTCCCTGGAAATAGTCTAAGCCTCGCATCAAACAGCCATACTCTCTGTCCAATCTCAAAATGTTTGTGGCTGATATGAGAATCATGCCACTCCTTGACTCTCTCCTTATAATGTAGGCTGCTTGAGAAAGCTGAATCTCTAAGCTCCTCCAGGGCAGCTAGCTCTGCCCTCCTCTGGTCTCCTATACCATCTGGATCCATGAGAATGTCTGTAACTGCCCAAAGTGACTTGTGCCTCAGCTCAACTGGTAGGTGACAGGGCTTGCCATATACGAGGCGAAAGGGGGATGTGCCCAAAGGTGTCTTGAAAGACGTCCTATATGCCCACAAGACCGAGTCCAATCGCTGTGACCAATCCTTTCGGTCAGGGCGGACGACTTTCTGCAGAATAGTCTTGATCTCCCTATTCGACACTTCGGCTAGACCATTCGTCTGTGGATGGTATGGGGTAGCAACACGATGATCTATGCCGAACTCGCTAGCAAGTGCCTTCACCTGGTCGTTGATGAAGTGAGATCCCCCATCAGAAATAAGAACTCGTGGAACCCCGAACCGCGTGATGATATGCTTCATCAAAAATCTGCAAACTGTCCTCGCATCAGCGGCTCGGGAGGGGATAGCCTCCACCCAACGACTCACATAGTCTACGGCCAACAGAATGTACTCGAATCCCTGACTCTTAGGGAATGGACCCATGAAATCGATGCCCCATGTGTCAAAAACCTCACAGAAGTGAATGGGCTGCATCGGCATCATATCACGCTGTCCACAAGTGCCCATCCTCTAACAGTCAGTACACCTCTTCACGAACTCATCTGAGTCCTTGAAGAGGGTAGGCCACCACAAGCCGGATTGGAGCACTTTCTGTGCCGTTCTCCTCCCAGAATGATGTCCTCCTGCCTCAAGCTTGTGGCAGTAAGTGAGGACGCTATGGTGTTCCTCCTGAGGAATACACCGACGCCAGACGCTATCCCCTCCCTCGTGGTAAAGGATGGGATCCTCCCAATGGTAAGACTTGGCCTTCGCTAGGAAGGTCTCAAGCCTCTGCCTGGGCCAATCTTGTGGGACTTTCCCAGCAACGAGAAAGTTCACAATATCGGCGTACCATGGGAGCGAGGCGATAGCAAGGATCGCCTCATCTGGGAAGGTATCTCTAATAGGATCAATCTGCTCAGAATCCTCAGGCTGCTCTAATCGGGAGAGATGATCCGCCACCACATTCTTGACTCCAGGCTTATCCTTAATCTCAATGTCGAACTCCTGGAGTAGAAGGATCCATCAAGTCAGTCTGGCCTTGGCATCCTTCTTTGCCATGAGGTACCTGATGGCGGTGTGATCTGTAAACAAAGTCACTCTAGATCCGATGATATATGATCTAAACTTATCCAGGGCAAACACTACGGCTAGCATCTCCTTCTCTGTGACCGTGTAATTCCGCTGGGCGGAATCCAATGTGCGGCTAGCATAGTGTATAGAAAATGGTACTCCATCCCTCCTCTGTCCCAGCACTGCCCCTACGGCAAAATCGGAGGCGTCCGTCATGATCTCGAATGGGAGAGACCAATCAGGCGGCTGGAGGACAGGAGCCTCAATCACACACTGCTGGAGAGTAGCAAACGACGAAAGACACTTGTCATCGACAAGGAACTCGGTGTCTTTCGTCAAGAGGTCAGTCAACGGCCGGGCAGTCCTGCTGAAATCCTGAATAAATCTCCTATAAAATCCAACGTGCCCCAGAAATGACCGTAACTGCCTCAAATTGGACGGCGGTGTGAGTTTTCTAATGACATCAACCTTGGCCGGATCCACCTCCATGCCCCTGTTGGAGATGATATGGCCAAGCACCGTCCCTTGAGTCACCATGAAGTGACTCTTCTCCCAAGATAGCACCAAGTGATACTCAATACATCGCTGGAGTACTCGATCTATGCAGTCAAGACAAGAATCAAATCCGTCGTCGTAGATCGAGAAATCATCCATGAAGACCTCTAAGCACTCCCCTACCATGTCCGAGAAGATCGACAGCATGCACCTCTGAAAAGTCGCAGGGGCGTTGCATAGCCCAAATGGCATGCGTCGAAAAGCGTATGTGCCGAAGGGACAGGTAAAGGTGGTCTTCTCCTGATCCTCAGGAGCGATGGCCACTTGGTTGTAGCCCGAGTACCCATCCAGGAAGCAATAATGGCTCTTCCCTGCCAGTCTCTCAATGATCTGGTCAATAAAAGGCAGGGGGAAATGGTCCTTCTTGGTGGCTTGGTTGAGTCTCCTGTAGTCAATACAAACCCTCCAAGAGGTGGGTACTCGTGTAGCAATCTCCTCTCCCGACTCACTGATCACAGTCGTGATGCCCGTCTTCTTGGGCACCACATGCAAGGGGCTAACCCACTTGGAGTCAGAAATGGGATAAATAAAACCTGCACCCCACCACTTCGATATTTCCTTCATCACAACCTCTCTCAGGTTGGGGTTTAGTCGCCGCTGGAACTCACGCGACGGCTTTGCCCCTTCCTCGAGATAGATATGGTGGGAGCACACTGATGGACTAATCCCATGGAGATCTGCTACGCTCCATCCGATCACCTTGCGGTTCTTTTCAAGAACCCCCATCAAACGGGATTCCTGCTCTCCAGTCAACTCAGCGGAGATGATGACTGGGTACATCTCTGGATCGCCCGCAAGGAATCGATACTTCAGCGAAGTAGGGAGCGGCTTCAGCTCTGGAATGCTGGGTGCCAGCAAATCTAGCTGCGGAAGAAACTGAGTGAACGCTGCAAGGTCGGCCAAATCTGCCTGGGAGAGTGAAAGTGTACTCTCGCAAACTGGATCGGGAGAAGGCTGCTCTACTGCACTGTCTCTGCTCGGCTCTGCTTCTACCTCCTCCTCATCAATAGGCTCAACTGGACTCGAGTCTGGCATCTGATCATAGCAATCGGCCCAATCAGACTCTGAATCCGAGGGATCTGTATCAGAAACGGTGGCATCAGTACCACCGGAAAACAAGGTGGCCTCAGCACCACCTTCATCAATCATCGTGCTGCGATCGAGGACCGGCTCTGCTGCCGCAATGGTATCCTGAACCAGGTCTGTGCTCTCCAGACTCTCCTCTGCTGTCATCTCTGCATCAGCTGTGTCTGAAAGTGAGAGGGTGGTCTGTGTCTCAAGGTCTGCCCAAGCTGCCTCATCATCTGTGATCACAAAATCACAGTCCTGGTGGATGTCTGGCTCTGCGTCTGTCAGCTGCTCTGAATCGGTACTCGCATCTGAGCGGGATCTGAATCTAGCTCTATAGTCCTCGACTGTTTCTATTTGTATACTCTCGCCCTGGACGCGAAAGTACACCTTCCCGCTATCATGATCAGTCACCGCCTTGGCTGTGGCCAAGAACGGACGACCAAGGATGATGGGGGTATCGGTCACTGATTCAGGGATCTCCATGTCCAACACTACGAAGTCCACGGGGAATTGCAGGCCCTGAATAGTGACGATAACGTCTCGTAATAACCCCTTCGGCCTCTTGACAGATCGATCAACGAACTGAAGGACTGTCCTGCTCTGTCGAAGAGTGCCCAACTCGAAGCGGTCGAGAAGGGCTGCCGGAAGATGGTTAATCGACGATCCGCTATCTAGAAGAGTACGGTCGAACCAATGCTCACTAATCTGGCATCTGACATACGGGGCCCCTGAATCTGGCCTCTTGGCTGGCAGTCGGTTCTGGATCGCAAAGCACGTGGCTTTGGTCAGCACATGTATCTCTGAAGTGTGGTTCCTCCTCCTCCTCCTGACTGTAGTCCTCTCTCTCAAAGATCTCTAAAGAAGGGGGATGTGCTGCAAAGCCTCCTGGAGGGTCAGCTGAATGTGAAATCGATCTATCATGCTCTGGCTGAACTCCTCAAGCTCTCTCTTTTTTGGATCATTTTTCTTCCCCTTCCCCATCTGAAGGGCTCTAGGGAAGGGGATCACTGGGTCCTTCTCAGATGAAGGACTAGGAAAAGGTCTAGACGGTTCAAGGACCGGATCCACACATACATCATGCACCACAGTGGGACCAAAAGAAAGTAAACCTTTTCCTTTATTCATAGCAGAATTCTGAGATACATGGACACGAGGACAAACAACATCTCTGTCTCTACAAACACCGGTGGCCTCAGTACCACCACGGGCTGGCTGCTCTGCTGTTGCTGAAGGTAGACGTCGCGCGGCATCAGTACCGCGGGCTGGCTCGGCTGCATGGGTGGCATCAGTACCACCTCCTAGATCTGGTGAAGCGGCGGCCTCAGTACCGCCGGTGGGATCAGCATCCTTGGTGGCCTCAGTACCACCGTCATCGTCTGGAGCGGCCTCAGTACCGCTCTCCTCCTCCTCCTGTGGCGCCTCGGGATGGTGCTCAGATGAGGCGCCGCCGCCTGCTGGGGTCCTACCGCTCCTAAGTGTGACAAAATCAGCATCAAATAAATCCGAAGATGTATCATCAAATGGGTCACTAGGAGTGGCTGACTCAGTATGTACTACCTGCTCAGACTTCCTCTTGAGGCTGTTCGGATTGGGCTCTATCTGGGCTGGTATGGCGGCCTTCCCTCTCACCAGGTCCCGCATCTCCTGGCGGAACTCGTCCATCTCCCGTCGGAATGTAGCCTGCTGGTCCGTGAGGAGGCGGGCGATATCATCCAAGGCGGGGCTCTCGTGGGAGCCCGACGGGTGGCCTCTCTGTGGGTGAGGCTGCTGGAACTGCTGTGGGTGAGAGGGGTAGGATGGAGGGTGCTGCTGGTATCCCTGGTGAGCCTGCTGCTCACGTCTCCAAGGCTGTCCCTGCTGCTGATAGGGACGAGGACCGTAGGCTGACTGCTGCTGATACGCTGGGGGCTGCTGCTGCGGCTGGTGATGGTCTCTCTGCTGGGAGTACTGCCCTCCCTGACCTGACGGCTGCTGCTGGGGATGGGCACCACCACTCCCCCACCTGAATCTGGGATGGTCTCGTCGGATCCCAGGCTGGGGACGGTCGTACCAGATCCCGTTGACATCCATCAATGGCTCGGCATCAAAGGGGGCTGGCGGGAGTACTGCCAGAGGCTGGTCCGGCTGGTAGACCACCATCTGCATCTCTGGAGATGGTGGAGACTGGTAGGTGGGCTGCGGCTGCTGGTACGGCTCCGCCTGTACAAGGTGAACCTGTCTAGGCTGCACTGGGTGCTGGAGCGCTGGGACGAGCTGCTGCCGGCGTCGCCTCGCGACTGAAGACGGGGCTGAGAAGCCGTCTGTGCCTCCTGGAGACACATGAGCTGTGTCTTCATGTCGCTCAAGACCTGTGCCATCTGATCCATCTGCGCTATGCTCTGGCACTGCTTCTTCTCTATCAGCTCCATGCGGTCCAACTTCTCGCTGATGATACCCATGTCCGCAGCTGACGACTCTAACTGTGCTGCTGCTGTGGCTGCGGACGAACTTGAAGGACCTGCATCTACCCGTGCTATCCTCTGGTACTGCACGGGTCCTGGCTGATGTGGTTGGGTCTTCTGAGTATAGAGCCGGGTCTGGGACATAACCATGTAGTTCTCTGCCATCTCCTCAAAAATAGCCCAGACCTGGTCGTGGTCCTTGGCGAAGTAGGACCCGCCACAAGAAGCATTCACCAGGCCCTGTAGCTCTGGTGACAGTCCACTGAAGAAGCTCTGAACTAGGTTCGGCTTCGTGATGTCATGGTGCGGGCATCTGTCCAAAAGCTCTCTGAACCTCTCCCAAGCCTCGTGGAACTGCTCGTTGGGGAACATGGAGAAGTTACTAATCAGGGCCCTCGCTGCATTCGTCCGCCCGAGTGGATAGTACTTATTCAAGTACTCGGTGCGGAGCTGCTCCCAGGTATAGACGAATCTCCCCAAATGCTTCAGCCACGTGGTTGCTCTGTCTGCTAGTGAGAAGGGGAAAGCGATCATCCTGATCGTGTCCTGGTCCACATGTCTGTCGTGGACAGTGCTGCATATCATAAGAAACTCCTGGAGGTGGAGGTGGGGCTCCTCTGTAGCAAGTCCGTAGAATCGAGGAAGCATCTGCAATGTGTTCGGGGGGAACTTGAAGTCCCCTACGATAGCTGGAACCACCACCCATTGGTGCATCAGTGTAGATCCGGGATTGTGTAAATCCCGCATCGGTCTCGGTGGTCCTGCTCCTCCTGCGGCTGCTGCCGCTGCGGCGGCGGCCGCGGCTGCTGCTGCTGCTGCGGCTCGTGCCTGTGCATCTGCATCTGGGATCTCCTCGGGCTCGCTCTGCTGGTCTCTCTCTGCTCTGAGCCTCTCCAACTCACGCCTCATCTCCATCATGAATGCTCCCTGATCGCGGAGCTGCTGCTGAACTGTATCAAGTGATGCGATCAGGGTGGAGTTGATCGCTCCCTGGTCTAGTACAATATGCTCTGGTCTACGGGAGTGATCATCAGAACTGCCTGCTCCGGCCATCTCGACGTCTGCAAAATCAAATGAGCCCAACTCAGGTGCTGTCAAGTGAATCAGTCTCTCCTCGGGCTCATGTCTCTCGGGAAGATCAGAAAGGGGATCGAGGGGGAACAGGGTGGAGTCGTACTCGGGCTCGGAGAGCGGGTCTGAGCTCTCGCGAGCCAACCTAGATGATGAGGTAGACGCGCCCGAAAGCGGTGCAGCCAGAGGCTGCCTAAGAGACCGTCTACCCATCATCTTGATCTAGCGAGTAGGGCGGATGAGATCTGGAAAAACTATGATCTGAAAACAAACCCCCGGTTCACCAACGCAACACGAGCTGAAGACCGTGAAAGTTCGGTCAAATTATCTTGTCGATTTTATTTTGGTGAACACACAAATATCAGAGCGCTTACGTGACCTGTTGGGATATCCGCTGCTAACCCCAACCGACTGTCCCGCACGGAAGAGTCGGTAGTCAGTCGAGTTTAGCAACGGGGGGCTCTACCTAGTGTTCGGGTCACTCTCTCGCGCATACAAACCAAGCAATGAGGGGGTTGCTCTCCCCAAGACAGAATTTTTAGGGTGAGCGAGTTTTAAGGTCAATAGTCTTAGCAGTCCCAATTTTATGGTTACACTTTTTAGGTATTTTTCAAAGCAAACAAGAACGCCTAACGAATTTTTCGATTCTCCTGATTATTAAGTCAAAAACAGGGGGGAGAAGTCGAAAAAGCCGATGCACGAGAAATCAATGATGCATGCAAAGTCAGAAATGCGTACCTTGCTCCAGCTCTCTACATGCAATATGATCCGCGCATAAAAATAAAGACAGAAATTAAACTAAGCTAAATGATGCAGCGGGAAGCCGAGTCCTAGATGAGCAACTTCTAGCGAAGAACCGTCTAACCGGTCACCGGCCTCCAAGCCAAAGGGTCCGGTCTTGGCTCGTCCCTCCCCTGCCAGACAAATCGGGGGTAGGAGTAAGCGCTTTACAGGACGAGCTACGGCACGTAGGCTACGGAGGCTAGCGAGTCGGTTATTTTTATTATTTATTTTAAGTAGGTCCAATTACGGTCTATAGGAACAGATAGGCAATTAAGGTGTGTGGATCCTACTCAATTACGTCACAATCACCAGAAAGTCCTAAATCTAGGGGCTCGAGCAAAAACCGCGCAAATCCGGCAAATGACAGTAAGAAAGGAAAAAGAAATCCGCGAAGAAAACCGCGAAAAACCGCAAGTCCTAATGGGTCCCCCGAGCACACCGGTGCTCGGCGAAACAGACCCGCTACGGTCTCAAGTCCAAACAGTCTCAAAAGTGTCCTGTATTATTACAATTAATAATGAAGGAAATAAAAATCTATCCTAATACCTCACCCACTCAACTCTCTCTCTCTCTCTCGCTCTTTCCTGCGGCTTCGTAGAGAAAGAAGCCGCCTCCAAGTGCCGCGGCTGCACCGGCTCCTCGAAAGTAGCCTCCGCGGTCCTCGGGCCCTCGCAAGATAGACAGAAGAGTGGTCAGACCAATAAAAATAATCAAATAAAAAGAAATGAAGATAAAAGTGAGGGTATATGTGCAAAAATGGAAAATAAAATAATCACACAAAATAAAACAAAAATAAAAAGAAAAGAAAAACAAAAAGAAAATAGATACAAAAAAACCGCGAAAAGCCGCGAAAACAAAAACGAAAATAAAAACAACACTACTAAGCCGTGCTCCCCGGCAACGGCGCCATTCTGATGAGCGACCCGAGCGAACGAGGTAAAGGTACTAAATAGGTCGTTGCGACCTCTATCACTCAGAGTCACTCAATCAAGAAAAATATCGGACCGCGAAATAGAAATAAAATCAATCAATCAAGGCAAGCGGTCCTAGCTATGGGATTAACCTGGTATAGCACCCAGGGTCGAACACAAGGAGCACGGGTTGGCCTAGGGCCTACGAAGTAGTAAAAAGAAAATAAAATCAAAGAAAAGTATTTTTTAGTGGTTTTTAATAATTTTTATATTTTTTTAGGATTTTGGAATATGAAGAAAATAAAAGAAGGCAAATATAAACACACTTTGGCAATTTATTTAACACACCAAAAATCAAGCAAAAATTCAAGAAAAATGGTTTTTATGTTTTTTAAGTTTTTAAGTGTTTTTGGTGAATTTTTGATAATTTTCTAAGGTATATTTTATTTTCTAAAAATCAAACAGTGCTTAAAAGAAAGGGTACTGTCCAGCAAGGCCCAAAACCCAAAGATAAAATATCTAAGGATCTCAGAGGGCCCTGGAGGTAATTTTCCTGTAATCTAGAGAAAATAAGGAAAATTTGGGCACAAAATTATTGTTTTTGGATTTTTAGATTATTTATTATAATTTTTATGAGTTTTTAAGGTTTTTTAGATTTTTAGGGTTTTTAAGTGATGAAAAATAGCCAAAATTGGCCAGAAAATCAAACAACAAACAAAGAATAGTAGCTAATTTTTTTAGAATTTTTGGGGGTGATTTTATATTTTTTTGGGATTTTTAAACCTAGACAGTAGCTAAAATAGATGTTTTTGATTTTTTAAAAATACTAAATAAAATCAAAAATGTCCTCAAAAATTCTCAAAAATCCTACAACATGGCAGGAGCCATGTGTCAAATTTTCATCGAATTTGGAGGTGGTTTGATATTTATTCAAAAATCAAAAAGGGGGAACTGTGCACAGGGACTTAAGTGCAAATACCCGAAACTCTGGGGGTCCAGGTGCAATTTTCCCAGCAAGTCACGCGCGTGGCGCGTGCCTGGGGCACTCAGGGACCTTCTGGTAATAAAAACCAAGTTCTTGGACCTTTTGGTAACTCGTACCAAAAAGTCCAAGGGTACGGTTGCAAATAACCCACTAAAATCCGCACATGCGTGAATAAAAGGCTCACAGGGGCACAAATGTAAATACCATAAAGTTTCTATCCATTCATTAACCAACCAGAAGTACAGGGAAATAGTTGCAAATAACCAAGACAAACACGTGGCGAAGCACGTGAGATCACATACACAGGGGTATAAATGCGAAACTAAATAAGCACGAGGTCCGAGGTGCAAATTACCCTACGTAAATAAAACTACTAAAATATTTACAGGACTGACACGTAAAACAAAAAGCTAAGAGGGGGCCTAAGTAATTTACCCCTTATTCAGTCGACGGCTCGATGGCGGACGCGTGGCGAATCCAACGGTTCAGGTGCCTGGCGCCTCTTTCTCCTGCAGCACGTGGGCCTGATCGACGGTGCGGAGGAGGACACGTGGATGATCGAACGGGGTTGGGCTCAGGTGCCTCTCTCCTCAGCGCGAACGGTCCAGATCAGCTCCCCAAAGTAATCAACGGCAACTGCTCTTCGATGAATGGACGGCCGTGATTGAAACTGGAGCGGTGGGGCTGATCGGACGGTGAAGGAGGATGGTGGAAGAACACTCAACCGGCGAGCTTCGCCGGCCTCGCGTGCGTGATAGGGTCCTCCTCAGCTGCCTCCAAGTATCGGAGAAGATCGGCGGTGAAGTCCCGCAGCTGGTGGTGTTGTCCGCTGGCCCAGCTGAGCCCTGGAGGGGCTCCGGCGAGGTCGTTGGCGAGAAGCTCCTGGTCTGAAAGTAAGGGGGTCTCAGATGACTCCCTTTTGACCTGCAAAATGAACCAAAAGCTTCGCGGGTCGAGGGCAAAGTGCCTCGACCCGATGAAGCGGAGTGACGGTGGTCTGTGGGTCGGGACGAGCGAGCTCCGGCGAGCTGGGGATGGTGGAGCTCGAATCCCAGCTCCGGGGTGAGCTGGGTTGAGTGAAAGGGCGAAGAACGTGCGTGGGGGAAAGGCGATGGTGACAGTGCGTTCCGATGATCGAGATGATGGACGATATGGCCGGAATCAGAGGAACACGTCGGAGATACAAATTGGGCGAAACAAGAAATTACGCTAAATGGAAGGGCCAAAGGAGTACCTGGGTGGAGCGAAAGACTGTGCTGGAGCTTGGCTTGCTCCTGGTCGTCGCCTCGAAGGGTGTCACTGCCTGAGGCTCGAGCTCCGGTCGAGTGGCGGAGCACGACGGCGCAAAGCTGCCGGATCAGTGACCGGCCACCTCCTCCTCGCTGCAACACCGGCAAACGGGAGCTGTCACCTCGCTGGATGCGATGGAGGTCACAGGAGTGAGAGTGGGGAGCCAAAGATGGAAAGAGGAGGCGGCTGAGCTCAGGTTATATACTGCGGAGGGTCCGGCAAGAAGCGATCGGGTAGGGCGAGCTGGAGCGCGGATCCCAAGGCGAGGGCTCCGGCGAGGCTCTCGGATGTGACGTGATCAATCCGGACCCGGAGTTGGGGAGGTTGGCGATCGGGTCACCCGTGGAAAAAGGGGAGAAAACGGGTCGGGCGCAGGAGACCCGGCTCTGGTGGTCCTGGGGGGGGAGTTGACCGGGGGTCAACGATCCCCCGTGGACCAATCAGAGCCCGCCAAGGCTTGAGTTTTTAATTGATTTTTTTGGGCCTTTAAATGGCCGAATTTTCAAAAACTTAAAACATGAAATATTTTTAATTTATTTTTTTCTATTTTTTTGTGATTTTTAATTAATTTTTGGAAATTAAAATAAGGTATTTACATAGTATAGCTATACATAGGTATTTATACAATATAGGGTTTTTAATTTTTGATTTTTAATTAGTTATTTTTATACATTTTTATTCCTATTTTATATTTTATTTATTTATAGAATAAAATGAGGAATAAAAGGCTATTTTTATTTTATTTTTATTATTTATATACATAGGGGAAATAATTAGTTATATACAACTATATACAAGGCATATATACAATATATTTTTGTATTTTAATTTTGTAATTTTTATTTGATTTTTGTTTCTTTTCTTTTTATTTATTTTATTTACAATATATACAATAGAATATTTACAAAAAGTTTTGAAAATAAATAAATTTATTTACAAGGTTAAATAGATAAGAAAGGGTGATCTATGTACATGGTGAAAGGTTCTTTTTGGATTTTTGATTTTTAAGTTTTTATTTTGTTTTTAATAGCTTCTAAATATATACAAAATATATACAAATATTTACAACAACTTTTTGGGTGAGGAAAATATATATATAATTTATTTATTTACAAATATTTACACTAGAGCCCCTATCTCCCTCTACTGTGGCTTTTATGCGGTCAGGCCCATGCTGAGCCCTCCCTTGGGTTAGGTTGCTCAATATTTATTCTAAATATTTCCCTCTTTTTCTTTTTCATCTTTATTCTTTTATTTTTGCACAAAAACATGCTAATTATCTATATTTACAAACATGCATGCTTTTGCTAATTGACCCTATTTACACATATCTACATGCATTTGCATAGGTTTTTGTAGCTAAAATATAAGAATAAAGAGGGATGAATGGGTATTCATCATGTTGCTGAAAGATGCAACAAGACCATCATGAATATGACTCGTTCAATGATGAGCAAAGCACATTTACCACTTAGTTTCTGGGGATATGCAATAGAAACTGCAATATATATCCTGAATAAGATTCCTAGCAAATATGTACCTAAGACTCCTCATGATCTCTGATATGGAACCAAACCTAGTGTTATTCACTTGAGGGTTTAGGGTTGCTTGGTCCATGCGAAGAATGTGGACGCAAGTAACCTAGAATCTCGCTCTCGTGAGTGTTACTTCATTGGGTATGTTAGAGATGGTATTGGATACCAACTCTATGACCCTGAGACCCAAAAGGTTTTTGTTTCTAGAGATGTGAAATTTTTGGAGAATGATTTCCTTAAAAGTCAAGATAAAAATGAAGTAGAGGAAGTCATTGAATCCCATGAGGATTCTGAGCTTCCTGAACCAGAAACTGAAGAGGTAAATAAAGATGAAACACCCATACCTCTTCGAAGGAGTTCGAGGGTGGTTGCACCACCTGAAAGGTATGGATTCCATGTGTCAGGTGAGACTGACAATGATCCTACTTCATTTGATGAAGCACTCACGGATGATGACATGGATAGATGGATGCTAGCAATGATGTTAGAAATTGACTCCATGCATAAGAATGGTGTATGGACCCTAGAGGATCCACCTAAAGGGGTAAAACCCATTGGGTGTAAATGGATCTTCAAGAGAAAAAGGGGACCTGAAGGGAAAGTAAAGACTTTCAAAGCACGACTCGTAGCCAAGGGTTATACACAAAGAGAAGGAATCGACTACGATGAGACATTATCTCCTGTGGCTATCCTTAAATCCATCAGGACACTGCTAGTTATAGCTGCATATCTTGACTACGACATGGGCAGATGGACGTCAAGACGACTTTCCTCAATGGATACCTCAAGGAGGATATCTATATGGAGCAGCCCCAGGGATTCATAACTGAGGATGGAAAAGTATGCAAGCTGAAGAAATCCATCTATGGGCTCAAGCAAGCTTCTCGTAGCTGGAACATCAGATTTGATGAAACCATAAAGAGTTATGATTTTGTGCATAATTCTGATGAACCTTGTGTGTACAAGAAGCTTAGTGGGAGCACCATTGTGTTCATCGTGCTTTATGTAGATGACATCCTTATCATTGGGAATGATACACGGATGATGACCAGTGTAAAGATTTGGCTATCCCATACCTTTGAGATGAAAGATCTTGGAGAAGCCTCTTACATCTTGGGTCTGAAGTTGTTCAGAAACTGAGAGAAGAGGATATTGGGATTTTCACAACATGGATACAATAAGAAGATTCTTGAACGATTCCGTATGGATAGTTCCAAGAAAGGATTCCTACCCTTAAGACATGGTATCCACCTGTCTAAAGGAATGGCTCCTCAAACTGTTGAGGAGAAGAAAACCATGGCTGGATGCCCTTATGCTTCAACTGTAGAAGCTTAATGTATGCTACGATGTGTACAAGTCCAGATATCTGCCATGCAGTAGGAGTGGTAAGTCGTTAACAATCTTGCTATGGAGCGCAACACTGCAATGCAGTAAAGAACATATTCAAATATCTAAGACGGACGCAAGATTACATCTTGGTCTATGGAGATGGTAATCTCCAAGTCTTGGGATATTCACATTCTGACTTCCAATCGGATATTGATGATCAAAAGTCGACATCAGAGTTTGTATTCTTGTTGAATGGTAGTGATGTGAGCTGGAGAAGCAAGAAGCAGGACACTACAACAGATTCAACAACAGACGCCGAGTACATTGCCGCATCGGATACTGCAAAGGAGGCCGTGTGGTTGTGCAAGTTCGTCCTGGAGCTTGGCATAGTTTACTCTGATACTCCCATCCCGCTACTCTGCAATAACACGGGAGCCATTGCCCAGGAGAAGGAACCCAGATGGCATCAGAAGAGCAAGCACGTGGAAAGGAAATACCACATCATTCGGGAGATTCAAAAGCGTGGTGATATCATCATCACCAAGGTGGCCTCTGCCGACAACGTTTTTGATCCTCTTACCAAACCTCTGATACAGAAGGTTTTCGACCAGCATGTAATGAGTATGGGTTTAAGGATTGTTCATGAATGGTTCTGATGTCTAGTGGGAGATTGTTAGCAATGTGAGCCCGATACGAACCATTCCTGCAATAAATGTTATTGTAATAAATGATTTATCAATAAAAGTTATTGATTATGTTTCACTCCCTTTCTGGAATTGATTGAATGAATGCACTATAAGGTCCCTCTATACAATATCGGTTATGTAGCATGGCCAACTTAATAATCATATAGTTGTTGATTCATTGATTGAATCATAGAGGCTGATGCTTGAATGAATATCTAAGGACTTAGATAGATGACTCATCAAGCATCATCAAATGATTGATAAGTGATGATCTCCAGCCTGAGTAGGAGATGGCAATCCTTGCTTATTAGGCTGATATCTTTCTGACCTCTTGATGCAGGTCCTCTGCATGGGAATATTGATTTAGAGGTGTCAGACTAGTTGAGTCAATGAGTTGACTTAACGAGATCGAGATAACCAAAGACCTATGTTGAATGCTGTCACAACAAAGGCACACATCCTCTGACCAGAGACAGATACATTGCTATAGTCCTGAGTGTGTACATTTGGCAGACCAATAGGTTGATGACCTAACCAAGGTCTATACACCGGCGAGCTGGTGTGCATGTAAGGACATATGAGTAATACAATC
The DNA here is from genome assembly GCA_037367405.1 of Ottelia alismoides. Classification (NCBI taxonomy): domain Eukaryota; kingdom Viridiplantae; phylum Streptophyta; class Magnoliopsida; order Alismatales; family Hydrocharitaceae; genus Ottelia; species Ottelia alismoides. Next base: position 229,272 of record JAZKJV010004853.1, read on the forward strand.
TCTCAAAGGGATCATACAGGTTCACTTGTGAACCGGGAGACATGAGCTCACTCATGAGGTATTGGGACTGATCAAATTCCATGCATGGTCGTCGTGCTTTGGAAGCATGAAATGAATTTTAAGGTAAGATATATGCTTTGTGAAAGCATATGATCTATACCAAATCCCAATGACCAAGAATGAGAAACTTAGTGATCAGACCATGAAGATGACTGTGAAAAAGTGATCTATATCTTCTGGATGATCATGAGTCTTCCAGTATGCAAGATGTACAGGTATTGGGAATACCTGAGGGTGATTTGATCATAAACGATTGTATAACCATGACGCTTCCATTCCAAGGGAGTGATGACACAGGTCTGGATTTTAGTGACTCCTCTCATTAGAGAAGTAACCTAATCTTAGTCCATGTATTGGACATTGATCTTAATGAGATTTAGATGCAATGAGAAGATTAGGTTTACAGCCTTGATTTAATCAAGCATCTATGAGAGGTCCATGGGATCTGGATTTGAGATGTGATGTCAGTATCCAAGTCACTATGCGTGGAACAATACAATCGCCCTGTCCATATCTCCAAGTATCAGCGGAGAAATCACATTATTCTTGAAGGGTTAAAGAATAATTCCATAAGATCTAAGCATTAAGAAATTGATAATTAAATGTGATTTAATTATCTTGATGTGTGTGGAAATTATCCAATATAATTAAATGTGATTTAATTATTACGGATAAAGATAATGTGGATAGCAATATCCAATTATTCATAATATATTATAAATGTGATTTATAATGTATAAGAGAGAGCTAATTATAATTTATATTTGTTGATTAATTATTAATGTGTATTGGATACACGTTGTGTAATTAATTGAAAATGTAAATTATATTTTGTTTTGGGTTGTGAATGTGATTCACAAATTTCTAATGTCAAGATTGCAATATTCTCAAAATTAATTATGAATTATTTTTGAAGAATAAAACACAATAAAAGTTGTTGGATTAAATAAAGGAGATTTCCATGGAGATTTGCAATCTCTTGAAATCACATGAGATTGCTCCCACTTGCAATCAAGTGGACGGCCACCATAACCAATATGGAAATTGGTGGTAGTCCGCCATGATACAAGAGGAGGCAATCTCCATGTTGGTAATCTCCCTTATTTGATTGGTTTAATTTCAGGATTGATGTATATTTGATTTGTCAAATATATTTGATCAAAATTAAACTATTAGTTGTTGGTTTTTACCAACAACAATCTTGACCATTGTATTAGACATAAATCAATCTCATCCATTGATTTTATATGTCTCGTGGATTGAGATCCATGGATCCTAAAACCCTATAAATAGAGAGGCATACCATGCTCTCTTGTACATGCTTTTGGAAGCACATCTCTCTCTCTCTCTCTTTCTCTCCCCACATGCCAACACTCTCTCCCTCTCCTTGGTGGCCATCTACCAAACCCTAAGGGAGAACATCGTCGTCGCCTTCGCCACCGTGTCACTGCTTCGACGTTCTTCGATTCTCCATTTTCTTGGAGTTCTACGCTCGCGAGTTCACCGTGCTTGGATCAACTTGTTGGATTGCGAGGATCGCGTGATTCTTCCCCGTGCTAGCAAGCTTCTTCTCCGAGGATCGCACTTGAGACAGGAGGTCTCTTTTCATAGAGACTCGATCAACCATGCTTCAAGAGGTATTCCTTCTACTTGTTGTTGTTATAGATGAAACGGTCCGAGAATCGTTCTTGGATCATGTGGTTTCATTGCATGAAAAAAATTTTAAATTCCGCTGCACCGAACAACTAGTACAACTAGTCATTCTTTGTCGTATTTGAAACGACGTTTACGCTTCCATGATGTGATTTAGGATTATTCCATATCCTTCATGTGTGTAAGATGGAGACTGTTGAGTCGTCTCAGAATGCACATGATAGATGTGATGCACTGGTGGCCGTGAAAGTAAACCTTGCTCTCTGCTCACTAAATGAGCAAGTGATATGGAAGACTTCCCGGAATCTGTTTGTATCTCTTGGAGACACATAGTTTGAGTCTTCAGGTCACTCAAACATCTCTCAATCACGTCGAGCTTGTCCAAATCATGGCAATTCTTCTCAGTTATTTCCATGCGATCCACTTCTGACATTTGATCCCCATATCATGTAACGGGGATTCAGAATTGGTAGAAGCAGAAGAAGAAGGAGTTCCCTCAATTTGTGCCACTCAGGAATGCTGGTGGTAAGATGGTGGCTCGGTCTAAGTATAAAATCGAGTCTAGGACATCGTTGTGTAGTTTTCGGCCATCTCCTCGTAGATAGCACATATTTAATCCTCATGCTTTAAGAAATATGATCCACCACAAGATGCATTCACCAGTCCCTGTGACTCTGATGTCAGCCCACAAAAGAAACTCTGCACTAGGTTTGGCTTTGAGATATCATGGTGGGGAAACCTATCTATGAGCTCTCTGAAATGGTCCCATGCTTTGTGAAACTGCACGTTCTCTAGCATGGTGAAATTATTGATCATATATCTTACAACATTAGTACCACCAAGTGGGTAGTATTTGTTCAGATATTCAGTTCAAAGTTGCTCCCAAGTAGAAACGTATCTCCCCGAATACTTTAGCCAGTAGGCTGCTCTGTCCGCCGGGGAGAATGGAAATGTAATCAACATGACCGTGTCCTCATTTACATATGAATCATGCACCGTATTGCAGATCAACTCAAATTCTTGTAGGTGCAAATGCGGCTCCTCAGTAGAATGCATGTGGAACTTGGGCAGCATTGTATCGTCTAGGGTCTAAGCTCAGAATTGCCATGAAAGGCAGGGAGATGAATCCACTGATGCATAGTCGCAGATCTAGGGTTATAGAGCTGCTTCATCGTTCGACCATGGCCAAGTGGTGGTCTCTCCTCTCCATTCGAACTCTCAGCCCCCTCATTATCGGGAATCTCAATATCCAGATTTTCTCTTCTGGCTCTCAACTACGTCAGCTCAACTCGGACATCATTCATCAATCTACCCTGCTCCCTAATCTGGTTTTGCATCGACTCTAGGGAAACAAGTAGACAACTTTTAATAGTTGCATGGTTGATCACTACATATGTAGTCTGTGGTTGTTGCAGTCCTTTTCGAGCCATGGCATATGCAAAGGAAACAAATTCAGATTAGGTTCTGCTAGGTCAACATGCAATTGCTGAGGTAGAATAGGGTTATCTCAAACTGAAGGTGATGATGATGGAGAAGAAGATGGAGTAGGAGAAGTGCTTCTAGGGTTGGAATCACGCTTGGAAGAGGAGACACGATGGGACCTTGGTTTGTGAAGAGGGACATACCAAATCGACCTAGATGAAAAGGCATATGTGCGAGAGAGAGGATCGACCAAAGTTGATCGAAGTGAGAACCTACCCATCATCATAACTAAAAATAAGACAACTAATATGAGTGACTGCTAGAGATCTCAAAGATTAGACTTACACCACTCAATCAATACACAAAGCAAACCATGATTTCACCAACTCAACTCGGTGATGACTGTGAAAGATCGATCGTTAATCTTTTCAGTTTTAGAGTTAGTTGTCAATGCAACCTTTTCACAAATTATGCAAGTTGATAGGTGCATGAATTTCCCAGACGACTATCCCGAGTCCGTACGGCTAGTTGCACCTACATTCAGCCAGTATGGGAGTAAGTACGGACCATTTCGAGCTACTCATTTTACTTGAGGATGGAGCCTTACGTAGTTTCATCTAAACCTCCCTTTCTGCTAATGAAACCAGGACCATTTTTGGCTACCCAAGAGTTCCCACTGAAGAATAGCTAACCATTTTTAGAATCAGTAGTCTAAAAAGAAATCCGAGCTTTGGCTCTAGCCTTATGGCTTGTCTCTCACTCACAAATCTGGAGAGTACCTACAAACTATCACAGGGATTACTCTCGCAACAAGTAGAGTCCATTATGTTTAGTTTTAAAATTAGGTAAAATTAGCAGTCCCTGATTTATTTTTCGATTATCACTTTTTATATCTTTTTCAAACAATGCCTAACGTATTTTTATCTTTTCTTTTTTTCCTAACTAAAGGAAACTAGGTTGTGCATCCTAAAATCTAACTATGGATGCACAAACAAGAAGATGAAAACCCTAATCAAGCACCTAGCCTCAAAAATCCGCTGAAAATGACGAGAAAAATGCGAGAAAACTACGGTGGGTATCATGTTGACCCCACGTGCACGACACCTGGTGAAACAAACCCAAAGATAAAGGGAGTCCAGATACAAGTCAGGATGCCCTTAAGGGGCTTCTTCGACAAAATGAAAAATGGGAAATGCCCTTAAACTTTTTACAAAGGGAATACAAAAAGAAATTGGCTTTTCGGCTCTCAGCTATGTTGCTCGAATCCTACAACACTAATAAGAAACAAAAAGGCATAAAGTAAAAAATGAGATGATGAAAAGGAAGACAAAACCCTAAAACCCAAGGTTCTAAAATCTACCCTAGCGCTGCCTCCTCGATAATGGCGCTATCTGAAAAACCGCCCACCTGATCTAATTTTCTAAAAATAATAACAAAGGTCATTATATCAACCAGGTGGATTTTATCAGAAAGTTTATAATTTTAGTTATACTCCTAAGCTAGATGTCTATAGTATTAGTACGTGGGTGTCGAACTCAGGGAGGCAGACCATGGAAAACTAAGGTAAACTAATATAAAATCTAAGGTAATGGGTTTCCTAATTTTTATTTATTTTTAAGGAATTTTCTAGATTTTTATTTGATTTTTATGAATTTTATATTCCTCTTATTATTTAAATATACCTATGTAAAATATAGGAATAGATTTTATGTTTTTATATTTGGTTTTATGTTTTGAAATTCTTATGTGTTTTAAGTATTTTGCAATTTTTCTATAATTTAGAAAAAGTTCTGTTATTTTTATTTTGATTTTAAAGTCGAAAATTATTTTTTATTAAAAATAAGGTTTATTCTTAATTTTAAATTAGTAAAAAGCAAGAAAATATTTTTATTCTATTTTAATCAAAAAATAGATGAAAATACCTTTGAAATGAGGCATTGCACATATTTGTGTGATTTTTAATGAATTAGTTATGATTGTATGAAGTTTTTAGGTATTTTGTATTTTGTTATTGATTCTAATATTTAATTTTTATTTTATTTTTTTGTATAATATGCAAAAATATAATAAGATACTCTATAGGTGATTTTTTGAATATTTTTTAAAGTATTTTTATATTTTTATTTTTTAAAAATTTGTTATATTTGTATTTTTTTATAATTATTATTTAATACTAGAAAATATTTTTGTTTTGATCTAAGATGAAGGCTCTCGCTCAATCGCAATGGAGGATGATGGAGGTTCCACTCTGTTGAAGCTCCTATCCTTGAGGCAGTGTATTTCGCCTTCAGATATTCGATAGAAGTGCCAATAGATCCCAGATCTCCAGGTGCTTCGATTTTTTGTAGATCTCTAGGTACTCACGGTGCTCGAAGCTCTATTGTACTTTGGATTCAGATGTTGTTGATGGAATCCACAGATGCAATGATCCAATGAAGAGTCATGCTTCTTATAGATGAAGATAGGAACTGAAGAAATCAACTCAGATCCTCGTGCATATATGTAGAAAATTCACACTCCAATGGCATTCTGGATGCTTCATGCTCTAGGACCTGCAAGTGTTGAAATAAGGCTCGAGGATGCTATCCTCGACCTGAAGTTAGATGTAAAATCGAATGGAATGGATGGGGATTCGATCCTCAATGAATGGAAGAAGTGGATAGATGAATCTCAGATCTAGATGATTTGAGATGATCAGAAGATGAAGAGATGATGCGAAGAAGCGAGAATTGATCGGGGAGGCGATGAAGATGGTCGAAGGTTGGATTGAGGGGGGTTTGGTATGAGATTTGATCGATAAATAGAGAGAAATCGAGGGTTTGACAGGAGAATATGAAGGGAGGAAAGGAAATCAGAGGAATCCTACTTGGATTGCGGACGGACTCGCTTGGGGCGTTGGGATCAGAGCAAGTGCTCTGAGGTCTTTGCCTCGATATGGCTGTAGCGTGGAGGCTGTTGCACGCCAGAGCGGAGCGACTCACCAGCTATGATCATGTCGCGCCTCCTTCTCTTCGTTGCAATGACGATCGGATGCATCTGTCACTCTCGCGTGGACCCTCTCTTGGAGCTCACTAGAGGAAGGTGTGTTAATGGCGAATGGGGAAATCGATGGCTTGGGGAGCATGCCACCATATGTGATCACCTGGTGGCAGCTCCCATCATCGGTGGTTTGTTAGAGTACCAGCCTAACAGCCGGTGGGTGGAGGTGATAGGGAAGGAGAGGACGATGGGCGGAGAGAGGAATGACATAGGAAGACGGAGCAAGGAAGGAGAAAGGGGGAAAAGGAGGAGAGGGAGAGAGAGAAAGGGAGAGAATAAAATAAAATTAAATAAATTAAATAATTTAATTAACTAAATAGATTAATAAATACTAATTAATTTAAATAAATTCATCAAATAAATAAATTGATTATCAAATTAAATAATTAAATTGAATAAATAAAGAAATAAATGAATAATTTAAAGGAATAAATATATAAATAAGAAGTAATTAACTAGTTAAATAAATAATTTAATAATTTTTTATTTATTTAAACTTAATAAAATATTAATAAAGTATAAAAATATAAGAAATGACATATATTAAATAAAGTAAAATTAAGATATATTGTACAATTTATACCAATAGAGTCCCAAAATCACTTTTTGCATATTAACTCTGAGTTTATTGAAATAAGTTTCCTTTGATATATAATTCTATAAAATGAACTTTAAAATTGACTATGCCCAATTCAGAGTCCATATGGTCGACTTACGAGGTCCAGAAAACTAGGTTCACGGCTTCATGGCTTCAGGATTCATTGGCTTTTTTTAATAACTAATATTTTTTATTTTTTCTACTTGTTTTTAGAAACATATTAGAAAAATAATTAAGATGAATAGAGTTAAAAATAAATATTAAGGAAATCGTGAAGTTTATAAATATAGTACCTATACACAAAGGGATCCAAACACCAAAACTTATATGTTTTATTCTAATACTTTTTGATATTTCTATAAAATGTATTAGTTAAAAAACGGATTTTAAAAGTGATTTTGGTCAATTTGGAGTTTTCTATAAATAGTTATGAACCTTGGAAGTCGGCTTTTTCGGTTCATTATAATTAATTATTCATATATTAAATTATTTTTTGATATTTTTATAAAATAGTATATATTATTATGAACTCCTTTCATGAAGTAAATATTTTAGTTTGAAGTGATTTGATGATAAATAAAATAGGTGAAATATTTACAATGTGAAAAATGTATTTATGTACATTTCATGGTCTTAATTTTCTGACATTTTCTTAAATTAGGATCCTTATCTCCCCCTACTTATTTATTTTGTCGACCACATCAATATTGACCTGGTCTCAGGGTTAGGATCAGTCTGTATATATTCTATATCTACATCCTTCTTTTCTTTTTATTTTTCCGCATCCCCATTTTTCCCTATATGTGTGTGTATATCTGCAAAAAGGGAGCCTACTTCATGAAGTAGGTAACCTTACCTACTTTATGCCCATTTTTATCCATTTTTTTTGAAAAATATCATGATGGATTTTCATCACTATATCCCTCTAACATTCCACTTAAATTTTATCGGAAATAGAGACTCCTATGTCGTCCATCTAGACCATATAATTTTAACGGTCATAGAATTCTAGCAATCGACCTGTTATGGATGGAGGGCTTAGCAGTCTCTATTTATGACAAAATTTGAATGACATATTAGAGGGATATAGTTATGAAGATCCATGGTTTTATTTTCCTAAAAAATAAAAAAAATTGACCAAAAATAGGCATGAAGCTGGTAAGGTTACCTACTTCATGAAGTAGGCTCCTTTCTCTCTCTCCCTCTATCTCTCTAGATACATACATACATACATACACACACACACACATACAAACGTACATACATACATACATACATACATATACATACATACATACATACATACATACACATACATATGTACATACATACATACATACATATGTGTGTGCGTGGGCTAGGGAAACTGCACCTGGGGTATGTAGCCAACTAGCTCCACTTGCCAAATTTTATTTTTTTTTGTGTTTTTGAAATGAATGCTAGAGGGGTTTAAATCACCACATATCACCATTATCTTATGTCAAATTCAACTAAATTCGACAATTCTATCATCTCGATCAAAACTATCACATTTTAACGGTCTTAGAATTGCTGAAATTGACCCTAGATGGGCAAGTTAGGAATGTTTGTTTTTCATGAAGTATAAAATACATATTCCACTCAATAAACTAAGTAAATCCACACATGTTTCCCTAAATAATCAATAATCAATCGAAGCACCTGGAGATCTGGGATCGATCGACGACGGAGAGAAGAAACGACACAAGAATATGGAGTGAGGAAGGAGAAAGGGGGAAAAGGAGGAGAGAGAGAAAAGGAGAGAATAAAAATTAAAAAAGTAAAGTAAATAGATAAATAATTAATAATTAAATTAAATAATTTAATTATTAACTAAATAATTAGATAATTAAATTAAATAACTAAATTGAACAAATAAATTAATAATTTCAAGAAATAAATAATTAGTAATTATATAATTAGTTAGTTAACTAAATAATTATATTAATAGTTAGATAAATTTTATTTATTTAAACTTAATAAAATATTAACAAAGTACAAAAAATAGGAAATGGCATATATTAAATATAGTAAAATTAAGATATATTGTACAATTTATACCAATAGGATCCCAAAACACACTTTTTGCATATTAAAGCCGATTTTAACGAAATTAGTTTCATTTGATATACAATTCTATAAAACGAACTTTAAAATTGACTATTGATGAATCCATGATTCTCACTCGTTATTCTTTTATTTTAGTTCTTATTTTTGGCAAAACCACACGTAAATACCTATAAATTCGATAACTTAGCATTCTGTATCCCCTTGTTAATAATGCAATATTAGCATGTATTTTAAAAAAATAAAAGAATAAAGGAAAAATAAAAAAGAATGATGTATTCTGAATAAATATAAAGTGACCCAAACCCTAAGAGAAGGTCAAAACATGACTGATCGTAAAAGAAAATAAGTAGAAAGATATAGGGTTCACTATGTACTATACATATCACCTATACTTGTATATAATATCGATATATTTATTTTGACAAAATAAATTATTTATACATTTTTAAATATCATTAGAAATAATATAAAAATAGAATAAAAATAAAAAAAACAAAAATAAAATCGTCCAACCTTTGTACAAAATACACGTGTATATACTAGATTCACTATTTATTTTATACCCTTAAATAATGTTTAAAAATAAAATAAAAACTATTTTATACTCCTAAAATCATGTTGTAAATAAATAAAATATAAAATAAAATTATTTTTTTGTTAAAATAATAAAGAAATACTTATACATAAAACATATGTATATTATACATGTATATAATACTATATATTGTATATACATTATTTTATTTTTCATAAAAATAATTAAAAATCGAAAAAATATTTTATAAAATAATGTGATTTTTTATTTTATACACTTTTTTAATTTAAGTTCATTTACCATTTTTAATCCTATTTTCTTTTATTTTTGTAAATTATATTTTCTGATTAGTCTACATCAGACCGTTGACCCCGGTCAACGGTCTCTTCCAAACCTGGTCGGGTCATGAAAAACGACTAGGCGAGAGCCGCTAAATAGTGGTCTGACAAATCAGACTCACTGTCGCTGATGCGACTACTCAAGCATCCTCGTTCGTCAACAATTAACCCACACAATCAATCAGGCAATCAATAGCAAGGATTAAAATTTATTATACCCCACTACAAATGTATAATGGCAAGCAAGTAGGGGTTGAACACAGGAAGCAACGGTGCAGAGTATGGACAAGAGTCAAAACCTAGGTCTAATAAACCACTTAGCCAATCAAAATTTATTGTGGGTTTTTAATTTTGTTTTATTTTTTTATTTAATTTTTTTGATTTTTTTTAATTTTGTATTTTGATTTTTGATTTTCTGATTTTTTTTATTTTTTATTTTATAATTTTTTTCAATATAGGAATAAGCTAGCAAAATAATAAAAGACAAGATAAAATAGTTATAAAAATATGCAAAAATAGTCAAAAATTCAGAAATAAAATCTTTTTGGTCTTTTTATATTTTTCTACTATTTTTGTGATTTTTGGGTAATTTTTCATAACGTTTTTGGTATTTTTAAATAACAAAATAAAGCAAAACAGTGAATAAGCTGCTGGCTGGGAATAAAATGGGAATTAAAAATAGCAAACAACCACCAAAATTTGACAAACAATATTTAAAATAAAGAGGATAAAATATAAAAGAAACGGAAACTGAGTTTATCTTTTTCAGAGTTTTCTATGATTTTATATATTTTTTTGAAGTTTTTAAGTATTTTTAAATTTTAAAGGTTTTTCTTTTGAAATTTTTAGTGGTTTTTGGACTGAAAATAAAGTAGGTCAAAATACACAAAAGGAAATATTATTGGAATTTTTTAAAGCCTTTTAATATTTATTTTATATTTTCTAAGCTAGCCAGTGCTCAAACAACATTTTTTTGATTTTTAATAAATATAAAAATGCAATAAAATTAAAATCTAAAAATATGACTTTGAAGAACAAGCAAACAGGAGCATAAGTTCATTTTTTGAGAATTTTTGGACTTAAAATGATGCGTTAAATAAATAGATCAAGCATACAAAAATTCTAATCCCGGCAGGGGTATATATGCAATTATAGAAACATACAGGGGCTTAGGTATAGATTTCACAAAAAGACACGCGCTAGGCACGTGTTCTGTCATTCACAGGGGCATATTTGTAATTACTGAAAATCGGTAGGGCATCCATGCAATTTTCCCAAAAGCATATTTAATAAACTACGCACAGGGGTATAACTGCAAAGACCTAAAAGTTTGGGACCAAAAATGCAAAAAACCCAAAAGTCACGCGCCCCAGTCACGTGCAGTGACGTGGCGTGGACCAAAGTGCAAATATAAAAAGTGCGAGGACCTAAGTGCAATTATTACAAAAGTTTTTAAACTGTAAATGAAAGTTTTAGGATTAAAACTTAAATACAAAAATGCGTGGGTCGAAAATGCAAAATACCCACGGGGATTGATCGTGCGGCCGATGGAGCTTCACAAATCCACATGGCGTGCATCTGACGGCGGATACCCCTTCATCTTGGGCGGTTGAGATTAGATCTTCGAAGGTTGATCGGACAGCAGGGGGCACTCGGCAATCGGACGGTGGACGTGGCATCTGGGAAGGCTTCCAATCCAACGGCGGGGAGAGGGTCGCGAAGAACACCTCCCCCGGCGAGCTTCGGGTGGCGATTGCGGCCGACACACGGCCGCTCTGGCCCTAGGATCAGGGCAAAATGATCCTGGGGCCCCTCCGCGTCAGCAGGTGGTCTCAGGCGAGGTAGGGACGGCGCGAGGTGCTAGGACGGTGGAGGCGACCTGGGCAGGTGGTCCTGGAGTCGTCGAAGGTCGATGGAGCCTTCTCTTGGGCTCAGACCTGCAAGATTAGATGTGCAAAATCCAGGCGAACAAAAGGGCGGTTTCGGATGGTTCGATGAAGGCGAGGGTGCCTCGGGCGTGTAGCTCCGGCGAGCGGCGGAGAGAGGAGCTCGGGCGACTCGATCTGGGTGAGATCGAGGTGAATGGATGGGTGGAGCGGAGCGACGGAGTGAAGGGGGAGAGAATGGAGGTGAGTTTGGCGGCGGTCGACAACGGGAGTGGCCGGAAAATGGAGGCGGAGCTCGGCTCCGCCGTGGCTTCGATCAAGGAATCACGGCGATTGACGAAACGAAACGCAAAACTGCTCTAGACCTAACCTAATATAAGCTAAGGCTACCAGAAAATGGAAAGAAAAGGGGAAGAAGGTCACCAGGTACGATGGGCTGCGAGGCGCGGCGGAGCTCCGGTGAGGGATGGATCGCTTCGATTCTACACCAAACGACTCGAACCCCGGGTCGATTCGACTCCTACTGTCTCCAGGAGCACGAGGAGATAGGGGTTTGCGGGTGAAAATGGCGGAAGAAGGATCAAATTTGAATCGAAGTCGGGGGTCTTCTTTTGTAGGGTTGACGGGCGGCGTGGAAGACGAGGGTCGAAATGCCTCGATCAGTGGTCTTCAGCCCCAGATATCACTAGGGTGTGAATCACCACTGATCAAGGAGCAAAAATGCAGAAGGCATCGTCATGGATTGGTGGAAGGTCAACCCTGGAAAATGGTGAGAAGAAGCGACAAAAGTGCTTCTGACAACGGTCACAGGGGGTGGGTCAGACAGTTGACCGGGGTCAACTGTCCAGGCCCTCTGGTTGGTCCACGTGGGCCAACCAGAAAAAAACCCCTGTTTAAGATTTAAAAATAGTAAATGACATTATTATGATTAGGTTAAAAAATAAAAAATGTTTATAAATTTATAAATTTTTTTTGTCAATTTTAATTATTTTTATGAGATTTATTTTTATAAGTTACTTAGTATAGCCTATATAGGTATAATATCTACATGTTTTGTTCTTTTATTTTTATTTTGTGTATTTAAATTTTATTATTTTTATTTAGTATTTTCTAAAATTATAAAATACTTTTATAAAAACAAATATATTTTTATTTTATTTTTCTGAGATGTTTTGTATATTAAATAAAATATAAGTAGATATAGTATAGGTTTGTACATAGGTATAATACCTGTGTATTTCATTTACAAATATTTTTATTTTGAGTTTTCTTTGCATTTTAATTTTGATTTAATGTACATAATTATTATAAGTAATATTTACAAAATTATAAAAATATAAAAATAATGAATAAATAATAAATTGAATATTTTAATCTGTACAAGTATACAATAGGGGTCCAAAACTCAACTTTCAAAGCGTAGCTCCGCCAAATGCGAAACCACCACCATTGGATAGACTAATTTATTCTATATACAATTAAAGGTGAATTTGATGCATTTGGAGTTGTCAGTTGTGAGATACGGGTCTGGGAAGTTGGGATTCTGGATTTTTATTCAGACCATAACTTTTTATCTGTACATTATTTTTAAGTGAAATCAATTTTGTATTTTTCTTTATTAAATTATCTACAACTTTCATGTACAAAGTTTCTTTATTTGATGAATAAAAAGTGGAACCAAAAATAGGTCCCAAAATGAATAAAGAATGAATTAATAAATGTAGGTATTTGGCCCTTGTCTCCCCCTACTTTATTCCTTGTCGACCTATTCATCGAGATGCCTAGGTCTCGGGGTTTCGGGTCATATAATATTTACAATATTTTATTCTTTGTCTTTTCTTTTATTTATTCTATAATTTTGGCTTTTAAAAACCACATTTTGTACACTATTTACGCATATGTGCATAAATGCTAAAATGTAGGAATTAATGCTATTTACAGGCATTTGCTAGGGTTTTTGAGGCCAAAATGATAGAATAAAGATGATGAAATGTGGATTCATCATCCCCCTATACTTTACCTTTGCTAGTCCCTAGCAAACACTTATGCAATAAGTGCAAAAAGAAAAAGAAAGAAAATAAAAAGAAGAACTTGGATTTAGCTTAATTATCAAACTTGTCTTCACGAAATCAAAGTTTGGAGATTAAGTCAGACCTTTGGAATTTTAGTGCAGGCAGAACCTTAATGAGAACCGAATTTGAAATCCAACAGTCCTTGCGAATCCCAAAACTCTGCTCAAGTCTCCTCAATAGCCAGGTCAGAAATATCTCAATTCATACACAAACCCTTACGACTATGAGTCTGACTCGTACAGTGTAAGTGATGGTGGCTCTTCCCAACTAGAATGACAAAGAAACTGACTTCTCCAGCACGACAACCCAATGATTTCCCAATCCAATAACTCCATCCTCGAGGAGCGGGGTATTCCCTTCTAAGTTCAAGTGGCAACCAGCTCAAGAGGAGGGGGTGAAGAGAAGAATGGACGGTAGCCAGTGTAGCTACCTATCCTGGGATGCAAGACCAGTGTAGTCAAGTCATCCTGCTGCAGGATCACATGATATGACTTTGTAACTCAAGCTTGCTTATTGACTTTACAACATTTGTACATACTTGCAGGCTTTTTATTTTTGTACATGCCTGAACTCTCTTTTTTTTTTTAATACTATATACAACAGCATTTACATAAGGAGTTTTTCCTCTTGAGCCAGTAGACTATCCCTGTTTTGAAGCTTTATTGCAACCCACACTCTCCTGTCTTTAGACTTCCTCATCACTGGACGGGTTGGGGTGCACTTCCCTCCCTAGAGGAGGACAAGTGTTTCCACTTGTGTGCATCTCATACCGGCAAATCCAATCCCCTCGCCACTCCAACTGAGTTGAGCCATGTGAAAGGTGCAGGTGTCCAAGTTAGGTCATTATCAACAAGGGTCGTGCGTGTGCTCCGAAATACTATACTTAGGCAGTCAAGAATCCATTAAACCAAGTCTCGTGATCCTCAAGGAATTAAGTCAACTAGACCTGAAGTACCTCAAACTCAGTTCCTATAGGGTTCTTGTTATTAGGTAGATTTTAAGGTCCAATCAAGCTCCAATCTCCGGATTTTACTTAGACATGTTCAACTATCAAACTCAATCTGAAAAATATGAATGCTATGCAAATGCGATGCAAAATGCAGAAAATATTTTTGTGATGCAATTTTCAAAGATTTTGAACTTTTTTATGGATTTTTGAAAACATGATGATGATACATATGCAGATGCATTTTTTGTCTTTTTCAAAAAGATTTTTTTTTCAAAAGTTTTTGGATTTTAACTTTGCAAATGTTTTTGGGATTTTTGAAAACAAAAAGTTCTTGGCTGAAAACTAGGTTAAAATATGTACACGGGAGTGCTTCTTATATATACAAGAAGTGGATTTTAAGAATTTACAGGGTAAGTGATCAATTTTATACATAAATACATATAGTAGATTTTTGGTGAGATGTACGTATTCCTCAAACTTGTTTGACACAAGCTTTTCACACAATTTTTTTGAAAACTATAGTCCAAAATAATTTTTACAAACATTTTTGCAAACATCTACACACATTTGAAAATCATTTTGCAAAGGTTTTTAAAATAGTATATATAGATTTTTCAAAACATTTTTGCAACCATTTTTCAAACCATTTGCAAATCATTTTTTCAAACATTTTACAAACCACACATTTTTACAAAGGTTGAAAACGTGTAACAAAATATTTTCAAAATAGTTTTCAATAAATGTTCACAAAGATTTTCAAACTATTTTTCAAACATTTTGCAAAAAACATTTTCACCTGATTTATTAATCAGTAGATACAAAAAGAATTTGAGGAACAAAACACCTTTTTATTAGGGGTTTTTTAATGAATTTTAAAGAATAATTAGCCTTATTGTTAGTAAAATACGAAAATACGAGTTATGGCTAAAGTATATATGCAGTATAGACGACCCCCCTATACTTAGCTTGAGCTATGTCCTCATAGATCAGAGAGAAAAGAGAAGACATAACTCGTACAGAGTATAGGAAAATCTAAAGTATGAATGAACAAAGAAATGAATGAATCAATGAGAAGTTGACCGTCCCCCCTATACTTAGGATCAAATAATCCTAAGTATAGCAGACTGTACACAATGCAGGGAGGGTCAAGGGTGGGAATGAACAGATCGTACTCAGATTGTCTCCCCCTATACTTAGGGTAAAATATCCCTAAGTATAGACAAGAAGAGGAGACAATGGAGAGGATCAAAAAGAGTAGAACAACTCGGGGTGCACACCCCCCTATACTTACGACAAAGTGCGTCCTAAGTATGGAAAACTGTCTACAAGGGCGGCACCTTTTTGATAGATAAAGATGATAGAATAGGAAAAGAAGAAAATAAGAGAAATCATTCAAAAATGTTTTGATGTACTTCGCCTTCCTCTGCCTCTTTGGGGATATTCAGCTCATCCTCATAGATTACTTGAATTGAGTCAACGACGGCCATGAATGTATCATGTTCAAGGTATGGCTTTAGAAGCTGCCCATTGACTACAAATGGTTGTGCGTCAGCTGACAGATTGGATATCAATACACTTCCGTTGTCACGCACCTGCCTAACCATAAACGGCCCAATCCATTTACTCTTCAATTTGCCTGTAAAGATCTTCAACTTCGCATCGAACAACCACACCTTCTGACCTGGATCAAAGGACTTGTGGCGGATATGCTTGTCATGCCATGTTTTGACCATCTCCTTGTACATCAGGCTGTTGTCATATGCATAATCTCTGAATTCCACTAATCTGTTCAGATCCAATTTTCTGTTCTTTCCTGTTTGCTTGGAGTCCAAATTATAGATATTAATGTCCCATAAAGATTTGTGAATGAGTTCAACAGGCAAATGACATGGCTTGCCATACACAAGGCGGTAGGGAGACATTCCCAAGGGTGACTTGTACGTTGTTCTGTAAGCCCAAAGAACGGAGTCAAGAAGCTGAGACCGGTTCTTGCGATCCGGACGCACAAGTTTCTGTAGAATTGTCTTGATCTCCCTGTTTGAACATTCAGCTAAGCCATTGGACTGCGGGTGGTAGGGTGAAGCAACACGATGCTCAATGCAGAATTCTTGGGTCAGCTTCTTCACCTCTCTGTTTGTGAAATGGCTACCCCCGTCAGATATGAGGATCTTGGGAATCCCGAACCGTGCTATGACGTGATCTCTCAAGAATCGACAGACAGTCCTACTATCGGCGGCTCGGGCGGGAATAGCCTCCACCCATCGACTTACATAATCGACAGCCAGCAGAATGTATTCATAACCGTGACTGTTGGGAAACTGGCCCATGAAGTCAATGCCCCATGCGTCAAAGACGTCAGAGATCTGAATGTATTTCAGATGCATTGTGTCTCTCATTCCTATGGTTCCACCCATCTTCTTGCAGTCAGTGCAGCGTTTGACATACACATATGCATCTTTAAATAAGGAAGGCCACCAGAAGCCACTTTTAAGAACTTTTGCTGCCGTTCATTTCCCTGAATGATGTCCTCCAGAATCTTGGTTGTGACATAAAGCGAGGACACTTGGAACTTCCTCTTGAGGAATATACCTCCTCCAGATGGAATCTGCTCCCTCACGAAATAAATACGGATCTTCCCACTGGTAGAAATGAATCTTAGACAAGAATCTGTCTATTTTCAACTTAGGCCAGTCCTGTGGGATTTTCTTGGTCACCAAATAGTTCACAATGTCCGCATACCAAGGAAGCGAGGTGACAGACAGAATTGCCTCGTCTGGAAAGGTTTCTGTAATCGGCTGTAGGTTCAGCTCAGGAGACTCCGGCTCAGGAAGCCTTGACAGATGATCGGCCACTACATTCTTTTCCCCAGGTTTATCTTTGATTTCCAAGTCAAACTCCTGAAGGAGAAGGATCCACCGGATGAGACGTTGTTTGGCGTCCTTCTTCTGCTGTAAATACCGAATAGCCGAATGATCAGTGTAAATGATTACTTTGGACCCAAGGAGGTAAGATCTGAATTTTTCCAAGGCAAAGACTACCGCTAGTATCTCCTTTTCAGTGACAGTGTAGTTCCTCTGGGCTTCGTCGAGCGTTCGGCTAGCGTAGTGAATCGCAAATGGTACATTATCTTTCCTCTGTCCCAGCACAGCTCCGATGGCATAATCTGACGCGTCGGTCATGATCTCAAAAGGCTGAGTCCAAATCGGTGGCTGTAAGACAGGGGGTTGTGTGATGAGTTCTTTCAACTGGTTGAAGGCAAGGATCACACGGTCATCCACAATGAATTCATTGTCCTTGCCGAGCAATTCAGTCAACGGTCTGGCCAATTTACTGAAATCTTTGATGAACCGTCGGTAAAAATCGACATGGCCCAAGAACGATCGGACTTGCTTGATATTTGTAGGTGGTTCAAGTTTGGAAATTGCATCCAACTTGGCTGGGTCAACCTCAATGCCACGTTTAGAAACAACGTGACCCAGCACGATTCCTTCGGTCACCATGAAATTGCTCTTCTCCCAGGAGAGCACAAGATTGACTTCGCAGCACCTCTGTAAGACTCGGTCTAGATATTTCAGATATTGATCAAATGAATCCCCGTAGACCGAAAAATCGTCCATAAAGACCTCGAGAAAGTTGCCCACCATATCGGCAAAAACCACAAGCATACACCTCTGAAATGTGGCTGGGGCGTTGCAAAGCCCGAACGGCATCCAACTAAAGGCATATGTGCCAAAAGGACAGGTGAACGTGGTCTTCTCTTGGTCTTCAGGAGCAATAGCAACTTGATAATACCCAGAGTAGCCGTCCAAGAAGCAGAAATATTCCTTTGCGGCCAATCTCTCCAAGATCAGGTCGATGAAGGGTAGAGGAAAATGATCCTTCTTAGTAGCGAGATTGAGTCTTCTGTAGTCTACGCACACTCGCCAAGAAGTCGGTACTCTGGTTGCGATCTCCTCTCCTTTGTCATTTTTCACAATGGTGATCCCTGATTTCTTGGGCACAACATGCAGAGGGCTCACCCATTTGCTGTCGGAGATGGGATAGATAAATCCTGCATCACACCATTTCTGGATATCTTTCATAACGACCTCCCGCAGGTTCGGATTTAATCTTCTCTGCAGTTCACGAGAGGGCCTGCAATCTTCTTCCAGAAAGATGCGGTACGAGCAGAGTGACGGGTTGATCCCATGGAGATCGGAAGTTCACCAGCCCATCGCCTTGTGGTTGCGTTCAAGAACCTCCATCAGACGAGATTCTTGGTCTTCGGTCAGATGCGCATTGATGATGACTGGGTTAATATTCGGTTCTCCCACAAGGAAGGCATACTTCATGTTGGAGGGCAAGGGTTTTAGCTCTGGCGCGATCTGAGCTGCTTCCGTGGTGACCTCAGCTATTAGTGCAGGTGGTGATTCTTTCAACTGTTCGGTGTCCACCATAATCTGTTCTGCTTCTTCTCTCATGTCCTGACAAAATTCCTCGATGATTTCATCTTCATCAGGGAATTCTTCAAAATTCGGCTTTTGGTTCTGAAGGCACATCACCCCCACGGCAGTCTCTTGTAGCACATCAGCAAGTTCCTCATCCTGATTGATTAAGGGGAATTCGACTGCGGTCTCCACTTCTTCCTCGGGGCAGAGGAGTTCATGGATCTCATTGTCATCCAGAAATAAGTTAGTATCTTGAATTTCTGCTAGAAAGTCGCAGTCTTCAGCATGCTCGATCACCCTCGCACATGATGCAGATGTCTGTTCAGCTGGTGTTCTTTCAGACAGGGTCTCTACTCTGATGGTTTCATTGCCAGTGCCAAAAGTAATTTCTCCTGTCCCATAATTCACTACTGCGTTTGATGTCTGTTGAAATGGCCTTCCAAGAATGATTGGGGTAAGGAGCAATGGAGAGGGGACGTCCATATCTAAGACCACAAAATCGGTCGGGAATGATTTTCCCTGAACCGTGACGATCACGTCCTCCAACAGGCCCCTAGGCCGTTTGACTGACTTGTCTGCAAACTGCAGAATCATCTTTGTATGCTTGAGCGGTCCTAGCCAGAACTCCATGAGTAACGAGACTGGCATCAAATTGACAGAAGACCCACTGTCGAGAAGTGTTCGTTCGAACTCTTGATTGAACATCTGACAACGTACAAGAGGTGCTCCCATATCTGACTTTTTATCCAGGAGGTTGCTGATGGCGTTAATGGTGGCCATTGTGAGGATGTGCTTTTCGGACTTACCACCCTTGCTTCTGGAATTGTGGGGGTTCGGCATGCACTTGGTCGTGCATGCCTCTTTTAATCCTTTCTTCACGGCTGGCATGTATTCAAGAGCTTTCATCAATGGCATATTCAACACCAAGTTTTGAATGATTTCTATAATGGCAGTATCAGACAAAGCATTTTTCAAATTTTTCATTTTTTTGTGCTTTTTCATTGCTTCAGGAAAAGGAATGTTTACAAAATCTTCACCAATTTCATTCAAAACAGTGTCTGTATTGTTGTGTATAGGTAGATGACAAAAAGGAATGGATTCATCTACAATTTGTGGACCAAAAATTACAGGCTCGGCTTCAGGTGCTAGCGTTGGACTCGCTGCAGGTGTAGTGCTCCTCCTGTCAGGAACTTGCTGTGTGGCAGGTGCGGGCATCTCCAATGCTAGCTGATCTTCACCGAGGTTGCTGCTATTTTTTGTGTTTTGCTATTTTCTTCATTTTTTTGTGTTTTTCGGAATGCTGGTGCTGCTCCCAAAATACTGGTCGGCCCTGGTGTTGGCTGGACTGACGACTCCCCGTCAGATGCAAGATGCTTTCCCTTAGCCGTCGCCGATGGCCGGAGTGTCCTACCGCTCCTGAGAGTAACAACATTAGATAAAAAGCAATTTAATTCACCTGATTTGGGTTGGACACTGCCGGCTACCTGCTCCTTGCGTCGGAAATTGTTCGGGTTGGCTTCGACCTGGGCTGGTATGACGGTTTTGGCTGCCGTCAGGTCGTCGATCTTCTGGTTCATCTCAAACAGACCAGGGCCGGATTGACCGGTACAATCTCAGAGGAGCCCCCCTGCTGGGGTCTAGAATGCTGATATGGCGGCTGAGATTGCGACTGATAACCTTGTGAAAATTGATGAGGAGGAGGGTTGGAGGAATGTTGACTGAATTAAGCAGCCGGCTGTTGGTGATATCCCTGTCCGCGATATCCGGACTGTTGAGGACCGTGCGGGTAATTCTGCCTCCAGGTGTTTCCGTGGGATGGAGGCTGGTACTGGTAAGAGGGCTGGAATGGTCTCCCACCCTGCTGCTGCTGGTGATAGGGCATGTTGCCCAAGTTCTGACCCTGAGGTTGTCCCTGAGGACGGGTCAGCTGCGCTTCATTGTTCCATACGCCATTGATCTCCTGAATCAGTGGCGGGGATGGAGAGAACTGCTCGGAGTATGATGGCTGGGGCTCCGGTTGATATACAACCATCTGTGTCTGGGGCTGCGGGGGCTGCTCCGGGACCTGCACGTAGTACACGTGCTGGATAGGTTGGGGCTGCTGTGGAGTCGGCTGAGGATGTTGCTGCATTGCGGGCTCCTTCTTGTCAGCATTCGGCTCGGCAGAAGTAGACACAGCATTGCACATGTTTGCATTTAAGGCACGGACGAGTTGCTCCAGCTGTTGGGAAATCTGGTCGAGCTTTTCCAGACCCTGGGTCCTCTTCTCAATGACTGCCAGTTTTTCGAGGTCATGTGACCTCTTCTCGATGATATCCACCATGGATAAGTGTCTCAATTGATGCTCAGGTTGGAGCACTCATCCTTGTCCTCGGTGTGAGAAGCCATGTTCACTGGCTTGCTGATGGCGGTTGGTGGCTTCATGTATACTCTGGACGAGGATTGGGCGGCTTCTCCTTCAGCCATTTCTTCGAAGACGTTCCATACCATGTCCTCGTCCTTGTTGAAATGTGAACCGCCGCAAGCTGCATCTACAAGCTTTTGGCTCTCAAATGTTAGCCCCCCAAAGAAGTGTTGTACGAGACTGGTCTTTGGAATGTCATGGTGGGGGCACTTCTCCTGAAGATCTTTGAATCTCTCCCACGCTTCATGGATGGTCTCGTGGGGCTGCTGGCAGAAACTGGAGATCCGGGCACGCATCTGACTCAATCGCCCGAGAGGATAGAATTTATGGAGAAACACAGATTTCAGCTCCTCCTAGGTCGTGACGACCTTCCCAAGATGGTCAACCCAATAAAGGGCCTTGTCTTGAAGGCTGAAGGGGAACGCGGTCATCTTGACTACCCCCAAAGGAATTCCGGGGTAGTGAGCAGTGGCACAGATGCAGCCAAACTTCTTGAGAAAAATGTACGGTTCCTCAGTGGTGTTCCCGTGGAATGTGGGAAGGAGCGACAGAAACAGCGGCTTCAGCTCGAAGTGGGTGTGCATGTGTGGAACCTGAATCCACTCAGTGATGCGTCCACTCCTGGGTTGTATGTTTCTTTCAGTGTAGGCTTCGGCTGTGGTGGATCTCCTACTGCTTCAAATTCGGGTCCTCCCACTGAGAATGCATCTCTGACTTCTTCAAAATTCAGCTCGTTGTTCTGATCATCCTCCTGTCGGCCGTCTCTTACGTTGGCCCTCCTCCTCAGATCGTTCAGCATGTCCTGGAAGGTTGTCTGGGCCAGAGCCCGATTAGTCAACTGCTGTTGAATGGCTTGGATAGAAGCCAGCAGCTGACTGTTAACCTCGCCCTGCGTTGTGTATTGCCCTTCCCCTGTATTGACTTCAGGCTCATGCTGGGGATGTGGTCCCTTTCCTCTTCCCCCTGCCATCTCAGACTGAACTGGAATTTCTAACTGGTGATCGGGTGGAGAATCTGCATGACGGAGTAAACCCTGATCAGTATCTTCCTGAGCACCTGATGTTGAGATGAATCTGGGATTAAGGTCAATCCCAGAGTGTTGTGAATGGAGCATATGATATTTACTGAAATCGATCTCCATCCACAAGGGGTTATTTCGGGGACAAGAGTAATCTCGGTCTAGCTGAAGGGGACGAGCTAGTTCGGGATGCGAGTCCATCACGAATAGCGGATTTATTGGAGAAAGGCAAGTATTGAAAGAAGCGAGAATAGGGGAGTTCAAGGAGACATTCTCAAGATCCGAATTATCTTCTCGGAGATTACCCCTCTTTATTGAAGATGTTGCCGGCACGGAATCGATGTGGGCGTCGACGAGGTCCCAACTAAACCATCCGTGTGACGACATCTCGAGAAGGCCAATAGGAGAAGATGTTGGATGAAGAGCACGATGATAAACAAGAAATAAAAGGATTGCAAAATAGTAGAAGGCTCACAATGAGCAAGGGTCAAATAGAAGGGGAACAAAATTTGCACAAAGGCGCGATATTTTTGATCTTGACCTAAATGTAACTAGCAATCAAACCCAAAACAAGGGATTCACCAACTCAACGCGTGAAGCCGTGAAGGTTCGCCTTTTACCTTTGTAATTTTTATCTTGAATTCAGGAAGTTATCTTTCAACGAGTCCTTAGAGCACTACGCCTATAGGAGCGAGAGTACTGCTGGAAGAGTATTCACATACTTGTCCTCCTCCTGTGTAACCTGTAGCTTGCACTTTTTAAGATCCTTGTAACCCTTCCTGGATCCCTACTCAACCAAAGAAATAAGAGGGAGGAAGCCGATAGGCGAAACCGATACTTCAGACCTCGCTCGCACTGGAATCACCCGTGAGCGTGCAAGATCCTACTCGGACGCAGACGGTGAGACAGACACACCCGTGAAGGCGTGGCCTATGCTCGGTACTTCGGACAAGGTCGATGCTCACATAATAGTGAGTCACCAATGATGACCAAGGCCTACTCGCCTACGTACGATAGTAGCGCCAATACTTCGGAAATCCAGGCAATACACAACGCAGCCACAAGCTGGGATTTGGGCTATATTCCTTACGAAGCACTCAACTCACTTGGAAGGAGACCTTCCCATGCAACCTGAAAACAAGTGAGGGTGTTACTCTCCCCAGTCAATGAGTCCAATTACCAATTTTATTTAGGTCAAAGTTTTCTTAGCAGTCCCTTTTTTAATCTTTTTGTGTTATCGCTTCTTTTGAGTTGATTCAAACAAGCGCCTAACGATTTTGTATTTTCTTTATCCTACTTTGTCCAAAATCAGAGGCAGAAAAGAGTCGGGAAAAGCCAATGCGAGTTGGCACCAAGATGGAAATCTCACCTTTGTGCCGATATGATGGATGCAAAGATAGAGGACTTACAGTGAATCCCAGCTCTCTCCATGTGGGATGCAAAGCAGAAATTTGTAAACCTAATCTATATGCCGGTATGCAATGCAGAAATCGTCCTAAGGCAGGCAACTTCTAGCGTGAAGAACCACAAGCTAATCACTAATCTTCAATCCTAAGGTCCGGTCTAGGCTCACCCCTCCTCTGCTCAACACACTTGAGTTTAGGAGAAAGCGCTTTGCGGGGAGAGCTCGCGGGACGCGGATCAAAGAAGAGTGACTTCGTTGTTTGATTAATCTAAGTCCAAGCACGAGCTATAGGTACATGTAATTATTTGTTAGGGTGTTTGGACCTAATTTAACCAATCAAGCAAGGCCTACGACTAAGGGCTCAATCCACAAAAGAAATGAAAAAGAAATCAAAACCGGAAAATGACAGTCGAGAAAACAAGAGAAAACCGCGGTGAGCCCCCGGGTGAACAAACACCCGGAAATTAGGCCCGAAGTGTCCGAGTGTCCAAGTCCTGTATTATTACAAATTAAATGACTCTCTCTCTCACAAAATTACAAAAAAAAAACTACTGTCTCTCTCTCTCTCAAGTTCTCATGCTCTCTCCTGCCGGCTAGGGTAGAATAACCGGCTCCTCCTCCCAAGGATCCGCAGGATCCCCTAGGCAATTCTCCTTGGTCAGTGGTCCCTCGTAAGAAAACAAAAGAGGTGTCAGACAGTTCAAAACAAATTATACACAAGAAACAAATAATCAAAAATGGCTAAGTAGCTAAAAGACACCAAGGTACTCTACAAGCCGATGCTCCCCGGCAACGGCGCCATTTGAAATACGACTAGGCGAGAGCCGCTAAATAGTGGTCTGACAAATCAGACTCACTGTCGCTGATGCGACTACTCAAGCCTCCTCGTTCGTCAACAATTAACCCACACAATCAATCAGGTAATTAATAGCAAGGATTAAAATTTATTATACCCTACTATAAATGTATAATGGCAAGCAAGTAGGGGTCGAACACAGGAAACAACGGTGCGGAGTATGGACAAGAGTCAAAACCTAGGTCTAATAAACCACTTAGCCAATCAAAATTTTTTGTGGGTTTTTAATTTTGTTTTATTTTTTTATTTCATTTTTTTGATTTTTTTTAATTTTGTATTTTGATTTTTAATTTTCTGATTTTTTTTTTATATATTTTATAATTTTTTTTAATATTGGAATAAGCTAGCAATATAATAAAAGACAAGATAAAATAGCTATAAAAATATGCAAAAATATTCAAAAATTCAGAAATAAAATCTTTTTGGTCTTTTTATATTTTTCTACTATTTTTGTGATTTTTGGGTAATTTTCAGAATGTTTTTGGTATTTTTAAATAACAAAATAAAGCAAAACAATGAATAAGCTGCTGGCTGGGAATAAAATGGGAATTAAAAATAGCAAACAGCTACCAAAATTTGATAAACTAATTTTAAAATAAAGAGGATAAAATATAAAAGAAACAGAAACTTAATTTATCTTTTTCTGAGTTTTCTATGATTTTATATATTTTTTGAAGTTTTTAAGTATTTTTAAATTTTTAAGGTTTTTCTTTTGAAATTTTTAGTGGTTTTTGGACTGAAAATAAAGTATGTCAAAATACACAAAAGGGAATATTTTTGGAATTTTTTTAAAACCTTTTAATATTTTTTTGTATTTTCTAAGCTAGACAGTGCTCAAACAACATGTTTTTGATTTTTAATAAATATAAAAATGCAATAAAATTAAAAACTAAAAATATGGCTTTGAAGAACAAGCAAACAGGAGCTTAAGTTCAATTTTTGAGAATTTTTGGACTTAAAATGATGCGTGAAATAAATAGATCAAGCATACAAAAATTCTAAGCCTCGCAGGGGTATATATGCAATTATAGAAACATACAGGGGCTTAGGTACAAATTTCACCAAAAGACACGCGCTAGGCACGTGTTCTGTCATTCACAGGGGCATATTTGTAATTACTGAAAATCGGCAGGGCATCCATGTAATTTTCCCAAAAGCATATTTAATTAAATGCGCACAGGGGTATAAATGCAAAGACCTAAAAGTTCGGGACCAAAAATGCAAAAAAACCCAAAAGTCATGCGCCCCAGTCACGTGTGGTGAGCGTGGACCAAAGTGCAAATATAAAAAGTGCGAGGACCTAAGTGCAATTATTACAAAAGTTTTTAAACTGCAAACAAAAGTTTTAGGACTAAAACTTAAATACAAAAAAATGTGGGTCGAAAATGCAAAATACCCATGGGGATTGATCGTGCGGCCGATGGAGCTTCACTAATCCACGTGGCGTGCATCTGACGGTGGATACCCCTTCGTCCTGGGTGGTTGAGATTAGATCTTCGAAGGTTGATCGGACGGCAGGGGGCACTCGGCGATCGGACGGTGGACGTGGCGTCTGGAGAGGCTTCTAATCCAACGGCGGGGAGAGGGTCGAGAAGAACACCTCCCCCGGCGAGCTTCGGGTGGCGATTGCGGCCGACACACGGTCGCTCCGGCCCTAGGATCTGGGGCAAAACGATCCTGGGGCCCCTCCACGTCAGCAGGTGGTCTCAGGCGAGGCAGGGACGGCGCGAGGTGCTCGGACGGTGGAGGCGACCTGGGCGGGTGGTCCTGGAGTCGTCGAAGGTCGATGGAGCCTTCTCTTGGGCTCGGACCTGCAAGATTAGATGCGCAAAATCCAGGCGAACAAAAGGGCGGTTTCGAATGGTTCGATGAACGCGGAGGGTGGCTCGGGCGTGTAGCTCCGGCGAGCGGCGGAGAGAGGAGCTCGGGCGACTTGATCTGGGCGAGGTCGAGGTGAATGGATGGGTGGAGAGGAGCGACGGAGTGAAGGGGGAGAGAATGGAGGTGAGTTTTGCGGCGGTCGACAACAGGAGTGGCCGGAAAATGGAGGCGGAGCTCAGCTCCGCCGTGGCTTCGATCAAGGAATCACGGCGATTGACGAAACGAAACGCAAAACTGCTCTAGACCTAACCTAATCTAAGCTAAGGCTACCAGAAAATGGAAAGAAAAGGGGAAGAAGCTCACCAGAGACGACGGGTTACGAGGCGCGGCGGAGCTCCGACGAGGGATGGATCGCTTCGATTCTACACCAAACGACTCGAACCCCGGGTCGATTCGACTCCTACTGTCACCAGGAGCACGAGGAGATAGGGGTTTGCGGGTGAAAATGGCGGAAGAAGGATCAAATTTGAATCGAAGTCGGGGGTCTTCCTTTGTAGGGTTGACGGGCGGCATGGAAGACGAGGGTCGAAACGCCTCGATCAGTGGTCTTCAACCCCAGATATCAATAGGGCGTGAATCACCACTGATCGAGGAGCAAAAATGCAGAAGGCATCGTCATGGATTGGTGCAAGGTGAACCCTGGAAAATGGCAAGAAGAAGCAACAAAAGTGCTTCTGACAACGGTCATAGGGGGTGGGTCAGATAGTTGACTGGGGTCAACTGTCCAGGCCCTCTGGTTGGTCCACGTGGACCAACCAGAAAAAACCCCCTGGAAAAAGATTGAAAAAATGATTTAAAAATAGTAAATGACATTATTATGATTGGGTTAAAAAATAAAAAATGTTTATAAATTTATAAATTATTTTATTGTGAATTTTAATTATTTTTATGAGATTTATTTTTATAAGTTACTTAGTATAGCCTATATAGGTATAATATCTACATGTTTTGTTCTTTTATTTTTATTTTGTGTATTTAAATTTTATTATTTTTATTTAGTATTTTATTAAATTATAAAATACTTTTATATACACAAATATATTTTTATTTTATTTTTCTTAGATGTTTTGTATATTAAATAAAATATAAGTAGATATAGTATAGGTCTGTACATAGGTATAATACCTGTGTATTTCATTTACAAATATTTTTATTTTGAGTTTTCTTTGCATTTTAATTCTGATTTTAATGTACATAATTATTATAAGTAATATTTACAAAAATATAAAAATATATGAATAAATAATAAATTGAATATTTTAATCTGTACAAGTATACAATAGGGGTCCAAAACTCAACTTTCAAACCGTAGCTCCGCCAAATGTGAAACCACACCATTGGATAGATTATTTTATTCTATATACAATTAAAGGTGAGTTTGATGCATTTGGAGTTGTCAGTTGTGAGATACGGGTCTGGGAAGTTGGGATTCTGGATTTTTATTCAGACCATAACTTTTTACCTGTACATTATTTTTCTGTGAAATCAATTTTGTATTTTTCTTTATTAAATTATCTACAACTTTCATGTACAAAGTTTCTTTATTTGATGAATAAAAGTAGAACCAAAAATAGGTCCCAAAATGAATAAAGAATGAATTAATAAATGTAGGTATTTGGCCCTTATCTCCCCCTACTTAAATCCTTGTCG
Source organism: Ottelia alismoides (assembly GCA_037367405.1). Lineage (NCBI taxonomy): Eukaryota > Viridiplantae > Streptophyta > Magnoliopsida > Alismatales > Hydrocharitaceae > Ottelia > Ottelia alismoides. The sequence goes on from JAZKJV010004853.1 coordinate 257,553, forward strand.
ACCTATTCATCGAGATGCCTAGGTCTCGGGGTTTCGAGTCATTAAATATTTACAATATTTTATTGTTTTTCTTTTCTTTTATTTATTCTATAATTTTGGCTTTTAAAAACCACATTTTGTACACTATTTACACATATGTGCATAAATGCTAAAATGTAGGAATTAATGCTATTTACAGGCATTTGCTAGGGTTTTTGAGGCCAAAATGATAGAATAAAGATGATGAAATGTGGATTCATCAGGTCATGCATGCCTCGCTGGAGCATTCTCTCCACTTTTTGGCACCCGACCCAGATCTGATTGACTGGATCCCTGCGTTCGATTGTATCCCCAACTTCCATGATCCTCGCAGATCCCTAGGCGCAGTCGGATTTGCCCAGGGGTCCACAATATGCTCCGATCTTTTAGGACCCTTGTGTAGCCTATAAAGCATCTCATTTCGCCTCCGCAACTCCTTATCTCGTGCCTCACCTCTTTCTTCCCCCATAGCCACCTCTAGTCGAGTGAAAGCAGCCCGGAGGATCTCTCGGAGTGAAGGTTGGTGGTTTAACGGATGCAGCTCACCAACGTGGTCGGAGGCATCCGTCGCGTACAACCTCTCTTGCCCGTCACAGCAGATCGAGGCCAGGACCTCACCTCCACCCTAGCAGCACCTCGACCATCAACGTAGACCACTCAAGTAGCCTTCATTCCCTTTTTCATTTCACTGTTCGACTCGATTTCGATCATCTGCCACCCTTTGCCGTCTTTGCTTTGTCCATAGCAACCGAAGCTCCGCCTTCCACATTATCTGTTCAGATGAAACCCTCCACTCGCACTCCATCTCCAAGCACAACCTAACCCTCGATTCTTTTTCTTTGGAGCATGATTGAGCTGAGACATCCTACCCCCGCGTACGCTGGACGTCGTACCCCATCCCACGTTGCTTCACTTGTATGTATGCTTCAATAACCCCTCTCGGAGCTCCATCTCCAAGCATAGTATCCCTCACAGGCCTTGACGCACGCGAGGAATGCCATTTTGATACTCATCTACTAAAGCGGAGCAACTTCACTGAGATGCCCATCGGACTGGCTCCTCCTCCATCTGACCCCTCCACCTGACGCGGGACATCCTCACGATAATGTCGGAGCTCTCAGATCCTTCATTGGGTCGATGGATTCCTTCCCTCGCTCGATTGATGTTCCCCCTTGGCGTGTTCTTGTTGACCCTCCTCCCACCATTGGATGAGCACCCTCGTGCCAGATTAGATTAGAGCCACTCGATAGTGGTAGGTGATGAATACCCATTCATCACTCTTTATTCTTTTATTTTAGCTACAAAACCTTTGCCAAACACATGTATATATTTGTAAATATTAATAATTAGCAAATTGCATGCATTATGTAAAAATCAATAATTAGCATGTTTTTGTACAAAAATAAAAGAATAAAGAAACAAAAGAAAAAGAGGGAGATATTTAGAATAAATATTGAGCGACCTAATCCCAAGGGAGGGCTCAGCATGGGCCTGACCGCATAAAAACCAAAGTAGAGGGAGATAAGGAAGCTCACCTTTGTACATATACCTGTAAATAGAATAAAAATATTTTCCTCTCAAAATAAAAATAAAAAAGGGTTTCTATTTATATGTATATATTTGTAAATACAAAATCAAAATAAAATTGAGAAAATTAAAAAGAAAATAAAAAGGCCTTCACCTTGTACATAAGCCATGTATATAGAATCCCCTTATCTATTTATTTCACCTTGTAAATAAATAAATAAAATTCAATAAAAATGTGTACACATTCTATACTTCATGGCGTAAATAAATAAAATAAAAATTACAAAAATAAAAATAAAATAAAAAGGAAAAAAAATAAATCAATTTCCTATATTGTATATATACCATGTACATACTTGTATATATCTAATTATTTAGCCCTTGTAAATAAATAATAAAAATAAAATAAACATACCTTTTTATTCCTAATTTTATTCTATAAATAAATAAAATATAAAATTGGAATAAAAATGTACAAAAATAAATAATTAAAAATCAAAATTAAAAATACAATATTGTATATATACCTATATATAATACTATATTGTAAATACCTAATTTTTATTTCAAAAAAATAAATAAAAATCACAAAAAAATAATTTAAAATAATAAAAAACATTTTTCATATTTTACCTTTTTCGTAATTCGGCCATTTGCTATTTTAAATCTAATTTCCAAATCTTTTACACGTGGTCGCATCCCATTGGTCCACGGGGGATGTTGACCCCCCGGTCAACTCCCCCCCTGGACCACAACCCGCGGATCAATTGCGCCCGACCCGATTTCTCGATATTTTCGCTACTCGATCCGACACCCAAATCCACAAACCCCGAGCTCCATTTCTTCCTTGCAGATCCGATACCTTCGCCCGGGGTGGGATATCGGGGTCTGAGCTCTGATATGCTCGCCCGATCGTCTTCAAGCCGGACCCCTAATCATATAAAGCATTCGCTTCGCCGCACTGTTCCTTCATCTCAGGTCCTCCCCCTCGATGCCAAGGAACTCCTCCACCTCGCCTGAGTGACAGCGGAGCGAATTGGAGTGGAAGTGAGGCCCGGGCAGCCGGGAAACAATTGATCCAGTGGCTTCACCGTCGTGTGCCACCGCGAGCGCGCCCAGCCTCGGGAACCGACGCCCCCTTGCAGGCAATGACCCCCGGAGCTCCCCGAGCTCCAGCACAGTCGATCTCCTCCACCAGGTAACTTCTTTAGCTCGTAGGTTAGCGTAGATTTCGATTTTTAGTTTTAGGCTCCTGTAGCTCCGCCGTGACCACCAGCAACCTCCGACCAACCATCAACCACCCTGACCCGACCTTCACTTTCGTCAGACTTCTCCGCACCTTCTTCGTTCAGACACCCAACCCTGACTCGCCCCGGAGCAGGGACTTCGGTCCTCCTCCTCCGCCGCATCGCCGGAGGACCACGCCCCGACGCACCCACTCGTCCATTTCGCCCCTAACTTGGTCGGGGCAATTTTCCCTCGACCAAGGAGTTGCTCGGTATGTTTTGTAGGTCGAGAAGGACCCATCTGAGGGTCCGAGATTTCAGGCGCAGCAGCTCCAGGCCACCGCCGTCGCGGGGCCATTCTGGTGGTCGTCAGCCTCATCGGAGACCATCAACCACTGCGGGACTTCACGGTGGAGCTCTTCTGCATCTTAGCAGCAGCTGAGGAGGCACACAGCGCGAGCTTTGGGCCGGTGAACATCCCCGACAACCTGTTCTTGGTGCATCCTCCAGAGCCGTCCATCCAGCCCTCCAGCTCCAGACGTGATCGTAGCCATTCATTCGAGGAGACACGCCATCGTCCGATCCCTTGGAGGACTGATCTGGACCGTCCATCTAGCGAGGGTTAGCTACGGCGTACAGCGGCCGTTGATCTTCCACGTGGCTAGCTCTCCATCGTCAGATCAGAGCAGAGGCCCCTTCGTTCACCCACGTCGCATCAGAGCCGTCAGATCCTCTACATGGGAGGCCCTCAACCGTTCGATCCGGCCCGCGTTCCTTCGTTGAGGTGCCAGCGATTCACATCCGTCAGATCAGATACGTGGCACCATCTCAGCAGATGATCATAATAAGGAGTAATATCACTTAGGCCCCCTTTCTTTTTGTTTTTATTAAATAGTCTTGTAATATTTTCGTAGTTTATTTTAGTTTGGTAAAATTGCATAGAGCACCTGGTACTTTTTAGTATTTGCACTTCTACCCCTGTACGTTGTGGGACACGTGCTTCGTCACATGCATTTTGGTGAATTTGCATGTAAGGGTCAGTAGTTTCTGGGTGTTATGAAATGCAAATTATTTTTGGATAATTGCATTTATACCCCTGTGAGTGGTTTATTTCCACATGTGCCGAATTTCTTGGGTAATTTGCACATAAGCTCCTGGACTTTTAGCACATGTTGCTAATAGGTCCAGGAACTTAAACTATTTACATATGGGTCCCTGAGTGCCCAGTTCACGTGCATGGCGCGTGAGTACGTGGGATTTTTGCACCTGGACCCCCTGCGGTTTTGTTCTTGCTACTTTTAGATCCTTGGAACATACTTTTATGACAATCAGGTCCTTGTGAATTGTGGGCTTTTGATTGTTGTGAATAAAATATCAAATTGCATCCAAATCAAGTGAAAATTTGACACGTGGCTCCTGCCACTGTGTAGAATTTTCACTAATTTTTGGGAAATTTTTGGACCCTTTTTCTGTTTTTTAAAAGTCAAAAACCTCTATTTTTCTCTCTGTCCAGAAATAAAAATCACAAAAAAATATAAAAACATTTTCAAAAATTATAAAAATTCATATTTTGTGTGTTTTTGTTTGTTTTATTTTCTGACCAAGATTGGTCATTTTTGGACTTATAGAAAATACAAAAATTGAAAAACTTTGAAAATCTTATAAAAATTCTAAAAAATCATCGAAAAAACCAAAAATTGATAATTTATTTTCCTGATTATTCCTTTTTATTCATACTTCACAGGAAAAATACCTATAGGCCTTGAGACAACCATTCAGTATTTTTAAATGGTTGTAGAAGCCTGACTGGACAGGGTCTTTGGTTTTCAGTCTTCTTTTTTTAGAAAATTCTATAAAATTTAAAAAATCCTCAAAAATTCACCAAAAACAGTAAAAAATATAAAAATTCTAAAAATATTTTTGTTTAAATTTTTAGAGTATTTTCAGGTGTTTAAATAATTGTTGATAGTTGCTTGTTTTTATTGTTTTATTATTTTCTTTATAATTAAAAATTCCAAAAAATATTAAGATATTAAAAATCCACCAAAAAACCTTTGCTTTTATTTTTTTGTTTTTGACTACTTCGTAAGCCGCAAGGCAAATCCGCGCTCCCTGAGTCCGACCCTGGTCGCTATACCAGGCCAATCCAATAGCCAGGGCCACTATTTATTTTGATTGATTTTGTCTTTGTTTTGGTGGTCTGATCTTACATTTTTCTTGTTGAGTTGATTGATTATCGAGATCCAGGTCGCAACGACCCTAGCTACATTTGATTCACCCGAATCTCGGTGATTTTCAGCTCATCAGTAGCCTTTGGGTCGTTGGATCAGATCCTCTGACGCATCTACCCCGCACGTCCTCGACATTCTTTGCAGCCGTCTGATCCAACCGAGCCTCCGATCAGATCGTCCACCTGCACCATCTTCTTGAGTCGTCAGATCCCTTTGTCAGGGAATATCAGAGCCATCCACCTCCTCCCTCTCATGCGAGCACCACATGTCCTAAGGGTATATTTCACATTTTATCCTGCATGTTTTAGCTTTTATATTTAGTCCTCTAAATAAAATATGTAATTAAGTAAATTAAAAGTTTAGACCTCATACTTTGTGGTATTTGCACTTTAGTCCCTCCAAGTCTGAAGCACATGTGTGCTCACGTGTATTTTGGGTTATTTGTAGTTCCTGCCTTGAACTTTTATGTTGTTATTGCTTTAATATTAAATTTTGAGAAATTGCATTTATACCCATGTGTGTTGCATATTGAGCATGTGTGTGAATTAACTGGGGTATTTGCAATATCAACCCCGAGCTTTCATCTTGTGTTATTTCTTTAGTCTGAAAATTTAAAATATTTACGAATAGGTCCTTGTGAACTGAGAATAATTGCATGCTTCTTATTGGACTTAATAAATATTAAAATAATTCTAACAATTACCTAAAAATTACGATTAGCTCCTACTAGTGTGTAGTTTTTGTTGTGATTTTGTTGGATTAATTTGATTGCATTTTCTTTTTTTGAAAATTCAAAAACCCTTAAAAAAATTTGTTTGCCTTATAAAAATCCTAAAAATTCGAAAAATGCTTTAAAAATTCTATAAAAATTATTATGTGTGCCTTTTATTGTGTTTTAAATTCTTTATTAGTTTTTCTTGAAAAATCATTATAACCCTAAAAATCTCAAAACAACCAAAATCTTATAAAAATTGCATAAAATCAAAGAAAAAAATATGATTTCTGTTTCTGGTGGTAGCTTTATTTTTCTATTTTATCATCAAATTTCTAATCAGGACTTTGGAGCATTTTAATTATTTTTAATTTTCAATTTGGTCCTGACTGGGCATTGTTTTGAGTCTTGAGCCTTATTTGATTTTTATGAAATCACAAAAAACATTTGACAAATCCAGGAAAATTACCAAAAACACTTTAAAAAGGAAAATCGTGAAAATATTTTTAGTTTTATTTTCTGTATATTTTGGAGTAGTTTAAAAATTACAAAAAGAGTGTTTGGTGTGTGTTTTAAGTACTTGTGCTTGCTTGTCTTTATTCAAAAATTAAAAATTTGCAAAAATCGAAAACCACTAAAGAATTATTTTACTTTGAAATTTGACTACTTCATACTTTTCTCATGCTCCTCATGTTCGACCTATTGGCTATACCGGGTAAATAAAAATAGCAAACCACTTACATACTTTGATTGTTTGATCTTTTTAGTGGTTGATTATAATGTTGAGTAATCAGATTGATTAAGGATAATGACCTTGCGTATTTCTCCACTTTAGTCGATCGAATATTTTCCTCATCAGAATGGTGCCGTTGGTGGGGATCACGTCTTAGTAGTCTTATTTCATTTTGCTCATTGTTCTTATCTCTTTGTTAGAACTATTTCTGACATCTTTTCTATTTTACGTTTCGTGTGAGGAACCACCTAAGGGGCACTTCAGCTTTCTATTTGAGGAACCCGTACTTGAGGAGGAGCAGAAGAGTAGGAGGATTTAGTTATATTAGATAGACAGATATTTTTGCTGAAACATATTATTATTGTAATAAATAGACTTTGAGACACTCTCTGGACAATTAGACTTCGGGGTCTGTTTCGTCGAGTACCGTTGTACTCGGGGAACCTCACCATGATTTTTCGTGGTTTTGATTTATTACTTTTCTTTCTATTTTGATTCACGAGGTTTTAGCCCTTAAACATAGGAATTTTTATTGATTGTGACGTAATTAGCTAAGGTCCCCACACCTAATTGCATATCTGTTCCAATAGATCGTAATTGGACTTAGCTAAAATAAATTTGAAAAAGTTAACTCATTGGGATTAGATACCACGTGCCCAGAGAGGTTGTATATAGCACTGGTAGGACCCATTATGGTGGGCACCTATCGGCATCGAAGACTGGACTCTGGTCTCTCATCCCAATAGTTAGCCACCTATTCTTCACGATTAATAGAAGATGCTCGTCTAAGGCCAATATTCTCGTGCATCATATAGATAGTTTATTTCATGTCTTTACTTTTATGTACGGATCACCCTACACATAGAGTGCTGGAATCAGGCACATATTTCTATCTCTACATGCATCATTGTGTTTGATCACGCATCGGCTTTTCCGATTTCCTCTCCCTACTTTATTGGACTCAAAATAATCAAGAAAATTTGAAAATTCATTAGGTGTTGTCTTATTCAGAAAAATATATAAAAAGTGAAAATAAAATAAAATCTGGACTGCTAATGCAAACATGACCCTAAAATACACCTCACCTAAAAATCGTTTTTTAGGGAGAGTCACCCCCTCATTGGGTTATTTATCTGCAGCAAGAGAGTAACCTGCACACTAGGTAGAGCCATACCCGAACTTTCCTCAGACTACTGGTCTCATAGCTAGTTGTTCTCCAGTGAGAATTTCATGGGGTAGCCGATAATCGGTCTAGGACTTTCTTAGTAGATTGGGCAGATGGGGTTGTCGGTTAACGGTCCGCAACCATACTGGCTAGGAAAAATTAGTTGCGAGATTCGGGCCAGTTTCTTGCAAGCCTTGAGCTCCCAACAGTTCGCTTAATCGCTCTGATAGATTGATTTGTCACCCTAATAAAAATTGACAAGATTAATGATTGTTCTTTCACAGTCATCAGCTCAAGTGTTGAGTAGGTGAAAAAGGGATTTGACTTCTCATCTTATTTGCATTCCAGATCTAATCCTCATAAATCCCCACATCAAGATAATGGGAAGAAGGTCCCTTAGGTTGCCTCTGACAGCACCGCTTTCGAGCACTCCTCTTCATTTATCTAGGATAAATTTAGAAAGCCTAGACCCACTCTCTGAACCCGAGTTTGCTACCACCCTGCTCCCTCTTGACCACCCTTCTACCAGTCATGAGGTGTCAGAGTAGAGTCCAACACAATTATTTGTTCACTTTACGACACCTGAGTTAGGGTCTTATGCCTTTGCAGAGACCCAAGAGATGGCCAGTTGTGAGGGACGCACCAATGAGCAGCCACAGGGATCCGTGTATATACTTGACCAGACCGTCATCAACAACCAATATTATCCTCCATGGAGACCATGCATCGACAGATCAGGGACCAGGGAGCGTTTATGGCGAAGGTGCGATGAGAGCTGACGCAGATGCGAGCCGGTAGAGCAAAGCCGCAGATACCAGCTGGTGGAGAGATACAGCATCTTGAGGAGGAGACGGATGCCAAGATGACCAACAGGAGCTAGTTAGGACAGTACAGACGATGAGGCAGTTGCACAACCCTAGTGCAACCCTCACCCACCATTGGATTTAGCTTCCAGATATCCTGGGCAACTTCATGCTTCGCCGCCAGACCATCCAGCTTTTGCCCATGTTCCATGGGCTAGCCACTGGGGAGTCGCACCTCCTTTTGCAGGAATTTGAGATTATTTGCAACACTTTCCATGATAGATTCGTGGACGAGGACACTATCAAAATGATTGCCTTCCTATTTTCCCTAGTCAACAGATCAGCCTACTGGTTGAAGCATTTGGGGAGGTACGTCACCACCTGGGAGCAGCTCCAGACTGAGTACATGAACAAGTACTATCCACTCGGCCAGACCAACGCAGCACGAGCTATGATCAACAATTTCACCATGATCCCAAATGAGCAGTTTCACGAGGCTTGGGATCGATTTAAAGAGCTCATTGATCGGTGTCTACATCACGAGATATCCAAGACCAACCTTGTACAGAGCTTCTTTTGTGGACTAACACCAGAGCTGTAGGGCCTAGTGAACACCTCGTGTGGAGGGTCCTATTTTGCCAAGGACGAGGACCAGGTCTGGGACACCTATGAGGAGATGGCAGAAAACAACATGGTGATGTCCTAGACCTGAGTCTACACTCAGGGGAAGCCCCTCCCACAGGAGATCTCATATCAGAGGACTGCATGGGTCGATTTCGGTCCTTCCACTTTGTCATCAACAGTAGCACATGATGAGTCTTCAACTGTTGACATGGGTATCATAAGAGAGAAGCTGGTCCGCATCGAGATCATAGAGAAGAAGTAGTGCCAGGTCTTGGACTAGATTGATCAGTTGGCACAGACATTGAGTGACCTGAAGACTCAGATCATGTGTCTCCAGGAGGCACAGACGGCTTCCCAGCCCCGTCTCAGGTCACGGTCTGATCCCAGCAGCAGCTCCACCCAGCCATCTGTGATGTACCGTCAGGTCCATCACATTCATGACGAGCTAGTCCAGCAGATGCAGCACTACCAGTAGCCACCACCATCTCCGGACACTCGGATGGTGGTCTACCAGTCGGATCTGCCCCTGGCAGTCCTTCCCCCTCCACACCTCAAGCAGGAGCCATTGGTGGATGTCAATGGTATATGGTACTCCTAGTACCAACCTCAGCCTAGGATTCGTCGTGACCATCCCGGATTCAGGTTGTCTATTGGAGGCACCTATTCCTAGCAATAACAACCGGCTCAGGCAAGGCAGGACATCCAGCAGCAGCACCAACCCCATCACTCCCACTAGCGGTACCAGTAGCAGGGTCCTCGTCCCTACCACGAGGGACAACACTGGAGGCAGCCACAACAGCTTCAACAGTATTCCCAGCCTCCTCCTCACTACCAGCAGCAGCGGTAGTCTCAGCCTCATTTCCAACGAGGCAACCTGTCCCTGGTTCTCATGCACCTATGTATGAGAACCCAGTCCTTAGAAACCTCGCTCGCTTACTTTCCGACCAGCATGCATCCTTTCAACGAGAGATGGATGAGTTCCAGCAAGAAATGAGGGAGATTATCGAGGCAAGGCCACCATACCAGCTCAGATTGAACCTAACCCAAACAATCTAAAGAGAAAATCTGAGCAGGTATAGTTTACAGAGACTACAACTCCTAGTGATACTTTGGGTGATATTTCTTCCTATGTATTTGATGTTGATTTTGTGACACTTAGGAGTGGTTGGATGCTAGCTGGCGGCACTTCGTCTGAGCGATGACCACATGCAGATTCAAGAGTGCGAGACAAGGATGGTAGCGGTGTGGATGTTGCTCATGATGATGATGGTGGTGGATTTCAAGCCATCAAGGATGTTGATCCAACTGATGGTACTGATGCCATCGTGATTCCAATAGCAGACGGGGGTGCTGATGCCCCAGTATTCCAGTTGCTTGGCCAGAGTACGGTGTTGATGTTGCAAAGACAGATGATGTGGGTGGTACTGATGGCACCAATTTTCTTTCAGTTGTGTTACCTCATTTTGTATCTGAGGATAGAAAAATACAAAAATGGAAAAATAGAAAAGAACAAAAATATGAATAAAGGGAAGGTTTTTGTATCCCCTACTAGTCCATCTATGTTGAATGATGATCTTGGTCTGTATTCTAGTCTACTTCATGCTCGGGAACCTATTCCTGACCATCATCTCTCTGGAAAGGGTCCCTCCATCCCCTTCCCTCAAGCACTCCCCTTAGGAAAAGGGACCGAAAAAGAAAATCCTAAAAAGAAACACCAGCTAGAGTTCAACGAGCAGATGATTGATCGATTCCAGATACAATTGACTCTATAAGAGGCACTAGAGCACATCCCTCTCTTCTAGAAGAACTTGAGAGAGAAGACCACCATCTTTAGGAAGAGAAGGAACCATAATACAAAGATCCATGTGCTTACTTGTGCCACTTGCTTCGCCATTCAGAACTGATTGCCAGCCAAGAGACCTAATGCATGAGCTCCATATGTTAGATACCATATCCATGAGCAGGGGTTCGATTGTACCCTATTAGACAACGTGTCTTCAATTAACCTTCTTTTGGTTGCCTTACTCCACTGATTCGAGTTTGGCCCTCTTCGACAAAGTAGGATAGTCCTTTAGTTTGCCGACAGATCTACCAAGAAGTTGAAGGGGTTATTGAAGGATGTGGTCGTCACAATTTAGGGCCTGAAATTTCCCATGGACTTTATTGTATTGGACATGGAGATCATCGAGTCTGTGACTGATACCACCATCATCCTTGGACACCCATTCTTGGCCACAACCAAGGTAGTGTCTTATCATGATAGGGGGAAGGTACAATTTCACGTGTAAAATAGAGATAATCGAGTAGACTAGAGTGTGAGATTCATCCGCTCAGAGCATTTGAATTATATAGATCTGATGATAGATGTAGAGCGAGACGACCCCCAAGAGTGCGACTTTGTGATCACAGATAATGAAGCAGTTTGGTCAGACCCCGTATCACAAGCTCTTATTGCACCTTCAGACAATGAAGACTTACAAATGGTGGCGGATGGGAGTTCGGAGAGCACACTCTTGGCACCGGACACATTTGAGGCTGATGATCGTGGTTAGGATAGCGAAGCAGGTTATATTTCATGTTCTTCCGATTCAGATCCCTCGTATACAGGCATTGATTGGTATGACTTTGATAATTATTTTCCATGTTTGATTCCTTCAGAGCTGACAGCTCGGGAGGAGAGCGAGCCAGTTTAGATGATATATACATCGATAGGGCCGCCTTCGTTAGATTCATAGATGCAGCGAGAGTTCTCACATGCAGATTTGGTAGCTTTCACTCAGACATTTCAAAAGCCAAATTTTCCGTCTCCCACTTGTCCAGAACTGAAGACCTTGCAGTAGAATATGAAGTACATATTCCTTGCGGGTGAGACAGAGATGTTCCCAATCGTTATCTCAGCGGATTTGATTGGAGATCAAGAATCTCGTTTGATGGAGGTTCTTGAAAGAAACCACAAGGCGATTGGATGGAGCGTAGCTAATCTACACGGGATAAGTTCGGCCTTGTGCTCCCACCACATTTATCTCGAAGAGGACGCCAAGCCATCGTGTGAGTTCCAGCAATGACTAAACCCGAATCTTTGAGATGTAGTCATGAAGGAAATATCAAAGTGGTGGAGCACCGATTTTATCTACCCCATCTCTGACTCTAAGTGGTACCTAATAAGACGGGTATCATTACAATTTTGAGCGATTCTGGGGAGGAGATAGCTACCCAAGTACCCATTTCTTGGAGGGTTTGTGTGGACTATAGACGATTGAATCAGGACCTTAAGAGGGATCATTTCCCACTGCCATTTATTGATCAGATTATTGAGAGGCTAGCTGGAAAGAGTCATTACTGTTTCCTTGACGGGTACTTCGGATGCAATCAGGTGGCCATAGTGCCCGAAGACCAAAAGAAAATGGCATTCACATGACCGTTTGGGACCTATGATTTGAGAAGAATGCCTTTTGGTTTATGTAATGCTCCAACTACATTCCAAAGGTGCATGCTTTCCATCTTCTCAGACATGGTGGGTGACTGTTTAGAGGTCTTCATGGATGATTTTTCGATCTACAACGATGGGTTTGATACTTATCTTGACTGCCTAGATCATGTACTTCAGCACTGCATAGAGGTCAACCTTGTCTTGTCATGGGAAAAGAGTCATTTCATGATGACTCAAGGGACGATGCTTGTCCATATCATCTCCAACAGGGAATGGAGGTCGATCCGGCCAAGGTGTATATCATCAAGAAACTCAATCCACCGTCCAATTTGCGTCAGTTGTAGTCTTTTATAGGGCATGTCGGTTTCTACCAACGATTCATTCAGGATTTCAGTCGTATTGCCCTACTGCTTACTGATCTACTAATGAAAGATTCTGAGTTCATTGTATATGATAAGTGTCTAGCATCATTTGAGACTCTCAAGGGATTAGTTGTCCAGGCTCCTATCTTTCAGCAACCCAATTGGTCTCTCCCATTCGAGATCATGACGGATGCTTCTGATTTTGCCATACGGGTTGTGCTAGGCTAGAGGAGGGATGGATTGCCTTTTTCCATTCACTACGTTAGCTGGACTTTGGATGCTGCTCAGTGGAATTATACTTTGACCGAAAAGGAGATGCTAGCCGTAGTCTTTGCATTGGACAAGTTCAGATCCTATATTCTTAGATCCTGGGTGACTATATTTACAGATCACACAGCCATCCGATACCTCATGATAAAGAATGCTGCCAAAGCTAGATTAACCAGATGGATCCTTATACTCTAGGACTTTAATATAGAGATTAAGGATAAGCCTGGAGTCAAGAATGTTGTGGCGGATCACCTCTTCCGTTTAGAGAATCTTGAGGATTCTGATCAAATCGCACTTATCACTGAGACTTTCCCAGACGAGGCGATTCTTGTTGTCATCTCACTTCCATGGTATGCTGACATTATGAATTATCTTGTCACTAATAATGTTCCACAAGGATGGCCCAGACAATGACTTGAGACTTTACTTGCGAAGGCCAAGTTATACCATTGGGAGGATCCCACCATTTATCATGAAAAGAGGATAGTGTCTGGTGTTGTAGTATTCCTCAGGAGGAGCAACATAGCATCCTCACATACTTCCACAAGATGGAGGTAGGAGGACATCATTTGGAGGAGGACATCACAAAAACTGCTCCAATCCGGCCTATGCTGGCCTACCCTCTTCAAGGATTCTGATGAATTCATGAAGAGTTGTAATGACTGTCAGAGGATGGGCAATTGTGGACATCGTGATATGATGTCGATGCAGTCCATTCACTTCTGTGAGGTTCTTGATGCATGGGGCATCGATTTCATGGGTCCATTCCCTAAGAGCCAGGGATTTGAGTACATTCTACTTGTTGTAGATTATGTGAGTCGTTGGGTTGAGGCCATCCCCGCTCGAGCCGTAGATGCTAAAATCGTATGCAGATTTTTAAGGAAAAATATCATTTTACGGTTCATGGTACCTAGAGTTTTGGTATCTGATGGAGGGACGCACTTTATCAATGACAAGGTAAGGTCCCTTGCTAACGAGTTTAGAATTGATAATCGAGTTGCCACTCCATATCACCCTTAAACTAACGGTCTTGCTGAAGTATCGAACATGGAGATCAAGATGATATTGTAGAAGGTTGTCCACCCAGACTGAAAGGATTAGTCACAGCTTTTGGACTCAGTCTTGTGGGCCTATCAGACCTCCTTCAAGACACCTTTGGGTACATCTCCCTTTCATCTTATTTATGGCAAGCCATGCCACTCGCCTGTGGAGATCAAGCACAAGTCACTTTGGGCAGTCATTGTGTTACTATTGAATCCCAAGAGTATAGGAGATCAAAGGAAAGCCGAGTTGACAACCTTGGAGAAGTTGAGAGATACAACCTTTTCGAGTAGCCTACAATACAAGGAGAGAGGAAAGATATGGCATGATTCTCATATCAGCCATAAACAGTTTGAGCCGAAGTAGAGAGTATGTCTATTTGATGCTAGGTTGAGATTATTTTCAGGGAAATTACAAAGCAAATGGAAGGGACCATACTGGATCAGAATGGTGCACGACAACGGAAGCATTGACATATCTGATTTGTCATCTAATTCCACCTTTCGAGTTAACGGTCAGCACCTGAAGCCATATCTTGATCATGATCCGTTGATTGTTGATGTTGCCCCTATTCATTTTGCATGAGATGTGGTCTTTGACTCACATCATTTGCATCTCATGCCTAATTTTCACTTCTCTATAGCAACTGTAGAGGTCCAGTTGTCGATATCATTCATTTTTTGTCTAATATTCCATCTTCATCTTATGATTATGCTATACTTCGGATGTGCTTTACCTTAAGTATAGTGATGGTATCAAATTAGTGATTATTTATTATTGAGTTCATTACCTCTATTTTGCTGCCTATACTTAGGGATATTTTACCCTAAGTGTAGGGGAGGTAATACCTGCACATCCTAACCATCGATTTTTCCCTTGTGTACAGACTTCTAAACTTAGGATTACTTGATCCTAAGTATAGGGGGATCACCGACCTCTACTCATTACATTCTTTTATTCGTCGCTGCAGTATAGCCTTCTTTTGACTTACAAATACTCAACACGAGTTATGTATTCCTTCATCACTCTTTGATCACTCTGATGACATCGTTCGAGCAAAGTATAGGGGGTGTTGTATACATTGTATATATACTTTAGTCATAGCTTGTACGTTGTGTGAGTGTGTTAATAAAATAAAATGGCTAAAAAGAACAAAACTAAAAAAATCACAAAATTTTTAAAATTTTTCCTGTACATAAATAATAGTAAATAGCCTTTTGTAAAAACTACTTTTGTACAAATGTTTGTAAAAATGTTTTTGATTGTAAAATGTTTGTAAATATTTTTGTATCAAAATTATGTATATAGTACAAAATTTTTGGAAAATATTTGAAAAATAGAAGTTTGGAAATTTTTATTTGTAAATGTTCGTAAATTGTTTTTGCAAAACCCTTTTCCTTTTTGCATTCAAATTTTTCATAAAAAATTTGCATATTTTGAAAAATTGCACAAAAAGAGTTTTGTACATATTTGCTTGTATATTCTCCCGTGTCATAGTTGATATCTAAACTAATTTGGAATTAAATTGAAAAAAATGGAGCCTGGTTAAGACCTTAATCCACTTAACATCAGAGGAAGGTTATAGGATTTGGGGTTAAGACTTTCCAGGTCCGTTAGTGACATAATTCTTTGAGTCTACTAGGCTATGTTCACATGTGATCTTGATGAGCCTATGTAGAACACCTAACAACAGATGCATGACTCTCAGAGACAATGGCTTGACTTGGTCACACACCTTACACGTAGCTCAACATGGATGAGTTGGTGAAGAAGCAGAATTCTTTGGCTTGTGGTAGCATACGAGGGTAGTACTTCTACGCAGAATCTCTCGTCTTCATTTTGGCAGGGATGTGCATCTCAACCTGGTCTAATGGTATTCATGTCTAAAGACATAAGTCTGTGGGTTGCAATAATGCTTCAAAAGAGGAATAGTCTATTGGCTCAAAGACGAAAAACTCCTTATGTACATGTTGCACCATGTAGATATGTTGTATATATGCACATAAAAAAATGTGCAAAATCAAGAAAAACTCCAAAAAATGGACATGCCTGATTGAAAATAACATGCCTGCCGGAGTGTATATAGTGAACAAGCAAATCTTATGTATTCCACCTTCTCATCTCATGGAAGCTTGCAGCTGGAGACTTAGCTACACTGGCTTTGCTCCAAGGGATACATGGATACTCTGGTCACGGTCCATTCTCTTCTTTCCCCTCTTCTTGGGCTGGTTAACTTGAACTTAGAAGGGAATACCCCGCTCCTCGAGGAAAAAGCTGCTAGACTGGGGAATTAGAGTTACCTTGTTAAGGGAGGTAGTTTCTTTGTCATTTCTGAGGTGGGGAGCTACATATTACTTACACAGTACAAGGAAAGACACATAATCATTAGAGTTTTCGTATGTAGACTTGTTCTGACCTAGTTTATTAAGGACTCTTGATCATAGAAAGGTGGAACTAGAAGGTTGTTGAGTCTTACACCTATCTCCCAACAAGGTCACGCCAAACTAATAATCCAAAGGTCTGATCAAGCTCCATATTCCAATTTAATGAAGATAAGTTTAATAATCAACCTTGATTCTTTTTCTTTTCTTTTCCTTTTTATTTTCACCTCGTTTTCAAATAAGTGTTTGCTAAGGGACTAGCAAAGGTAAAATATAGGGGGTGATGAATCCATGATTCTAACTCTTTATTCTTTTATTTTAGCTCTTCTTTTTGGCAAAACAATATGTAAATACATGTAAATTCAATAACTTAGGATTCTGCATCCCCTTGTTAATAATGCATAATTATCATGTATTGTACAAAAAAAAGAATAAAGGAAAAATAAGAAGAATGATGTATTCAGAATAAATACAGAGTGATGCAAACCCCAAGAGAAGGTTAACACTTGACCTGATCGCAAAAGAAAATAAGTAGAGAGACATAGGGTTTACTAGCAAATATAGATCACCTATACTTGTATATAATATCTTTCTATTTATTTTTGACAAAAAAACTATTTATACATTTGTAAATAGCATTATAAATAATATAAAGTAGAATAAAAATCATAAAAATAAAATTATGCAACCTTTGTATAAAATACACTTGTATATACAACATTCACTATTTATTTTATACCCTTAAATAATTTATAAAAATAAAATAAAAAATTATTTTATACTTCTAAAATCATGTTGAAAATTAATAAATCATAAAATAAAATTATTTTTGTAAAAATAATAAAATAAAAATACTTGTACATAAAACATAGGTATATTATACCTGTATATATTTCTATATATTGTATATACATCATTTTATTTTTCATAAAATAACTAAAACAAAAAAATAGTTTATAAAATAATAAACATTTTTTATTTTATACACTTTTTAATTTAAGTTCATTTACTATTTTTAATCCTATTTTCTTTAATTTTTTTTCATTTTATTTTCTGATTGGTCCACATCAGACCGTTGACTCTGATCAACGGTCTCTTCCAAACCGGGTCGGGTCGTACATACCTCGCTGGAGCGTTTTCTCCACTTTTTGGCGCCCGACCCAGAGCTTTGATGGACTCGATCCCTGCGCCCGATTGTAGACCCGACTTCCATGATCCTCGTGGATCCCTAGGCGCAGCTGGATCTGCCTAGGGGTCCGCGATATGCTCTGATCTTATGGGACCCTTGTCCAGCCTAAAAAGCATCTCATTTTGCCTCCACTACTCCTTAGCTCGTGCCTCGCCTCTTTCTTCCCCCATATCCACCTCCAGCTGAATGACAGCATCCCGGAGGATCTCTCGGAGCGAAGGTTGGTGGCTTAATGGTCGCAGCTCACCAACGTGGCCAGAGACATCTGTTGCATACAATCTCTCTTGCCCATCACAGCAGATCAAAGCCAAGACCTCACCTCCACCCTCGCAGCACCTCGACCATAATTTTAGACCACTCATGTACCCTTCATTCCCTTTTTATTTCGGCATTCGACTCGATTTCGATCATCTGCCACCCTCCACCATCTTGGCTCCGACCATATCAATCGGAGCTCTGCCTTCCATATTATTAGTTCCGTTCAAACTCCTGAATTGCCCTCCATCTCCAAGCGCAACCTGACCCCTCTTTTCTTGCTCTTCGGAGCAAGATTGAGCTGAGATGTCCTACCCCCACACACGATGGACGTCGTACCCCATCCCACATTGCTTCACTTGTTTGTATGCTTCAATAACACCTGCCGGAGCCCCGTCTCTGAGCATAATATCCCTTGCAGGCCTTGAAGCGTGCGATGAGATCCATTTGGACACTCATCTACTCAGGCGGAGCAACTCCAAGAGAACCTTCAATCGGACGCCCATCCGACCGACACTGCCTCCATCTGACCCCTCCACCGGATGCGGAATGTCCTCACGATACTGTTGTCGCTCTCAGATCCTTCATCAGGTTGATGGATATCTTCCCTCTCACGATTAAAGATCCCCCTAGGCGTGTTCTTGCTGACCCTCCCCCCACTGTTGGATGAGCACCCTCGTGTAGATCAGAGCCACCCGATAGTGGTAGCCTTTGGGTTGTTCAATCAAATCCTCAGACGCATCTGGCTCGCACATCCTAAGCATTCTCTACAGCCGTTAGATCCACCCGAGTGTCAGATCAGATCGTACACCTGCGCCATCTTCGTGAGTCGTCAGATCCCTTTGCTAGGGAATATCAGAGGCGTCCACCTACTCCCTCTCATGCGAGCACCACATGTCCTCATTGTATATTTCACATTTTATCCCATATGTTATTACTTTTATATTTAGTCCTCTAAATAAAACATGTAATTAATTACATTTACAGTTTGGTCCTTATACTTTATGGTATTTGCACTTTAGTCCCTCTAAGTCTGAAGCACGTGTGTGCTCACGTGTATTTTGGGTTATTTGCAGTTCCTATCTTCTTTTATGTTTTTATTGCTTGAATCTTAAGTTTTTACAAAATTGCATTTATACTCATGTGCACTGAATATTGAGCATGTGCGTGAATTAACTAGGTTATTTGAAATATCAACCCTAAGCTTTCATCTTGTTTTATTTGTTAAGTCTAGAAACTTAAAATATTTGAGAATAAGTCCATGTGAACTGTAATTAATTGCATGCTTCTTATTGAACTTAATAAATATTAAATTAGTTCTAAAAATCACTATAAGCTCCTGCGAGTGTGTAGTTTTTATTGTGATTTTATTATATTAATTTGATTGAAATTTTTATTTTTGAAAATTCAAAAACCCTTAAAAAGTTCATGTTTGCCTTATAAAAATCTTAAAAATTCGAAGAATTCTTTAAAAATTCCATAAAATTATAGTGTGTGCCTTTTATTGTGTTTAATTTTTGTATTAATTTTGCTTGAAAATTCATTAAAAACCCTAAAAATCTTAAAACAACCAAAATATTATAAAAATTATATAAAATCAAAGAAAATAAAAAATGTGATTTCAGTTTCTATTGGTAGCTTATTCTTCTATTTTATAATAAAATTTCCACTCAGGACTTTAGGGTATTTTAATTATTTTAATTTCCAATTTGGTCCTGACTATGCACTGTACAGACTTGGATTGTTTCATCTGTTTAGTGGTTGATTTTCTTGTGAGCAATGGGATTGATTAAGGATCGGTTATTTGCCTCATCAACTATGCCCAATTTGGAGTCCATATGGCTGAGTTATAAGGTCCTGAAAATTAGGGCCACGACTTCGTAGTTTCAAGATTTATTGGTATTTTTTAATAATTAATATTTTTATTTTTCTACTAATTTTTAGAAACACATTATAAAAACGCTTAAGTTAAATTGAGTTAAGAATAATTAATTAGAAAATCGGGAAGTTTATACATACAATACATATAGACAAAGGGGTCCAAATGCCAAAACTCACTCGTTTTATTCTAATATTTTTTGATATTTTAAATAAATAGAATTAGTTATAAAATGGATTTTAAAAGTGAGTTTGGTCAATTTGGAATGAACATTAAAAGTCAGCTTTTTCGACTTTTATGGTTCATCATACTTAATTATTTATATACTAAATCATTCTTGATATTTTATAAAATAGTATATATTATTGTGAACAACTTTCATGAAGAAAATATTTTACTTTGAAGTGATCTTGTTAATAAATAAAAAAGGTTAAATATTTACAATATAAAAATGTATCTATGTACATTTAATGGTCTTAATTTTCTGGCAATATCATAAATTTGGATCCATATGCCCCCTACTTATTAATTTTGTTGACGAAGTCAATATTGATATGGTCTCGAGGTTAGGATCAATTTGTATATTATACACGCAAGCATCCTTTTTTTTCTTTTTATTTTTCTGCAGCAAAATTTTTCCTGTGTGTGTATGTGTATGTGTATGTGTATGTATATGTGCGGAAAGGAAGCCTACTTCATGAAGTAGGTAACCTTAGACATATTAGAGGGATATAGTTATGAAAATCCATGACATTATTTTCCTAAAAAAATAAAAAAAAATTAACCAAAAATGGGCATGAAATAGGTAAGGTTACCTACTTCATGAAGTAGGCTCCCTTCTCTCTCTCTCTATACATACATTCATACATACATACATACATACATAGATGCATGCATGCATATATACACGCACATACATGGATATATACATACATATACATATACATATATGATTTCTTTCAAATAGGACTTGGTCCTTCTTGAGTTCAGGAAGGCCTGCCCCCTTTTGTGGAAAACATGACGAGTTTAGTAGAATATGTATACGGATTGTATTACAATATGCAGTTTTAATGTTTGTATTATAACATGCAGTTTTGTATGAAGTTTTATATTTATAATGTGCACTAATAATATAAACTGTATACACATTCTACTAAAGTTCTTGTGTTTTCTACAAAAAAAGTTCGTGACCTTCCTTTAGTCAGGAAGGACACATCCTATTTGAAAGGCCCCCTATACATACACACACACACACACACACACACACACACATATATATATATACATACATACATATAAATTTAAATCACCATATATCACCATGATCAATTTTTTCATTGATTTTTTGTGTTTTTGAAATGAATCCTAGAGGGATTTAAATCACTATATATTACCATGATCTTATGTCAAATTCAACTAAATTCGACACCTCTATCATCCCCATCAAGACTATCACATTTTAACAGTCTTAGAATTACTGAAATTGATCCTAGATAGGCATGATAGGAATTTTTGTTTTGCATGAAATTTAAGATACATATTCCACTCAATAAACTAAGTAAATCCACATAGGTTTCCTTCAAAAAAATCAAAAGCCAATAAGAAAAATGGTC
This sequence comes from Ottelia alismoides, assembly GCA_037367405.1. Classification (NCBI taxonomy): domain Eukaryota; kingdom Viridiplantae; phylum Streptophyta; class Magnoliopsida; order Alismatales; family Hydrocharitaceae; genus Ottelia; species Ottelia alismoides. The sequence continues at coordinate 279,012 of JAZKJV010004853.1, forward strand.
GGGTATAGCTAGTTGGATGCACCCCCCGGTGTATCTTCCCTTTCCCATATATATATATATATATATATATATATATATATATATATATATATATATATATAGAGAGAGAGAGAGAGGGAGGGAGAGAGAGAGAATGAGGCTGCTCCCTAGGGAGAGCTAACTTGGCTCTTCCCGTCCCATTTTCTCCAATTTTTTTTATTTTTCTGAAAAATAAATTCATTGAAATTCATCACTATTTCCTTATTTTATGTCATTCAAGTTGCGTGAGAGACAGAGACTCCTACAACCTCCATCTAGACAATCTTTTTTAATGGTCACAGAATTGTTGAAATCGACCCCGACTAGATGGAGGCCGTAGGAGTCTCTGTTTTGCACGAAATTTGTAAGACAGAATATAGGGATATAATAATGAAAATCCATGGAAGTATTTTTTAAAAAAAATTAAAAATATAGGATAAATGGGATGAGGGGAGCCAAGTTAGCTCCTCCTTAGGGGCGGCCGATCCTGTGAGAGCATGAGAGCAGTGGGTCTGGACCCATTAGATTTTGTTCATCTCTCCCCTCATTCAATCAATCTCCAGAATCTAGTGGTTCAGAATCACTGCTCTTATGCTCTCACATTTTTTGGCTCTTACATGATCAACCATATATATATGGAAAAAATTGGGTTGCTCGTTGGATACAGTCGTGTATCCTTATATTATGTCATTCAAATTTCGTACGAAACAAAGACTCTTATAGCCTCCATCACGATATGGTTGATTTCAACAATTCTACGATCGTTAAAAAATGACTATCTATATGGAGGCTATAGGAATCTTTGTTTCTTACGAAACTTGAATGACATAATATATGGATATAGTGATGAATTTTCATGGATTCATTTTAAAAAAATAAAATGTGGGGAAAATAAGGTGAGGGGATCCAAGTTAGCTCCCCCAAGGGGCAACTCCTCCCCCCAACACACACACACTCAAACCATATTTCCACCATCCACTTTCGAAATTGTAGCGGATCATAGAAGCAAATACACAAGAATATGATCAAACAAGCAATATGCAAACACACAGATTTACAAAGTTAACCCGTAACTAGGCTATGTCCTTAGGCTGCGGTGATCGATTTTCATTATGTAGAGCAGAGGATAGTACAAAGGATACTAAGAGACCTAACCCTAGGATTTTATATACTACTCCCAATACAGACAGATCTCTGAAACAAATGGAACTATACATTACAAGAAAATGCTTTTTTGTGACTACATAGTTGCTACTACATGTAGTGGTACTGCAGTCGTAAGACCTTTAGCCATTGTTTTACGACTACAAAACCACGACAACATAGTCACTAAGATTTTACAACTACATGTAGTCGCCACCTGTGGTAGTAAGTTTTTGCGACCATGAGACGACCACCCTGTAGTCGTAAAGTGGTGGCCAATTTGGGTGAAAATTTTAGCAGGTGTGTGCCAATCCAAGCCCTAAATTCGTGCCCAACCCAATGTCCCACCACTCGTCCCCGCCCCCTGGAACCTCCTCTTCATCCTCCTGATCACCCCCTTCCAATCCCCCTTCTCCAACCACCGACGGCGCACCTCCACCTTCTCATCGTTCTCCTTCAGTCGCCACCTCCCCTGCCCCTCTACCACCTCCCTCTTTAACGATCCACCACCCTCCCTCCTCTGACACCTCCATCACCCTACCTCCCTCCCTGCCTTCTTGTGTAATCGACTACCAATTACCTCCTCCCCTTCTCTCCTCGTACGGTGGTCGCCCGAATCCACCATCGAGATCACAATGGTGCTCGCTACTGCCTCCATCGCCTTCAAGTCATCCAGTTTGCTTGTTCTGCTAGGGCGAAGAAGGTGTGTTACGGGTGAACCTAGCATTGTAAATACCTTAATCTTTTCAAGCTAGTCTCCCATGACATGATTCGTTTATATCAATGTATGAATCTTTCTTTTTTCTTAGTATTCACACCTGATGAATACGTGATTCATCGCCTTTATTATTTCATTTTGGCTAAAATCCTTGGTAGAATACATGTAAATAATCACTAATTCCAACTAATTATAATTCTAACCACATTTATTAATATTAAAAATTTAACACTTATTTTATCCAACAGAAAAGAATAAAAATAAAAAATAAAAATAAAAGAAAAGAAGGTTGTAAATATGTAATATATAAAAACAGATCCTAACCTCGAAACCAGGTCAATATTTACTTGATCGACAAAAGAAATAAGTGGGGGAAGATAAGGATCCTAACTATCAATAATCAAGAAAATCAAGACCAAAAAAATAATTTATCCATGTTACACATTGTTAATATTTCACCTATTTTATTCATCATCTATATCATCTCAAATCAAAACACTTCTTTTGCAAAAGTTGATCAAAATATATATATTATTGTATAAAAATATCAGAAAAATATCTCATCATAAAAATAATTAACCGCAATGAACCGTAAAGCCGCAAAAGCCGACTTTCAATGTTCATAACTATTTATAGAAAACTCCAAACGGAGCAAACTCACGTTTAAAATATATTTTATACTTAATGTTATTTACTAAAAATATCAAAAAAATATTAGAATAAAACAGGTGAGTTTTGGTGTTTGGGCCCCGTTGTATATGTGTACTATATGTAGAATCTTCCTGGATTTTTTAAAATTAAATACAGTAAATCCGATTAACTTAGTTTCTTTTCATAAAATCTTCTAAAAATGTATAAAAAAATATAAAAAATATAATTAAGTCAAAATACTAATAAAATCTGAAGCCTCGAAGCTGCTACCTAAATTTTCAGGACCTCATAATTCAGCCCTACGAACTCCGAATTTGGGCAAACTTAGTTTAAATTTCATATTATTAAATTATCTACAAAATTACACTGGTTTCGCTAAAATCGGAGTTTATACGAAAAACACGGTTTTCGGGTCTGTGTGGGTATATTGTACAATGAACCATACTTTATATTATTACAATTATAATTTATTTATTTATTTAATTAATTTATTTATTTCTTTAGTTATTTTATTTATTTAATTTTATTATTACTAATATTTTTTAATTTAATTAATTATATACTTAATAATATATTAAATTACTAATTTAATTACTTAATTACCCTTTTAATTACTTAATTAACTAATTTATTTATATTATAAAATTATTTAATTATTAATTTAACCAAATATTACTTATTAATATAATTTAATTCATTATATTATTAATTTTATTTTTTATCTCTCCTTTTCTCTTTCTCCTCTCTTTCTTTCCTCTCTCTTACTTTACCGAACTTCTTCTTCTTCCTCCCGTAACCCATCTCCTTCAGCTCATCTCCTTCGCCCGTCGATCATTCGCCTTAAACTGCCACCAACCGAACCAACTCCCCGCAGTTGGCCGGCCGTTCTCCAACTTCCCACGATCCTGTCACCGTCGGAGGTGACGAGCTTCCCCCTCTTCTATATATATCCCGGTGACCCCCCAAATCCATGGCATCCTCCATTTCCATTCATTTCCACCGAGCTCCGAGTAGATGAGTGACAGTCCTCCGGTAGTCGTTGAGCGAGGGAGAGGAGTGTGGCAAGATCATCTGCCGGCATTGAAGCTCCATTTTGCCGTGTGCCGTCTCCCAGAATCGTCGTTAGTCGAGGCAACGAACATGAAGCTCTGAAAAGCTTCATCCCATGCGCTAGCATCATAAGTATCATTGTTTCTAGGTTAGATTCCCCTTCTCGTATCATCCCCTCTGATTTCCATTCTCCTCCAATCCTCCCGTTCTCTTCTCTGATCCTTTTTTCTCTCTTAATCCATTTTGATTTCTCGCACAACTCCATCAATTACTGGTTATCCCACGACATTCACCTCTTCCTCCATTCTGTTTTCAAGCAATCATTTAAAATCCTTCACCAATTTCCTCTCCGATTTCATCCATTTTCGAATCCTACACACTGATATCTTATCCCACACACATCTGAGTCATTCAAGTCCCGTACTCTGACCGTAGATTTTGAGCAAAATCCCCAACCTCCATGTGTGTTTTCAGCTCATAAATTTCTTATTTGATTTGGGACCGAGGCACCGCCGTTGAGTCGATTAAAGTTTGTTGCGGGAATAGAATCGATCTACCACGCTGCATGAGCACCTGATGCCTGAAGCGAAGCCACCTTTACCTCGAATCGTCCATTGCCTGGAGATCCATTATTCAGAAACACCTATATCACAGTATTGAGGAGGACTTGGAGAATTAATGTCGATTAAAAACTGGATGTAGCATGCAGAAGCATTTGAATCAGCCGTCACCTGGAACTCCACTTGTGGACACAAAGCACCTCTGGTTGAGATCCCGTGAAACCATGGACTGATCGCTGCTCGAGTCACATTAATTTGGAGAAGGATTATAGGGCACATGAATCGTGATATCAACTCCTATCGAACGACCCTCATCTCACCATGTATGAGAAGCTCGACATCGCGACGCGCATCCAACCAAAGACACCGCGTCGTCCTTTCGTTAGGGATTAAGCAGTGCGCGTGAACATCACGTGCACTTTTGGGATATTTCTGGATGAATTGCGCGCATACTCTCCTTAATTCCGTTAAGTACGGAAGAGTCCTGACTAGTTCCTCATCTTCTTGAGCTTTTTGTGCGGTAACCCCCTCGACTATCAGCAAACTTCAAACAAGTCCTCCACAGCTAGTCAATCACGTGAATCCTGTGTGACCTTTGGAAAATTTGCAAGGACACCCTGGACACTTATCAAAATAACGAGTAGCTCCCTAATAGCAACCCAACACGCAAACAACACGTGACAACTAGGTGATTTGCGTGAAGACACCTGCAAGTTCCATCTTATTATGCATAAACCCCTATTCTATACATAATATTACACATTTTAGAATACATAATAAATAAAATACAAAAAATATAATAAAATACGTATAAATACCTTATATACAGTATTAAATAAATTTTAGAAAAAAAAATAAAAAAATAGTTTCTATTATTAGATACATCATTAAAACAATAAAAACACAACAAACTTTAAATATTCATAAAAAAATCTAAAACTCTTTTAAAAATCCCACAAAAATTACCATTAGTGTTACCCTATTTTACATTTTTACGAAAAATTAATTAAAAATCAAATAATAAAGTCAATAAAAAATATAAAATTCATTAAAACCTACAAAAAATCATAACTAAATAAATAAAAATAATCCAAAAACGCACAACCTCTCATTTTAAAGATACTTTCACCAATTTTATAATAAAAATAAAATAAAATATTTTGCTACTATTTTATCTCTTAAAATCAAAAAATAAAAACTTGTTTTCATTAAAAAATAAGTTTTCAATCTTAAAAATAATTCAAAAACCTATAAAAATTCTAATAACCTTCCAAAAATTCATAAAAATAAAAAAAATAATAAAAACATAAAATTAACAAAATAAAAACTAAATAAAAATTACTAATCTTTTTATAAAATAAAAATATCATAAAATACTTTAAAATCACAAAAACAATATAAAATTCATAAAAAAATAAAATAAAAATTCAGAAAAATCCCTAAAAATAAAATAAAAATTAGGAATCTTTTACCTAGATCTTCTATAGTTTAACCCTAGTTTTACAATAGTTTGCCTCCCTGCGTTCGACACTCCTGTGCTTAACCGCTACACACTAAAGTTTATGAGTATAAATAAAATAAATAAAATGATTAACCAAAATTAATCTTTTTCAACAAAGATTCACCTGATCGATTCAGCGAAACTATTCTTCTGTTAGTAGTAGATTTGGGTGTTTATTCAATACCACTTTAAACATGTCAATCACATTAGATTATAGATTGGTGCCTCGTTGATGCTTTACATAAAAATCTTGTCTAAAATCTGATATTTTCCTTGTATGAGGCCATCATTTTATCGCAACATATTTTTCCTCTCAGCCATCCATTGAACATGCCATAGCTGGCACTATAGGTGACATATCTAAACATTTTAGGAATTTTCTGATTGATGATATTGTCAATAAATCATTTATCTTGTAATGCCTTTTGCATTCAACGAGTGGAATTCTCGGAATTGATGTTGGTTACATCAAGAGTTGAGAACCAAAAGGAGAAGGTGGCCACAGATATGCAATTTATCAAATGTTTTGTGGAGGTAATGAATCCACTTAGTATATTATCGTATTTAGCCATATCCTAGTTGTGTTTTATCAGTCATTTCCTAGTTTATAATTTTTTAGTATGCGGGTCATGCTTATGGTCATGTAGACCATATTGCTTTGTTACATGAGAAGTTGTAAAAGAAACATTTTTATTCTCAATATCTCTTCCCCGATATTGACTTGCATGCCTTCTCAAATTAAGGAATAAGAAACTATAGGACATGAGGTAGGAGGGGAAAGAAGATTGATATGTACCGATCAAAAAAGGTCATCCAGGGAGCTAAATCCCTTATGTATAAAGAGTTTGAAATTAAATTTAATGAAAACATATCAAGAATTGATACAGTTCATGAAATTTTACATTGCATGCAACATGTATCATGTTAAATGGTATCCCTCATGGACACTGTGAATCGCCCTCTCGCAATGCTCTCTCGACTTATCCAATGAGCACTTTGTGTTGCTCTCGGAAAGCTGCATTCTGGTCTTCAATTTCCACAAGGTTTATATACTAATTATTTCTCTATAACTTTACAATATTATAGAATTGATGTGTTTAGATATATGCAATCACTTAATCCATGTTGTCCCATTTCTGCAACTTTACAATATTGTAGAACTGATGTGTTTAGATATATGCAAGCACTTAATCTATATTGGATATGTTTTTGTCCATTAACCAAATTATATTATTTTCTTGGTGTTTATTCTTTTCACATTTGGATACATTTGGTAAAGAAACCCAAATGAGTTTGACATCATCTATATGGAAGAACTCTCAATTCCTTTTTTATATTTCATCTTTCTTCTTGAATTAAGGAAAATTTACATCTCGATATACTTGTAAAATTCCATGTAGGCACCAGTGATACCTCTACTACACGACACATGTGCGGAGACCCAATGTGTGCTAGAGCATATTCTTGGAATGGATATGAAGTTGTTAACACTCCGCATACATAGGTACTTTTCCAAAATTTCATTACATTTTATTGATTGTTTGATTACAAGGGAAATACTTTATAATCTCTAGATGGTCTCCAACATTGGGAACAATATTTACTGTAACATTTAGTCTTCTCCATTATTTTATATTATGGGTACCAAACCATTTTCGTGACTAATCAATGAATACCAATAGGTTGCATTTAATTCAATTGTAATTCAAGAGCATGCATTCTAATACACTTGGCTAATGAGAAATCCATATATGCATGTACTTTGAAGGTGGATTTTATGAGTCATTCATAGATGGTATCATATCAATTATAACAAACGAAATATATATTTTTGTGTGTTGCTTATAAATGAGGCATGTATATATTAGACACACTTGATTAATTAGCGAGAACATCAAATATATGATGTGTGAAATGTTATATGATATTTTTGTAAATGATTTTAGATTTAATTATTAAGTTCGTAGTACATATGGATATTTCTAAAAAAAAGGAATACATTTAGATATTATCTACATATTTGTGTGTGCGAGTATGAGTGTATGTATCTGCATAATGTACAAACATTATCATTTTCAATATTTCAATTATGTGTATTCCTAGAACCACTAACTTAAAAGATACATTTATTGCATAATAAAGCATAGATTGCAGTGGCAATGGGGTTGATGAATCTTAGATTCGTCACTCTAAAATTGACTAATTAAGCTTAAATCCCAAAAAAATCATTGGCATTTCTTCTTTTATATTGCATAATTAGCATTCATGCATGTATAAATAATAATTGTATTTTATCACTCATTATTGCACATAATAAGAGGCCAAAAATCCTAGCATAATTAACCTGTAAAATGAGCTTACTTTTCCCTGATTTTTAACTAATTCATGCTAACTCTAAATAACCTAAAACCACCTCCATTGTGTACATATTACTAACAAGAATAAATAAAAAATACAAAAAAATTACTAACCTAAATAAGTGGACCAGAAACTCAAAACTTAATTCCAGGATTTCCAGAATAAAACACTGATATCTTCCTCATCTAGTGTTCGATTTGATCTTACTCACTTTTGAACTAATGTGCATTCAGTTACCTTCAAAACAAGTTCAAGTGAATTGGAGCTCATATGTGAAAGTTGGGTTTTGAGCCTCTTTTGTACATTTTGTTTTTTTTGTCATTTTTATTCTACTATTTTATGTACATAATTGACTCATTTTATTTTATTTCTTTTCATTTATTTTCTTTGATAAAAGTTAACTTAAAATCAAAGAAACTATCTGAGTCCGAGTCTTCACTGAATGTCTATACAAAGTTATCTTTTTCGTATTTGATTTTATTTCTCCTTTTTCCTAATTAATAAAAATCCAAAAAATTAGATTAATGTGTATATATTTATCTTTGATTTTACCATATCTTTTCCTGATTTTTATCTTGTTTAAAAATGACAAAAATTATAAAATCCAAAAATCAAGGTGTTCTAGGTACACAGAGTACCCAAAAATATCGCTTTGTGCAAATGACCGATACTCGTTTTGATCCTTTCATGAAAATTGTAGATATCATCGAGACGAAAACTTTTGTGAAGAAACTTTTTCGATCCGAAGTCATTTGCTATTTATTCCAGATTTTTCTTTGTATTTTATTTTCGACTTTTCTAGAGCTGACATGCGATGGCTCCTAGAGCTACCCTGTGTCACTCATTTTTCGCATATACTTTATATTTATTTTATTATTTTTTAAAAAATTAAACTAATTGAAATTAGAAAAATAAAAAATAAATAATAAATAATTACCACATGGCATCAACCTGGTCGTCTGATCTCAACTGATCAGACGACCACTTATCCTTCCTCTTCCCTCGTTCAACACCTTCCGCCTTTCCTCTTCTTGCCTTACCGCCTCCATCGCGAAGATCGTAGCCACCTCCAGGATTCTCGCCCAATCTTTACCTCATACTTCCTCTTCCGGTCGACCGCCACCATCACCAATCAGATCGACATTGCAACCTTATCACCTTGACTTTCCCTATCCATCAGATCGCAAACGGCATCCCTGCGATTTTGCCTCTTGCCGCCTCCTTCCTTCCATAGCCGGTTCCGTCCTCGCCTCCTATTTAACTCCACCGACCCCCGCACTTCATGGCAATCCATCGATTCACCCAATTCTCAAAGATTTCCATGTCAGGCTGATGGTGACAGCGTCCACCCACCACCTTCTTATTTGCGGCAAGGTCCGGCCGGCCACAACAGTCGCAATGCATAGACTCCATGGCCTCGCAGCTACCTTGCTCCGGTGATTCTCAGCCATAGATACAATAATCACCATCATCAACTTCATCTTCATACACCAATGCCATCCCATCCATCATTCAACCCAATCACCTCCGCTAACCGCCGCTTCGCCTCGTCCTCAGCCTCGGAGCCACTTCTCCGCCAATCCAGCAGTCTGTCTTCGTCACTCCAGACCCTTCATCAACCACAAACGAGCCCCTCCACCTCAAAGCCACCTCCTGCACAACCTTCAAGGGCTTCATCCGCAGCTGCTCCTCCGCCGTGCCTGGGCACCACCATGCCGCGTAACCCAACCACAACTTCACCTTCAACTCCATAGGCCACCACCCCCTCAACTCCATCACCAAGCGGGAGTCCTAAGGACCTCCTCGCGTGCGTGATACGTGACAGGAGGGGTATTATACAAGAGTCCCCCATCTTCCGCCATACTCCAGACCACCCTCTGCACGTGATACACACATGGGGGTGGACATTTTACGGAGAAGACCTTGAGACCCAGTACTTTTTCTAGCCAACCCCCGCCTCTCCAAGAGTCACGTGCTTGACACGTGACTACTTGGGTTTTTTGCAGAAAACTCCTTTGGAGTTTGGTAATTACAGTTTAGTCCCTGATCTACACTTCTATTTCTTTATTTATTGCAATATTGCGAACAGACCCTTGAATTTAGTTATAGTGTTAATCCTCTTTTTAACAGCATTTTATCATTTAAAAATTAGCATGATGTTCTACAACTAATTCTCTATAATATGGCATGCTTATGATATTTTTATATGTTGTGTTTATTTAATAAAATTTATTGTTGTGGAAAATTACAATTTTTGCCCACTCTGTTCGTTGAAATTCATAAGTGATTAACCACAACCCCAAAAAATACCAAAAAAATCATATATCTTATAATTAATTTTATTTTATATTATACCCAAAAAATAACATTTGCATGCATAGTTTGCTTAATAAAAATTATTTTGTACATTTTAGTAATTGATTTTTAATGGGTATTAAACTCATCATTTTTAGGGTTTAAGATTCTATATATTGCATTTATTGTTATATCTTAGATAATTTTATTTGTTCAAAATAGGTAGTTTTAATATTTATTATAATTAATTACTAAAAAAACGCACAGTTTGCATTCATTAATTCATTATTTATTCATCTTGCATCCGAAAATTCCAAAAAATTACAATGCACTTATTTCATCATTATTAACATATCGGTCAAGTTTCACAATTTTTGGACATTATTTGATTGATATTTATTTTCTAGTCCTTAAAAATCGACTGCATTTGCATTTTGCATTTCAAGATTGCATAAAAAAAAACCAAAAACATGCTGCCTAGAAAATCGAGCATGAAATTTGACAGACAAAATTCTAAGGTGTTCCTTTGCCTCATTGAGTTTGACCTTGGGACTTGCTCAAGTAAAATAAACATAAAACCACACCGATTAAAAAAATGAATAAATTAATTGTGGTTATTTCTTGATCGATTCTGATTATCCGCCAATAATGAAACGACAAACATCGATATTTCAAGCGCTTAATAATTCACACAAGTTAAAGAAGGATTTTCGCGGTTCGTCAGATGGCATCATTGACGGGGACACAAAAGACTTAGATTTTGTTTAGAAAAATTAGTGCTCAGTTTTCCACATACTTTCGGTAGTCTGACCCATGAATCTTCATTGTATATTTTCCATTTCTTTCTTTTCCTACATTTATTTATTTTTAGTTTTAGCATTTATTTTCTTATTTTATTTTTGATTAATTTCCGTGTTACTCTCTTACACTTTTTCTCTCTTATTTTTCGTGTGAGGTACCCACGTACGTGGAGCGGTTTTCGAAAACTTACGCATCTTCACCGACTTCTGAAATGCCACATTAACATGAAAATCGAGTCGAGTCATGAGAAAGTGTAGAGTCTAGGATTTCAATTTTTGCAATTTTATTTTTAATTAATCGCTCATTTATACAGTGTTTGTTTGGACTCTCGCGTGTGTAAACAAGACCTCAAACTTTTTTCACGGTGTGTCGTGGTCTGTTTCACTCTCCGGTGAGGGTGGGGTTTGACTTGAGTGGCTCGTAGGTTAGATCTGCACATACGACTATTAGAGCTTCTACGAATTTATTGTTTGTGCTTATAGAACCTTGGAAAACTTCATTTAATCTAGACGCACATTAGATCGTTCAATTTAGTCAACATTTTTAACTCAATTCTTCACGGTTAATAGAACTTTCTGATAGGTGCGGCTTTTTGTTGACTTGCATTCATATAGAATACTTTTCAATTCTTGTATTGCATCCTACATGGAGATTGTGAGGAATCTGTGTAAGTCTTCTAACTGAGCATACATCATCGTTTTCACGTGCATCAACTTTTCTCGAATTTCTCCCTCTTATTTTATCAGGTAAATTCCAAAGGAAACTGGAACTGGACGGTAGATGTACATTTGTGCTCACTTAATTTTTCAGTAATTTCGTAATTAAAATTGGGACTACTAAACAAGCTAACTTTAGTTAAGTCATAAAATCAAGAATTTTCGTAGGAGAGCAACCCCGACCTCGGATTCATTTATTTGTCTGAGTGAGCGGGAGATGATACTTAAGGTTAGAGCCTAGCTCCAGAATCTTCGTTCAGACTACTAATTCTATAAAAATGATTAGCTACTTCTCAATGAAAAAATAACGGGTAGCTGGTAAGCGGTCCGGATTTTCTTAGCAGAGTGAGTGGTTTAAAGGAAATTGTGTAAGGATCTGCCCTTAAGTAACAGGTAGCCTTTTTGTGGATTGTACTTACAAACATACTTGCTAAAAGTAGGTGCAACTAGTTGTAAGAATTTGGGCCCGTCTTTAAGAAAATTTCCCGCACCTAACTTCTCGCTAATTATTTTCCAAGATTGATTTGTCACCAACTAAAATTGAAAAGATAATTGTTGAACTCTTACAGCTTCATTGTGTGAGTTGGTGAAACTGAAGTTTGTATTGTGTTTGTATTGGTGTGCGTGAACCGAATTCGAAAATCAAAAATTGCACACTTGTGCCATCACTCTCCTTGATTTAATTTTTTTGTGAATATCCTGTGCACTTGCACCGAGATCAACCATGTCGATTTGTCATCAACCTCCTTTGACAAAGACATGACAATGGTCCGAGTACCCATATGATCTATACTATGAAAATGAATTTGTCTCGATCAATCCTAAATCATTTAAAACCTCTTCTATCAAGAATCCTCCAACAATTGTGGGAGACGTTCACTCTCGGATGAATCCAGCCCAGTCGATGAAATCCGAAGCCATTCTACTCGAATCATCCGATCAAAGTCACCATAGCATCATATTTTTCACCTCCATCCTGGACTGAACCATCTTATTCCTGGTTTCTCACTGAAACTCATGAATCATTTAAAGATCAAATGACTTTTGAGACTCATCTCTGGCCGAGACACCAAACCCAACTGCCTTCATTCTTTCCGCACAATCTTGTTGGGATAGGTCCACAACTTACAAAAATACATCCAGACTGGACCTTAGGGAATAATATGATGATCCGATCAAACTGCAAGGAGCGGTCTGCACTTAATGATCAACCATACTAGATTGGCCCTAATGATCAAATCTCTATTGACCAATCAGAATACCACTCTTTCAGACAACCCACACATATAGAGGACCAAACTGATGATATCGACACATATGAACCCTGTAAGATCCATTGTTTGGGGATATGACCAATCATGACCATGGAAGTAGACTCTACTCAAGCCAGCATTGCATGCCTGAGTCACGGTATGTTGAGTATGAGACCTATAGATTCTAGTAAAATCCTCCCAATGAGCAGACTCCTTCCATGATTTTTGAGGAGAATTTTTCAGAAAATAATGATCATATATTGGATATTCCAAGAAAATCTTCGCCCAGCTCATACTAGAAAATGGAAGGTGAAAAGGCTGGATCTCAAGTTCAAAAACGAGAACCCGCATAGACTGCTCACATGATTGATCATGAAAAGTTTTTAAAAGATGACATTTCGAGGATTACTAAGAGGTATGAATTAATTGAGGATAAATTTAGAAATTTCACTGACCGGCTAATTTCATTCCATGATAGCTCGGGTATACAAATGGAAGATGAAAAGATTGGATCTCCTATTGCATGCCCTGAGGATATTCAGAAACCCATAGACTATGTTCAGCCTAGGGACGACTCTGACAGTGACACTTCTACATGTTACTCCACTAGGGATGATTTTGATTCTGACTCGGCATATCTATGCTCCTCCTCATTTGTGGAACATAACTCATCTACACATGCCACAGAAAATACCAATAAAATTGAAATATTCAAAAACATTCAAAAATTTGGAAAATAAAAAAATAATCATAAAAAGTGAAAATGAGGAGGATTTGAGGAGTTTGGATCCCGCTTTAAGGGAAGGACTCGAGAAAAGATTTATATTTGAACTTCTCTTGATACAGGTCATTGAACACTTCCATGACCTTAAAGAATTTGTAATATGAAAATTAATGATGAAAAAGTCATGCTGGATGAGAACAAAAATGGAAAGACATATCTTGTCAATGTCCACCTCTATTTGTGATAATGAGAAAAACCAAGAGCCATATAGTGGAACAGTTTCCCAGATTTAACTGTGGAATCAAAGACACAACATTTACCCATACTCGAATCAATGACGACTCACCAATCAATATCCTCTCGACCTATGTATTTGACAAGCTCAAACTCGGACCTATCACGAAGATAAGAGAGATCATTCACCTGGCTGATCGATGGATAAAGCAGCCACGAGGAACCATTTTAGTCATCGTTACATTCCAAGGTGCTCTGCTCAAAGTGGACTTCACGATCATTGATATTGAACATCAAGGAGAATTCAACCAGTCTCAAATCACTCTCGAAAAGACATTCTTGGCATTGTCTAAGGCAATTGTTGAGTGCAAGTGCAAGACACAGGAAATCAATTTTACAGCATTGGGAGCACTTCGATCTCACCCAGTCTTTGAGGAAATACGATATCTTGAGGCGACCCACGAAGCCGTCGACAAGTATAACCACCAAACGGTAGACGAGCCCTACCCCTTTAATACACTTGAGATAGCGGTTGTTGAATTGACCATTAGTTTAGAGATTCTCCCCGCTATTCCACTTCCCGCTGCTCTCACCATGGAAAATCAAATACACAACTTATTATGTGATCCTAAGACATGCATGGGCTCATCTTAAGTCAACCAAATTCTCCTCTGACCACTTTGATCAAATCAACCTGACACAGGAATGCACAAACATCAAGTCAATTGAGAACAAATATGCGGGACGTGCAATAACCATTAGTTCAGAAACCCTCCCCACTGTTCCATTTCCCGATGCTCTTACCCTGGAACATAGAATTTATAACTTCTTATATGATCATGAAATATATGCATGGGCGCACCCTGAGTCGGCTGAAATCTTTTCTGACCATCTTGACCAATTCAGCCCAACTAAGGAGTGCACCAACATTAAGACAATTAAGAACAAATACGTGGGATGTGCACTGACCAAGGAGAAAAATTTCAATGGTTATTCAGCTAGAGACTCTATTGTCAACATTACATGAGCAAGGTTTGTTCGACAGTTTTAAAATCCTATCTACGCAAGGATCCAAACAACGATTCCCGTTGGATGACTCCTGCCCCTCACTATTATTCGTCCAAAGCCAATTCTCCTGGTCTCATTAAATATACCGGAATAATCTCTTATGCCCATACTGAGACTGGCGCGTCTTAATATTCATCCGAGGACAAATCGCTTAACCCCAAGACTGAGGGCAAACTGATAAAGCAACTTAAGAACAAGAATATCTGGAGTACCTCCACCTTCAAGTTTATTCTTCTGAGGATAACTCCGACGATGGTTGGATATCATCTGATTCATCTGCTTCATCTACTCTCTGGCATGATTTTTCTGAGGATAACACTGATAATGGTTGGGACTCATATGCTTCATCTTCCTCTTATCATTACGATCTTCCACCTTCGGCTCACAAAAAGATCAACCGACAACCACCTTAATCATCAGCTACCCTCCCTCCCTCCCGACCCCATCGGTCTCCTTGTACATCTTCTTCCTCTACTTAGGAAATAGCCTAAGTATAGGGGGTACCGATGCCATCTGTATATGCTTTTCCCCTCATCAACTCCTTCTCATGATCGTCCCATTTCCACCCTTCTTCCATAGTAAGGCTGACTAGAGCCTATGTATAGGGTGAACCGATGCCCATATGTATATACTCTCCTCACTCACATCTCCTTACCACCTCAGTTTCTCTCTTCTTCTATACTTAGATTGTCCACAGATTAGGTATAGTGGGGCGAGCCAACTTCTATTTTTGTATGATTTTTTTACTCTCTTATGCTTAGCCCGAGCTATGTCTTCTCTACGCTTCTTGTGCTCTGAGGACATAGCACTCGCTAAGTATAGGGTTTGTGTATATATACTATGTATATATTTTACCTAGAGCTCGTACTTTCACATAAGTCTATATGTATTTACAGGATGGGTAACTAACTTGTAAAATCACAAAAAACAAAAGTAAAAAAAGTATGTGCATTTCACACACCTGCACTTCATCCAACATTTCATGCATTGGTGAAAAGCCCTTGGGTTCTGAACTGAGTTATGAGCATAAACCGAGAGTGGTCTAGACTTGACCTTAATCCACCTAATTTTCAGAGGAACTTCATCGAGAAAAAGCATTTTAGAAGCTTCATGTCTTTGACTTAATTCATCGAGTTCAACATGATAATATGCAGCATTTGCCTCTTAGTGTCTAAACTGGTCTCTTCATTCTCGGTAAGACTCTTGCATAGGGATTTAATTTTTATTCTCGTACTATGCACTCAGCTCAACTCAGATGGGATGTTGGAAGACTGAGTGAGTTTCTTTTCTGGTAGCATGGACATCTAAAGACAAGGGTACGTGTTGAAATAAAGCTTCGAAAAAGGGACAGATGGCTGGGCACAATTTTTTTCTAAGACCCAAAACATGTACAGAAAAAAAGATTCCATATCCATAGGGGAACAACAAGATCCATGCAGAGCTATCAAAAATACAAACACAAAGAATACTACTATCAAATAAATATTTGACCAAAAAATTCCAAGATTCAGGAAAGCCTACTGATCTTGGTAGAGACTTGGCTAAACTGGCCGGCTTCACAAGGAGAGGCGACTACACTGGTCAACCTCCAATTCTTTTCTCCTTCTTCTAATTTCTCTCCCTCTTCGATTGTAAACACAACGCAACACAACTTAGAAGGAAATACTTGACTCCCCGAGGACGAGTAACTTGAGAGGAGGTTTGCATGGTAGTCAGGTATTCTGGATGGGAAGAGCTAAAACCTTTCACACATGTGAGTCGATTGTTCAATGTTCATGGGGTATGATTTGGGAAGGAGATTGATCTAAGATGTCTAGAACTTGGAGGCTGTTGATTTTAGAACCTTAAGTCTCACATAAGTTCTGCCAAATTAGTAATCCAAAGGTGAGGTCTAGTTCCATTTTCACCTTCTGCTCATGGTCTCGGTATGGAACCCAATCTCATTTTACCTCATTGCATTTCTTTAGATGCTCGGGGACGGGCATTGTTTAAGTATAAGGGATGATGAATCTTAGATTCATCACTCTAAATATGACTAATTAAGCTCAAATAATAAAAATTCATTGGAATTTCTTCTTTTATATTGTATAATTAGCATGCATGCATGTATAAATAATAATTGCATTTTATCACTCATTAATGCACATAATAAGAGGCCAAAAATCCCAGCCTAATTATCCTGTAAAATAAGCAAACTTCCTCGATTATAAACTAATCATGCAAATTCCAAATAACCTGAAACTACCTCCATTGTGTACACATTACTTACAAGAATAAAAGTAAAATATAAAAAATCACTAACCTAAATAAGTGGACCAAAAACTCAAAACCTAATTCCAGAATTTTTGGACTAAATCGTTGATATCTTCCTCATCCAGTGTCCGATTTGATCCTACTCATATTTTAACTAATCTGCATTCAATTATCTTCAAAACAAGACCAAGTTCAAGTGAATTGGAGCTCATATGTGAAAGTTGGATTTCGGACCTCTTATGTACATTTTGTACTTAGCAGTTTTTGACCTATTATTTTATGTACATAATTAACTCATTTTATTTTATTTAGTTTTCATTTATTTTCTTTGATAAAAGTTTTATTATTAAAGTGGCAAAATCAAAATCTAAAATGAATGTCTGTATAAAATTTATCTTTTTCATATTCTTTTTTATTTCTCCTTTCTTCCTAATTAATAATAAATAAAAAAATATTAATATGTAAATATTTATCTTTGATTTTATTATATTTTTTCGGATTTTTATCTGGTTTAGAAATGAAAAAAAATTATGAAATCCAAAAATCAATGTTTTCTATGTATATAGAGTACCCCAAAAATATCACTTTGTGCAAGTGAACGATTTGATTTTGATTCCTTCATGAAAATTTTAGATCTCGTCGAGACGAGCATTTTCGTGAAGGAGATTTTTTTCATCCGAGATCGTCTGCTATTTATCCTGGATTTTTCTTTGTATTTTATTTTCGATTTTTCTAGAGTTGACACGTGGCAGCTCCTAAAGCCACCACACATCACTCATTTTGCCTATATTTTATATTTATTAAATTATTTTATTATAAAAAAATTTAAATAAAAAATAAATAAAAATTAATAAACAATAGCTACGTGGTGTCATCTTGGCCATCCGATCTTGGCCAATTGGACGACCACTGATCCTTCCTCTTTCCTTGTTCAATGCCTTCCACCTTTCCTCTTCTGGCCTTATTGCATCTGTTGCAAAGATAGCCGTCGCCTCTGTGATTCTCGACCAATCTTCACCTCCTAATTCCTCTTTTGGTGGACCACCACTATCACCAATCAGATCACCATCACAACCTTATCACCTTCACTTTCCCTATCCATCAGATCGCAAATGCCATCCCCGTGATTTCGCTGCTCGCTGCCTCCTTCCTTCAATAGATGGCTCCACCCTCGCCTCCTATTTAACTCCATCGATCCTCGCCTTTCATGGCCATCCATCGATTCACCCAGTTCTCAAAGGTTTCCAGGTCGAGCTGATAGTGAAAGCATCCACCCACCGCCTTCGTTATCTGTGGTGAGGTCCGGTCGTCAATGGCCGTTGCAGCACGTGGACTCTATTGCCCCGCGGCTGCCATGCTCCTGCGATTCTCAGCCGTAAAGCCAATAACCGCCATCATCAACTTCGTATTCATCCACCAAAGCCATCCCTTCCACCGTTCAACCCTACCACCTCCGCTAACCGTCGCTTCGCCTTGACCTCAACCTCAGACCCACTTCTCTGCAAATCCAACAGCCCATCTTCGCCGCTCCAGACCCTTCATCAATCACCAACGAGCATCTTCACCTCGAATCCACCTCCTGCACAACCTTCAGGAGCTTCATTCGCAGCCACTCGTCCACCGTGCCCGAGCACCACCACGCTGTGTAGCCCAGACACCACTTCGTTTTCGACTCCAGAGGCCACCACCCCCTTCTGCTCCACCGCCGGGGAAGGAGGCCCGAGGCCCTCCCCGCGTGTGTGGAACATAATGGGAGGGATCTTTTACAAGAGTCTCCCATCTTCCGACATACTCCAAACCACCCCCCACACGTGATATGCTTGTGGGGGTGGACATTTTGCAGAGAAGACCCTGGGACCAGGCACTTTTTCTAGCCAAACCCTGCCTCTCGACTGCTTGGGTTTTTTTTGTAGAAAACTCCTTCAGAGTTTAGGTAATTATAGTTTAGCCCATGATATGCACTTCTATTTCATTATTTATTATAATATTGCAAACAAACCCTTGACTTTAGTTATAATTTTAAGCCTCTTTTTAGCAACATTTATCGTTTAAAAATTAGCATGATGTACTACAATTAATTCTCTACAATATGACTTCTTGTGTTTTTTTTATATATTATGGGTATTTAAAAAAATTATCCTTGTGGAAAATTACGTATTTTTCCCACTCTACACATCGAAATTCATAACCATACCCCCAAAATTGCCAAAAATTCACAAATCATAGAATTAATTGTATTTTACATTGTGCCGAAAAAAATTGCACTTGCATGCATAGTTTGCTCAATAAAAATTATTTTATGCATTTCAGTAAATTATTTTTAATAGGCATTAAACTCATCATTTTAGGGTTTAAGATTTCTCTATGATATTGCATTTATTGTTATATCTTAGATAATTTTGTTTCATGGAAAAAAGAAGTTTTAATATTAATTATATATAATTATTGAAAAACATATAGTTTGCATTCATTAATTCATTATTCATTCATCTTGCATCCGAAAATCCCCAAAAATTAAAATGCACTTATTTCATCATTGTTAACATATCGGTCGAGTTTCACAATTTCTGGACATCCTTTGATTGCTATTTTTCTAGTCCTTAAAATCGATCGCATTTGCATTTCAAAATTGCATAAAAATATAAAAAACATTCTGCTTAGAAAACCGTGCACGAAATTTGATAGACAAAATTCTAGGTTGTACCTTTGCCTCATTGAGTTCGACCTTGGGACTTGCCCAAGTAAAATAAACATAAAATCATGCCGATTAAAAAATGAATACATTAATTGTGATTATTTCTTAATAAATTCCAATTACCCCCCTACAATTAAATGATAAACATCGATATTTCAAATGCCTAATAATTTGCACAAGTTAAAGTAGGTTTTTTACGGTTCGTCAGGGGTCCTTCATTGAACTACACATGTTAGTAAGAATGGGACACCTGATAAGGTTGTTGATAATATTTCGGCATAGCTTTATTCAATCAATCAAATCATGCTATCACAAAGGAGGTTATTCTTGATTTTTAGTCCTTAAAGCATTTGAAAATTGAATTTAGTTGAAGAATTTAGGCAATCTGAAGAAAACACAGATGAATACACATTATATATACAAGCTCAAGAGAAGCGAGCTTGGCGAAAATATTGACTAGAGATTTAGCAAAAGTCTAGGGTGAGCCCTCATAGCACTAATACTTTGATTGGATAGCTTGTGCTTGATTTTGTGGAAACTATTAGTTCATGTTTCATTTAAGGGGTGATATAAGTTTCATATTTTTGACCCTAAAGTCAAATATGATGGAAACATGAGTTATCTATTAGATAAATGGTATAAATTTCATGTTATTTATCTCATCATGTGCATTTTCTTTTGATCACATACTATGCTTAAGCTTGTGCAACATTTTAATCACAAGTTACTAAACCACACATAATTTACAATTTAACTTATGAATTCGAAAAATTCACTAACATCCGCACATTAGTTTACTTACATTACTTGAATACAATGGTTTGATAGATTGATCAATAATCATTAACTTCCCTTATCTTTGATATATTGGTTTGAAAGATAAGATATAATTATTAGTAATGTTATATAGTTCCTAGTATTTGTGAGGAAATTGTGGGTTATAGAAAATTTACAGTATCTATTTATGATGTTAAAGCTCCTTAACTTTTTTTATATAATGTATGTTTACTTTGATTAAGTACTATGATCTCATATAAACATAGACAAATACTATTAATTATTGACGTTTCTGTCCATCCTCACCCTTAAAAGATCAAAATGTATACATAAATCTAAGAAAATTGAGAATGGAGAGGGAAAAACTGTATGAGGTGTGACTAACATTTTTATTTCTCACTGATTTTTCTTATTACTGTTTATTCTTATCTTTCTAAATAAATTTAACCTCATTTTTAGATTGTCAACCTTTATATTGTCGTCCTTTGTGGAGATACTAAATGTTAGAGTTCAACTTATGAAGTCAATGACTTTTTTAGAATAAATTTGGCAATTAACATCACCAACAATTTCAGAATGACATAAAACATATATCATTGCACGGTTTTTTCAGGAATATGATCTTGGAACATGGGACAACCAAAGGAAAATAAGAAAATCGATAAGGATATAGGGAGCAAGGACAAGGGAAAGGCAAAGTCTAAGGACAATGCTTTTACTAATTAGTGGAAAAGAAAATTTTAATGCAAACATTATACTGTTAAGAGCTTTTTACTCTCTAGTGATCGTTTATGCTCTAAAGCTATGTAGTATTAAGAATTTTAGAGCCTCGATATAAAATTAGCTTTATATAGTCTTAAACTATTAGGTTTTAAAACATTTATACTTTTGAATCTTGGTTTATATATTGAAATGCATATTAAACTTTGGCTCTATATGAAGATTCAGGATGAAGTTGCATTTTTATTTCTCCAATTTAGATTGTATTATACAATTTTCATACAGGTTGAAAGAACTTAAGATATATGCTTCTTTAGGTGTAGGGTAACACTCGTAGGTTGTTTATATTTTTTTACTATGAAAGTAGGTTTTGCGACTACATAGTCACCTCCTTGCTAGGACCGTGATAGCAACGTGGTGGCAAGATAGTGGTAACATAGTCACAATACTCAACAGTCAATGCAACATGGTCATTGTGGTTTGGTGCTAATTTAGTCACAACATAGTGGTAATGTTGTCGCAAATAGATAAAGGTGTAGTGAGTATATTGCAACTAAAGTCCAAGTAATCGTCGCTATATTTGCGACCACTTTAACAACTACATTGTAATCACAATAATTTTGCGACCGTATTGGCGCGACTACTATTTTTGCTACTACATGTGTTAATAAATCCTTGTTGCAACTACGTTGCGATTAGTTTGCTACTACTTTACTATTATATTTGTAGCCGCAGAATCTGTATTTTCTTGTAGTGATGTAACCAAATATAAATAGAATCGCTCCTAAAAATTTTCGTCCCATACAACTAAAGATGCATATAGGGTTGAGATCCACTGTCTTATAGGGGTATGGTACGACCTGAAAGGGTGCATACAGGGTTATTCAACGTGAGTCAGATGGTTATAATTCAAAGCTTGCGTAGGTATGATTTCCTAAATCACTTCAAACTCTTTGATGCCGTGGCCAAGTATAATTTTGATCATTTCAACCTCTCTATCAAGATATTGCTTCTGTCCTTGTCAAACAAGAAAAGGAATAAGAAATGACTAGATGCTGTTGCTGCAAATGATTTTTGTTCATGATGAATAAGAAATGACTAGATGCAGGTTGAAAGTTAAAAATGTAAGGATCTACTTATTTCGAAGTAAGACACCAGAATGTTCTTGCAATTGTTGGGTGCCAACTGTTTCAATTGTTTTAACGGTAAGAAGATCCAAAGCATAATTAAGTATCATCTTTTGATTTGTGCAGAAGAAGCTCATGCTAATTTTGAAGAATCGTTTGCTGAGTTGCATATAGGATCCAGGGGACCCAGAAAAGTATAGGAGATGCATTCTTAGTAAGATTAAGGTGGTGATGAACGTAAATAGGGCCCTTGCAAACGTACATGATGTCACATCTTCCTGCATGTGTTGGAGCCCCTGCGGGTGATAGCCGCACATGCTGCACGCACATCGATATCTATATTTTATCCATATAGGAATTATAGACGATATCATGATGTGGGCATGGTCTCCACGAGACAGATTTTCTTGTGGGAATGATGTGCTTCGGTGGATAGATAAAGGTGGATGAAGGGAATGTAAGTGGGCCTCTCTCCTCTCTCTCTCTCTCTCTCTATATATATATATATATATATATATATATATATAGAGAGAGAGAGAGAGAAAGAGAGAGAGAGGGAGGAGGGGGTGTTGGGGAGCTTGCATTATGGTGCATGTAACTTTACATGCACCGGTGTCATAAACGTCTATTTTTTAACGGATCCATCTGGACCTGAATCCAACAAGTTGCTAGGGTCAGTTTTCCTCGATAACGGACCAGAGATCTAAGCTCGGGATATTACAAATGGTATCAAAGCCAATTTCCCTCTAATATTGGAAAGAGCTACCTGAGAGGTGGAGCCACCCTTATAAAGAGATAGGAGGAAATGGCTACCCAGAGTGTGCAACCGCTACTATCACTGGGAATAAATGATGGGTCATATCGCAACAAGTACGTTGTGAATATAAGTGGAGGAGGTTGTAACACCCATACCCCCAAATATAGTACCACATCTAAAAGTCACGAATTGTGGGTGTGGTTTATAAGTGGTGGGAATTACTACATGACAAGTTGGGCTTAAGCATTTTGGGTGGTTGTCAACGGATCCATTTGGGTCCGAACCCAACAAGTTATCAGGGTCAGTTTTCCTCGATAACTGATGAACCTCAGTTTCATCATCTTTATTTCCCTTAATTAACCCCCTTGCTTAAAAGTTTGTCAATAAATCCCTGTTAGTGTCTAATAATTAACAGAGTCCTTAATAAATTAAAAACCACAAAAAAATGGCAAAACAAAAATCGTGGTATTTTTAGACTTAAAAATACCCTCAAAAATATTTCGGGCCCTTGTTTGATCTCTTTTCGAGTTTTGGTCAACATGAAACTTGTAGATCTCGTCAAGATCTACAACTTTCATGTTTTGAGTTTTCTCAAATTCGGCCATCTTGACCTTCATTTTTCAACTTGAAGTCCTAATAATCTGATTGGGCCACGTGGCCCAATCTGAAGGCGCCACGTGGTCCGCCTTCTTTGTCCCATCCGCCTCCTCTTCAAGCCGTTGGATCTCCTCCTGAGATCCAACGGTCCCAGGCTTTCCACGCCCGCTGCTTTCCCTCATCCATCCGATCATCTCCGCCTCTAATCCTAGCCGCTCGTTGCCGCCTCTCGCTCCTCGTGCCACGTGGCACATTGTGGTCCGCTTGATCATGTCATGGATCTTCTGATCTGAGCCGCTCAATCCACCTTCTAATCCTAGCCGCTCGATCAACTCCAGTATCCCATCACCACCCTCCATCAGCGCCCTTCCCACAGACTGCCATGTGGCCGCTCCGTAGCCCTTCGATCCCATCGCCATCGATCTGATCGTGGCCATCCCTTTGCGCCCTTCCCTCCGCCGTTGGATCGCAAGATCCAACGGCTGAGGCTTCGTCTTCCTCCTCCCGCATCCTCCGCCTCAGCCTCGCGCGCACCACTCCCCCTTCCATTTTTAGCCATAGCCCTAGTCATCCTCTCCTCTCTCTAAACACCTCACGACCGAGCCCCATCATCCACCTCCTCCGCGCATCACTCAACTACCCACGACCACCTCCCAGTCGCTCCATACCACCCTCTAAACCCGCGACGCCACTCATCAGCACCTCCGACTTCGCCCTTTAAATACCGTGCCTCCGCCCCACTTCACCCTCGTCCATCAACCAAGGGGCGGTGGCCCAGCCCTCCAGCTCCTCCCTGTGACAGGGGGAGGAGCTTGGATCGAGCGACGACGACCTCATGCTCCGATGAGACCCGCCGACCTTCAGGCGGCGCTGCGGTGGCCTAGAGCCCCGCTCGAGCTCGCTGGCACGGCCGACCAGTATGTGCGACGACCCGGGCCTCTTCTCCGACGCCCAGCCCAGGCCATCCCCTCCATCTCCGGCCAGGTAAGTCCTCTGAATCCCCTTTGATTTTTTTTTTTCGAGTTCATCGATTTAATCAGGTCTCTCCGACCACCCTCTTGCTCCGATAACCCCTTCAATAGCTCCGCCACACCACCACCTTCCCCGCGCACCTCTCCGACCATCACCTTCCTCTATCACAACCTCCCTCCATCCCAGGCATCCTCCTCCGCCGGAGGCGGAGGAGGACCCACTAAGGGCCTCACCTTCTGCACTCCACAGAGCCCTCCGTCCACTTCAGATCGCACGCACACACGCCTCTAATCCATTTTGCAGGTCCTAATCACCAATGGCCGGACTCCGGGCGGAGCTGCGTTCTAGAGCTCCGCCTCCGGCGATCAGTCGTCGACAGAGCACCCCAGGTGTCCCCGCGTCTGCCCCGACCTCAGAACTTCATCGCCAGACCTTCAGCAATCTTCCACGAGCTTCAACGAGCACGGCGAGGCGCGGCGGAGCTCCAGGCCTCACGCCGGAGCTCTGATAGCGCCGCCAGCCATCGAGGACGAAGAAGGAGCAGCTACCGTTGGATCTCGCCCCCCGGCGGAGATCCAACGGCCCTGGAGCGTCCACGTCGACTGTCCCGGAGCGCGGAGGCTCGGTGGGACCGAGCCTCGTCCGAGTCACCCTCGAGCCGCCACGTGGCCCGAGCCACCTGCATCGGCCACCCGAAGCTGCACCGAGCCTCGCCCCCACCCGAGCCTGAGCTCACGTGCCACCCGCACGTGGGTTTTGGGCTTTTTGCATCGGTGCCCTCGCATGTCCCGCATATTGCATCCAGGTCCCGATACACGTGGCACACCCAGAGACCACGCCGAGCCTGATCGTCACCGAGCCTGGAGGCTCGGATGTCCCGAGCCACCCCGAAGCAGCAGCGAACCTCCGTTGAGTCCGAGCCACGTCCGAGCCTAGAAAGGGCGCGTGCCAGGCACGTGCGTTCTGGGTTATTTGCAGAGTCGCCCTCGCACCTTCCATCATTTGCAACCAAGTCCTGAGCACGTGCAGCACCTGCGCGCCTGGGGCTATTTGCACTCATACCCTTGCGGGTTTCAATAATTGCAAATATGCCCCCGCGCGCATGGTTTATTTACAGGGAAGTCCTCCACACTTATTTTTATTGCATTTGAGCCCTTCCCAGGGACTGGTTTGTAAATATTTTTCATGTTTTTATTTCATTTATGCCCTTGCGTTCATTTATGCATATCTTGAGCATCATGTTTCCGTTTCAGTTGATTTCAGTCTCATTTGAAAGCTTGTTTGATGTACTTCTTAATGGCATATGAAGTTTTGCATTTTGGACACTTGAATTTTATGTATTATTGTATTTGCCATGTGTTCATTATTAGTCGCTTAGGCCTTGTTAACATTACCGATCAAGCTTAATATTCTAATCAAATCTGAAATTGACTCACAGTGAATTTTGCTCATCATTATCCTTTCGGGCATATTTTCCATTGCATTTCATAGCATTTATTTGCATGATATAAAATTGATAAAAAAATGCATGTTTATTTTATTGTCCTGCATTGTCATGTTGTGTCTTTGCATCATTTGACCTATATGCTTTATATCAACACTTGATTGAAAACACTTAAATCCGATTAATACGAGAGAAGCGCGTGTCCCTGAGTTCGACCTTGGTTTCTTGCCAAGTAAAATAAAAATAACGATCGCCTCGTTTTGATTCATTATCATACATATTTAAACGAGGTGATCTTTTTGACGACCAGAATCGGCTCGACTACGATGACGATTTCGAGTGCTAAAAACACTCTCTTAAAGGGCCGATTCCGCGGTTCGTCACCCACCCGAGCCTGAGCTCACGTGCCACCCGCACGTGGGTTTTGGGCTTTTTGCATCGGTGCCCTCGCATGTCCCGCATATTGCATCCAGGTCCCGATACACGTGGCACACCCAGAGACCACGCCGAGCCTGATCGTCACCGAGCCTGGAGGCTCGGATGTCCCGAGCCACCCCGAAGCAGCAGCGAACCTCCGTTGAGTCCGAGCCACGTCCGAGCCTAGAAAGGGCGCGTGCCAGGCACGTGCGTTCTGGGTTATTTGCAGAGTCGCCCTCGCACCTTCCATCATTTGCAACCAAGTCCTGAGCACGTGCAGCACCTGCGCGCCTGGGGCTATTTGCACTCATACCCTTGCGGGTTTCAATAATTGCAAATATGCCCCCGCGCGCATGGTTTATTTACAGGGAAGTCCTCCACACTTATTTTTATTGCATTTGAGCCCTTCCCAGGGACTGGTTTGTAAATATTTTTCATGTTTTTATTTCATTTATGCCCTTGCGTTCATTTATGCATATCTTGAGCATCATGTTTCCGTTTCAGTTGATTTCAGTCTCATTTGAAAGCTTGTTTGATGTACTTCTTAATGGCATATGAAGTTTTGCATTTTGGACACTTGAATTTTATGTATTATTGTATTTGCCATGTGTTCATTATTAGTCGCTTAGGCCTTGTTAACATTACCGATCAAGCTTAATATTCTAATCAAATCTGAAATTGACTCACAGTGAATTTTGCTCATCATTATCCTTTCGGGCATATTTTCCATTGCATTTCATAGCATTTATTTGCATGATATAAAATTGATAAAAAAATGCATGTTTATTTTATTGTCCTGCATTGTCATGTTGTGTCTTTGCATCATTTGACCTATATGCTTTATATCAACACTTGATTGAAAACACTTAAATCCGATTAATACGAGAGAAGCGCGTGTCCCTGAGTTCGACCTTGGTTTCTTGCCAAGTAAAATAAAAATAACGATCGCCTCGTTTTGATTCATTATCATACATATTTAAACGAGGTGATCTTTTTGACGACCAGAATCGGCTCGACTACGATGACGATTTCGAGTGCTAAAAACACTCTCTTAAAGGGCCGATTCCGCGGTTCGTCAATAACGGACCGGGGACTTAATCCCGGGATAATCCCGGGACTTTATAAATGGTATCAGAGCTAGGTTCCCTCTGATAGTGGAAAGGGTTACCCGAGGTGTGCAACCGCCACTGTCACTGAGAATAAGTGCGAATATAAGTGGGGGAGGTTGTAACACCCATACCCCCAAATATAGTACCGCATCTAAAACTCACGAAGTGTCGGTATAGTTTATAAGTGTTGGGGATTACTACTTGACAAGTTGAGCTTAAACATTTTAGGTGGTTGTCAACGGATTTATTTGAATCCGAACCCAACAAGTTGTCAGGACCAGTTTTCCTCGATAACGGACTGGAGACTTAAGTCTGAAACGTTACATAGATGGCTCCGGAGCACTTGCTCTCTTTTTTGTTAAAGCAGTGATGGCTTAATTCCCCACACATTCTCTTTCGATTCGAATGATGCCTCCCCTCTCTCACCTTGAGATCAGCAATACTTGAGAGAGCTCCACAAGCCCAAAGGAAGGGCTATGTATTTGGGGAGGTTGCTTATGGGTTGGGATCAACTTCCTTATTAATTACTATCATAACAAATAGATTGTTTTTTAACTAAATCCCTAAATACCGTATGACAAAATTTGTACAACCCTGTAAAAGTGACTCAAACAAAATTTGTATTTCATGTTGTTTGCTATGTTGATATGATTTAATTCCTAAATTTAGGATCCATCTATATTATAATTGATTGAAGGATCCATTCCGATTATGATCATCTCCTAATCCGTTTGTTCTTCCAACAAAAGAAATTTGGAGATCTTTCTATTTTGAAGATTTGGAAAATTTAAATGTTTAAAGAGATTTGATAATGTGTTTATTTAAGGAGATTTGTGTGTTTGTGGTACTATATAAACTCCCATAATGTTAGTTTTTTTGAATCATGTCTCTGTACTCCAGTTCTTCCATCATATTAAGAGAAATCCATCGATGACATCAATTATATAGCCTAGTTATGGGTGAACCTTTTAAGTATGCGTGTCTTTTTGCTTGCTTGTCTGATCGTTTGTACGTTTTCCGCCTCCGTGATTCACAACATATTGGCATGTAGCTAAAAATTAATCCAAAATCAGGTATGCCCTTCTAACAGTACCCAGAATTCTATACATAACGCCATCTCCAAGATTTTTTAAAACAAACGATCTTGTCTGTTATAGGGATAAATCATGTTGGATATGTTGGGAAAACAGTGTACATCAATTGAGAGATGTGAATCATGCCCGAATGTTGCTTGCAATTTTTCGTAAAAAAGCAACTACGATCGAGTCATCAGACGAAAAAAATACAAAACAAATAGATAAACCGAGCCAAATCACATTCTCATTAATATATAATTTTACAAGTACATTCGAATAATTCTGTTCTCATCGAGTTTATGTAGGATTTACAGTCAACTTTCTAAATTCCTTGATAAAGTTTTAAAATTTCCAGTCAATAGTTTTAAGTAAAATATGCACTTTCCTTTATAAAATTTGTATTGACCTCTTTAAAATGAATTGCATGATTCTAATATATCATTTATTTTTACATGTCATTTGCAGTATTATTTTAGAAGTAACATGCATAAGTCCGATGGATTATGTAATATCATGCTCCCTTTGTAAAGTTATTGTTCTCTTTATAAAATTGTAGGGTGACATGCAAAATAAAAAGCGAGTTCATAATTTATCAACTACTTTTCAGAAAGAATAACATGTAAAAAATAAATAAAGATTTTTAAAATTAATGTATCACGTAAAGTGTATATCAATTCTATATAAATTAGTATACATACTTCTAAGGAATAGCTGCAAATTTATAAAATCAATAATTCAACACGTTGGTGATGGTGTCGCTGTTGATAATGAATCAAAACAATACCAACACCCTGTATATGCTATTTTGCATGGTCCATGGCTTCGACAACGACGTCTCCTTGACATTCCAGTCCACAACCCTCACCCCCGCGACTTCATCTGAAACTCCCTCAACAATGTCATCACCCATGCAAATGTTCCTTTGCATGGTCCACAACTATGACAACGATGTCTCCTTGACCTTCGGTTTACCGCACTTACCCTCGCCCCTCACGACTTCCGCTGCGTCGCCCTCGACTTACCTAGCCACAACCTTCACTCCTTTGTCCCCGACCTTGACCACATCCTTCGTGACCTCCTCGTGACCCCCTTCACCATAACCCCAACCCCCTCTAGAACATCACCCCCTTCACCAAACCTTCTACCTCATTCCATGGCCTCCCTTGCTTCCTCTATGATGAGTTTGTTGGAGGTGACCTTTGCCTCCTCCTCCACCTCTGATGGCCTTAACATCGGTTTGGCACCATCCTCGTGACACCCTTGTGTACTCTAAATGGACCAAGCTAACATGGCTTAGAGAAGAGGAGGTCTGTGAAGACTACATATTTGCAGCTAGGCGATGAAAAAGAGAAAGAAAGAGTAATTGTGGAGGAAATTAGCATTGTTGCATCTTTATTTAGAAAGATATAATATGCCAAAAATAGATTTCCAATCAACATAATAAAATGATTAATATGCATTTATCAAAACCACATGATTAGAAAAAAACAGATGAAATGGATGGCTTACCATGGACGTGGTAAGTCCCCGCCTCATTTGAAGTTTCTCCCTGATTAGACGAAAATTACGGGTTTTTATTTAATATAAATAATGTGATAAATGTAAATGTCGTTGCAACACACAACGTCCCAAATCTAAAGAAATTCTAATCCAAATAAAGAAAAGAAAAGTGAGTATGCTTTTTATTAACCTGGTATAGCTGCAAGGGCCAAACTCAAGGACTAAACTGTGAGAAATGAGGTTACTAATTTTCAAGAAAAAAAACAATGAAGGCTTTTTTCTTCTTTTTCTTCTTTTGGTCTTTTTATGGGTTTTTATGCTTTTTGTATTTTTAAGATTTTTTATATTTTCTAATTTTTTATGATTTTTAATTTTGAAAAACTTTATGTTTCTTTAATTTTTCAAAACAAATAAAGAAAAATATAAAGGCAAGTAGACCAAACACTCTTTTTGTAATTTTCAAATAGAGTAAAAATATCCGGAAAATTCAAGTAAAAATATTTTTGTAATTTTGATATTTTTTACCATTTTTGTGAGTTTTCAAGAATTTTTAATTTTCATAGGATTTCAAACTAAAAAAAGCAGAAATAATTTTCAAAACAAATTAAGCTACTATTTTAGTGTTTTTAAAATTTAAAAAGTCAAAATCTAGAATTAATTTTAAAAGAAATGATTTTTATTTAGCTTCAAATCAAGTTCAAAAACATATTTTAAGGATATTTCTATTATTTTATATGAATTTATTAGTGTTTTTTGTTTCTTACAAATATTTGTTTTTATAAAGGATTCACAAAAAAAGCAAAGAAATTAAAACAACTCAAAACACATCTACATTTTTTTTGGAATTTTTAGATGATTTTTCGAATTTTTATGATTTGTATAAAGCAAACGGTGGAAGTTTTTGTGGTTGTTGAATTATTAAAAATAACAAATCAAATAAATTTTGCAAACTAAATTATGTGATACAAAACAACTAAGTAGGAATTTATCCTAATTTTTATTGAATTTCAAAGCACAAAAGATATTTATTTCATGCAAAATAGATAAGGTAGTTTAATTTGGAAATACATGACTGAAATGTAATTTCTAAAAAGTTTTAAGCAAATTATAACAAAGAAATAACACAGGTATATTATTGTAAAATTCAAAGAAAA
Organism: Ottelia alismoides; assembly: GCA_037367405.1. Classification (NCBI taxonomy): domain Eukaryota; kingdom Viridiplantae; phylum Streptophyta; class Magnoliopsida; order Alismatales; family Hydrocharitaceae; genus Ottelia; species Ottelia alismoides. Next base: position 310,700 of record JAZKJV010004853.1, read on the forward strand.
CGACACATGAAGATCACATGTAAGCAGTTGGAATTGGATTGATATGTAATTATTACAAATGAGGATGGTTGAACAGAAAATTACCCAAAAATAATAGCTCCTCACGTGCACCGCACGTGAGGGACTTAAGAACAGGGTAGCTGGCTCTAGGTTTGATGCGTGGCCGGGCTGCAGCCCTTGGATCAGATCTAATCCAAGGGTGGATGTACAACCTGGGACTCTCCTGCTTGTTCTTCCCTCAATTGCCATCCAAAGGCGACAACCACTGTTTCGTGATGTAGTGATTTTCAAGGCGTAGAGCTCAGATCTAACGACGATCTCCTTGTATCTAGAGGTGCGTTGTCCTCATGAGTGGTGGATCGATATGCAACGAGAAGGTTTTGATGGGTCTGCAAGTGAATTGGTCTGTGGCACTCAAATATGAAACTTTGACATGTAGCTTCAATCTTGTTTGAGTGGTGCGGTCTTCTATGAACGCAATTAGATCTCGATCAGTTGATGTATAGATGTATGCTCGTGATTCTGAATCTAGTGCCCTACAGGTGATTGATCATGATGAAGCTAATTAAGTATCTAGCAATTTCAGGTGATGCGAGTCTCAGATCAGGTACTTGATTTATTATTTCTCCAGATGACAAATCTCTACCCACAAATCATGCAATTAACTCGAGGTCGAAACCTCAATCTCACAAAAGCGGGGAAGATGAGTAGGGAAGCCTTCAGATGTGATGGATAGGCCTTCAAGCTCCAACTACCGTGTGTGGTCGGAGATGATCAGTGGTGAAGGACTAAATGTGAAATGGAAAGGGGATATGATGTAGAGGTGATGTTTGGAAATTGGGGATGAAATTGAGGATAATGGACCTCCGATAGTGATGATCGAAGAGCAGATATGGATTTATGATTATGGAAATCCAATGAGGATCGAACAAAAATCTGAATGAAAAACAAATCTAACTAAACCTTATGTAGTGGATGCCAAAGTTGGTGGTGCTAGACCTCCGAGGTCATTGCCTCGACTCGCTGGCAGTGTGAGGAGGATGTACTCGTCAAATCAGCAGAGCACAACGATGATCGTCGGATAAGAGGCTTACTACCTCTCGTCCTCACTGCAAAGCACACCAGGTTGTTACTCAAAGTGGTGGAGCTGATTGAAAGAGGAAGTCGATAACCAAAGATCCGAATTGGGAGGATACTCCAACCTTTTATAATATGAGAAACATTAAATTTCAAATTAAAATTGGGCGTGTAAAATGAGGTGTAAATGAGCGAAACTCAATCGGGTGTGGATCAAGGTGATGCAGACTCGAATCGGGTAAAAATAATTGATCAGAAAAAGTTCAGAGTTGGTTTATATAAATCCACAAAGAATGGTGGTTGGCAGTTTTATTCATGTCGAGGAGGAAGGGGTTAAAGACCTCGGTTAATGAAAATAGGATGGGACAATAAGAGGAGTCATGAGAAAAAGACAAAAGAGAGATAAAGATCTATATGTTAGTAATTCATATATGAGATTGCGTGCTGGTAGAGGTCGTATACAGCACGTGCAGGACCTGTTGTGGCGGGCATCGACTAGCATCATAGATCGGATCTTGGTCTCATTTCTGAATAACTAAAAATTGATTCTTCATGATTAATAGCAACTACTATATATGGCAATTTTATCGATTTCACACTACCATGTAGATAGGTTTAAAATTTCTGTTTTTCATACCACATAGAGAGAGCTAGGATGCACTGTAAGTCTTCTAACTCAGCCTGCATCATCAGGTTCAATGGTGAGATTTCCATCCTTAAATCGACTTGCACGGATTTTCTGCTATCTCCCTCTGACTTTTAGTAATTAGGACTTGAATGAAAATCTACAAAAATGTTAGGCGCTTGTATGAAAACATACTCAAAAAAGTGAAAATCCAAAAATTAAAACAAGGGGACTGCTAAATAAACTTCGACCTTAATTAAAATACATAATGGACTATCATTATTTTGGGTTCATAAAGCCCTCATTATTTTTAGGTACCATCGGAAGGGACCAAAACCCCTCCCATGAGCGAGGCACGTCCCATAAGGACTAGAGCCCAAATCCTAGTTTGTAACTGCCTTGTGTATCACCAGGATTTCCGAAGTAATGGCGCTTCTATCGTACGTGACCGAGTAGGATCTTGTCAACGATGGTATTCCTGCCTTGTCTGGAACATCGACATGGTCTGAAGTACTGATCATAGTCCACACCTTCACGGGGGTGTCTGTCTCATCAGTTTGCATTCGAGCAGGTTCTTGCACACTTACAGGTGATTTCATTCCGAGCAAGAACCGAAGTATTGGTTTCACCTATCGACCTCCTCCCTCTATTTCTTTGGCTGAGTAGGGATCCAGGAAGGGTTACAAGGACCTCAAAAAGTGCAGACTAAAGGTTACAAAGGAGGAGGACAAGTACGGGATACTTTTCTGATAGTACTCTCTCTCGTATATGGTTAGCGTGCTAAGGACTTGTTATAAGACATGCCTGAAATAATAACTCTAAACTGAAAAGATAATAAGTAGTCAAACCTTTATAGCTTCACATGGCATGAGTTGGTGAACCCAATTTTGTATTGTGTTTGTATGGATCTAGATTAAGGTTCAAAGATCAAGTCCCACGCGTTTGCGCAAATTTTGGCGTGTATTTCTCCCTTTGACCCCCGCTCAGTTGGAACCTTTCTACTGTTTTGCATTCCAGCTTGTTCCTCGTTGACCACCATATCTTTCTTCCGATATCTACTACTCTATTGCTTCGTGAGGGCGATCCATGGATGGTTTAATCGGGATCCCACCGACGCCTACATCAATTCCATGGACTCGACCTCGCCTATAATTCGAGGTGATTCCTGAGAACCCGATCCAGACCTTGCGGGTCAATCTCCAGACTCCTCATCTTCTACCCTTCCTCTTGACCACCCAATAAATCAGGACCACTCTTATCCCACTTTCGATGTTGTGAATGAAAGTCGATTACAGTTCATATCCTTTTTCATTCACAACACTCTGGAATTGACCTTGATTCAAGATTCGTCATGGCAGCTGGGATCCAATTGCAAAGTGGTCTGATGGGGATTCTCTCATCTTGTAGGTAGAAGACAAACCAAGCCCCGGATCCCAATCCAGAATTCATCTTCTCAGATTCAGACCCTGAGATGGCTCCTCAAGGTAAGGGCAAGGGTCAACAACCCCCTCAGCTAGAGCAAGGACAGATGCCTGATCAGAATTAGGTCAATGCACAGTTGTTGGCATCTATCCAAGCTATCCAGTAGCAGCTGACAGAGCAAGCCCTTGCACAGACTGCATTTCAAGAAATGCTGAATGATGTGATGAACAGACCTGAAGGAGGAGTAGGCAGACATGAAGGAGGAGGTGGTGGACCCCGTGATAATCCAGATGAAGAAGAGGATGAACAAGGAAGGCCAAAACCGACGCTGAAAGAGACCTAGAATCTTGGAGACAGCCAGATGACCGAGTGGATCCGTATCCCACCGGTGCATGCTCACTTTGAACTGAAGCCTCAGTTCCTCGCTCTTCTCCCTTCTTTCCATGGGAACACTAGTGAATAGCCGTACATTCATCTGCAGCAAGTCTCAAGCATATGTCGTAGTACTCATTACCCCAATATCCCTCTGGACATCGTGAAGATGATGGCATTCACATTTATTCTACAGGACAAGGCCCTCTACTGGGTCAATCATCGGGGAAGGTTGTGATGACTTGGGACGAGCTAAAGTCCACATTTCTACACAAGTTCTACCCTCTCGGTCGGCTCAATCAGATGTGAGCCCGAATCAGCAATATCTCTCAGGGTGCACATGAGAGTATCCATGAAGCCTGGGAGAGATTCAAAGATCTGTAGGAGAAATGTCCTCACCATGAGATTCCAAGGACTAGCCTGGTCCAACACTTCTTTGATGGCCTGAATTTAGAAAGTGAAAGGCTCGTTGACACAGCATGTGGGGGCTCATACTTCAACAAGGATGAAGACGTCGTATGGCAGATCTTCGAGGAAATGACTGAGGGAGAGGCTGCCCTCTCTCCATCCAAGGCATATCAGAAGCAACCCCAGATATTCTAGAAGCAAGTACACATGGCAGTGTCCCGTGAGGTGGAGAGAGATGAGAGATCCTACCTTAGCATCATCAGGGGGCATCTCTCAAAGATTGATATCATTGAGAAGCGATCACAGAACCTTGAGAAACTCGCTGTGATCGAGAAGAGGATGCATAATCTTGACAAACTGGACCAGATCACCAAGTAGTTGGAACTGTTGGTAGGTACCATCAACTTTGTCCAACTGTCAACACTATCTCCAGATGCTCTAACTGAGACGAAGGACGATCCATCAATGCCACATCAGCCTTAGCCGAGACAGTAGCCACCGGCAGTGCAACACATGTATTAAGTGCAGACACTCGACCAAGGTCAGTTGCAACAACAGATGGTTGTTTACCAGCTCGATATCCTCAATCATTCGGATCCAGCATTCCCACCATCATCCTTGATCTAAGAAGTAAATGGGGTATGGAGCAATGATGCGTAGTTGTTTAGTCCTACCGGACACCCACATGGCCAACAACAAGCCAACATGTAGTACCACCAACCGTAGGGTGGTCATTTTGGGCAGTCCTCGCAGTCGCCGCTGCAATATCACTAGCCTCCCTAGTATGCCAACCAATGGAGGTAGAACCAACACTACTAGCATCCGTCGTACCGCCATAAGCTGCCTCATCAGTATGAGGGTGCTCCACCACCATAGTATCAACAGTATCCTCCTTCCTCATACAATCAATTTCAGCTTCCTCCACCACCACAACATCACCAACAATCGTTGCCTCAGCTCCCGCACCAGCAGCAACAACATGGTCTGCACGCTGAATCCTCTAAGGCAAATCCAGTGAACCCGACCCTTGATTGCTTGGCCCAGCTCGTAAAAGGCCTAGCCGATATGACCAGGAAACTAGATGACCTGACCTCCAGTAAAATTACCATCCCGACGCAGGTCGAAGCTAACCCAAACAGCTTCAAAAAGAAGGAATAAGTAGAATGTGATGTCCCGTTTATGCATGTAGAGTTAGATGATTATACTATTGTTTTATCTAATTCTGTAACTCTCATGAGCGGTAGTGCCTTGCCTCCGCTTGCCACCAACAAAGGGGAGAATAAAACTTCAGTTGAATCATCATCTTCTACATCAGTTGTGCCAGCTATAGGGATGGGTGAGAAAGAAGAAGAAGGGGGATCTATTCCAGCTGTCACTGATCACCATCCGCATAAACCAAAACAACAAAAAATTAGCAAAAACAAAAAGAACAAAAAGAAGAGCATCGCCGAAGTGAAGCCACACCGCCAGCCTTGGAGGAGCCGTCGGTAGCAGCCAATCCCACGCCAGCCGACAGAGCGGAGGCCCCACTTTTTGCTCGTCCACCAACACCAACACCTCATCTTCTAGATTGTACTCCTTTTTATAGTCCGGATGTACAACATTTTGTAGATGATGGTTTTATTGTAAATAAGAACTCTAATTTGGATTCCAGTAATGTACATATTCCTTTTTCTGACGCAATAGAAAAACTCAAAAAAATGCAAAAAGAAAAAGTGTATTATCTGATCCTGGAATCGTGGATATCATTAATAACTTGACTGTTGAGATTCCTTTGATGAGGGCCATGGAGTACATGCCAGCTATGAAGAAAGGTCTGAAAGAAGCATGTACAAGCAAGCATCACGCAACACGAAAGAACAGACACCGACAGGTTGAGAAGACGTTCTCACCATGGCAACTATAGCTGCCATCAGCAATCACCCACAGAAGAAGCAAGATATAGGGGCACCTCTTATCAGTTCTGAGATTTTTGATCTGGTCTTCGAGCGCACTCTCCTTGAGAGTGGGTCTTCCATCAACCTTCTCCCCTCGTCACTACTGCAAGAATTTGGAATAGGTCTGCTCAAGCATACATGAATGATCCTTCAGTTCGCTAATCGATCCATCAAGCGACCTAAAGGTCTTTTGGAAGACGTTGTGGTAAAGGTGAGAGAAATGCAGTTCCCTGTTGACTTTGTAGTCCTTAATATTGACTCCCCCAAACCCTTACTCCAGACTCCTATCATCCTTGGTCGACCATTCTTGCATACCTCAGAAGTCGTGGTTGATTTTGGGTCTAGCACGATAACATTCAGCTCGGGTAACAAGAGAATCACTATAGACATGATCAATAAGCCGAAAGTCATGACTGATGAGAGCCGTATAGCATACTTTGACTTTATGACGGAAATCAGAGATATACTACTCTCTTTGGATGATTCATGGACCCAAGAAATCCTCTCTCTAGAGGACTTGGAAAGCACACTCGAAACATGCTCCGATGATATTTGGGAGACAGAATCCAATGTGCCGATGCACCTTTTTGATCCTAATGCTTCACTCCAGTCCGAACATGATGAGCCTAGTGCAGAAATGTTCGGCACATTACCATAATCTCAACAAAGTACTATGGGCAGTAGCTCAGCTAAAGTTCAAGCAACATATCCTACCACTAGTACAATCTCTGAAGTGACTAACAAGTTCGTCAGATTGGAACCAGAACTCAAGCCGCTTTTAGCAGGCCTGAAGTATGCTTTCCTTGTGAGTGAAGAAAATATGTACCCTGTCATCATGAGCAGCAGGCTGACTTCGGAGCAAGAATCTCGACTCCTCGAGGTTCTAGAAAAAGAACCGCAAGGCACTTGGTTGGCATGTATCAAATCTCCGTGGGATAAATCATGTGTTGTGTTCACATCATATTTACCTGGACGAAAATGCCAAGCCATCCCGTGAATTCCAAAGAAGGCTGAATCCAAATCTCCGGGACGTCTTCAAGAAAGGAATCATGAAATGGTGTGACGTAGGCTTCATTTACCCCATCTCCGACTCAAAATGGGTGAGCCCCTTGCACGTAGTTCCAAAGAAGTCTGGGCTCACTGTGGTTACAAAATGAAAGAGGAGAGGAGATATCTACTCGGGTACCGACATCTTGGCGTGTATGTGTTTATTACCGTCGTCTTAATGCATCAACAAAGAATGACCACTTCCTCATGCCATTCTTTGATCAGGTTTTGGAAAGACTAGTCGACAAAGAATTCTTCTACTTTCTGGATGGGTACTCCAGGTACAACCAAGTGGCAATCGCACCTGAGGACCAAGAGAAGACTACCTTCACTTGCCCGTTTGGCATCTATTCTTTCAGAAGAATGCCCTTTGGATTGTGCAACACACCAATGACATTCCAGAGATGCATGGTTGCAGTCTTCGCCGAGATTGTGGGCAGTTTTCTCGATCTGTTTATGGACGACTTCTTCGTCTATGGCGATAGTTTTGATTCTTGTCTTCAGCACCTGGACAGAGTATTATAGAAATGCCATAAAGTCAATCTAGTACTATCAAGGGAAAAGAGCCACTTCATGCTCACAGAAGGAATTGTGCTGGGTCACGTCGTTTCCAAACGTGGCATGAAAGTCGACCTGGCAAAGGTTGATGTGATTGCCAATCTTGAGCCACCTCAGACAGTAAAGAATGTAAGGTCATTCCTGGGACATGTGGGATTCTACAGATGGTTCATCTAAGATTTCAGCCGCATTGCCCGACCTCTTATAGAACTTCTATGCAAGGAGATTGAGTTCAATGTTGTTCAGCAGGTTCTCCTTTCTTTCAATCAGCTGAAGGAGCTTATTACTCAAGCTCCAACTCTACAGCCGTCGTATTGGTCTCTCCCTTTCGAGATCATGACAGATACGTCAGACTTTGCAGTTGTTGCTGTTTTAGGATAGAGAAAAGATAAGGTGCCCTATGCCATTTATTACGCCAGCAAAACAATAGATGAAGCTCAAATAAATTACACAGTGACAGAAAAAGAGTTGCTAGCTATGGTATTCGCCCTAGAAAAGTTCAGATCTTATTTGCTTGGATCAAATGTTACCATCTTCACACTCTACTATCATATATTAAAAACAGAAGAAGGATGCCAAGCCTAGACTGATCAGATAGATCCTTCTCCTCCATGAATTTGATTTGGAAATATAGGACAAGCCTGGAGTTCAGAATGTGATAGCAAATCATCTCTCTAGAACTGAGCATCAAGAGACTCCAGTAAACAATGTACCCATCATAGAAACCTTTCCTGACGAGTCGATTTTGGTCATGGATTCACTTCCTTGGTATGCTTATATTGTCAACTACCTCGTTTCTAGGGTAGTACCGCCGAATTGGACGAAGATTCAGAAGGACAAATTCTTGTTGACAATCCATTTCTACCAATGGGAAGATCCTCTCTTATTCACGGAAGGGGCAGATTGCGTTTGGCGCAGGTGCATTCCTCACGAGGAGCATCATAGTGTCCTCGAGCGCTGTTACTCTCTCGAATCTGGTGGACACCACCCTCGAGATAGGATGGTAACGAAAGTACTTCAGTGTGGCTTCTGGTTGCCCCCACTGTTTAAGGATGCAATAGCCTTTGTCAAACGATGCACTGACTGTCACGGATTGAAGGGCACACTCACAGCGAAAGACTCGATGCCCCTGAAGATCATTCAGATAGCAGACGTCTTCAATGCTTGGGGCATCGATTTGATGGGGCCTTTCCCTAACAGTCAGGAATATGAGCACATCCTTCTTGCCGCTGACTATGTAAGTCGCTGGGTTGAAGCTATCCCCGCTTGAGTCACAGACAGATGGACAGTGTGTTGATTCTTAAGAGAGAATATCATTTTGTGGTTCGGGATTCCGAAGATTCTGGTATCAGATGGGGGTAGACACTTCATAAATAAAGAGGTCAATAAATTAGCGAAGGAATACAACATCGACCATCGAGTCGCATCTCCTTATCATCCCAAGACCAATGGCATGGCAGAATTATCGAACAGAGAAATCAAGATGATCCTTCAGAAACTTATGAGGCCGGGCAGAAAGAACTGGTCCCAACTCTTGGACTCCTCCTCTGGGCATACAGAACTTCTTACAAGTCCTCCTTGGGCATGTTGCCCTATCGTCTTGTGTATAGAAAACCATGCAATCTGCCCGTAGAACTAATACACAGATCCTTATGGGCAATCAATATATGCAATTTGGACTCACAGAAAAGTGGTCAGAAAAGGAAGTATGATCTGAACAGACTCCTAGAATTCCGAGACTATGCCTATGATAACACATTAATGTACAAGGAGAAGGTGAAACGCTGGCATGACCGGTACATCAGATGAAAGACCTTCGAGGTTGGGTAGAAAGTGTGGTTATTTGATGTAAAGTTGAGGATATTCCCGGGCAAATTAAAAAGCAAATGGACATGGCCATTTCAAGTTCGTGAAGTACGTGACAATGGAAGTATTGCCATATCATAATTGTCTCTGAACGCACAACCATTTGTCGTCAAAGGTCAACTACTGAAGCCCTACCTTGAGCCTGATACTTTCTTGGCCTTTGTTGACTCAATCCAGGTTCTACGCTCTGAAGATACATCCACGATATTGGTAGCATCAAAAGATTCAGACAATGCACTTCAGAAACTTTTCCTCTAATTTCTCTTCTTTTCTTCTTTTCCTCTTCTATTTTCTTTTTCTACCAAAAAAGTGTCTCCCCTTGTTGTCAGTCTTCTATACTTGGGATGTACTGTATCCTAAGTATGGGGGGTGAGCACCCAGAGCCCTTTCATTCTTTGATCCTCTCTTTTGTCTCCTCTTCTTGTCTATACTTAGGGATATCTTACTCTAAGTATAGGGGGTGACAACCTGAGTACAATCTGTTCATTCTCACCCTTGGCCATCCTTACCTTGTGTAGAGTCTGCTATACTTATGATTATTTGATCCTAAGTATAGGAGGGACGGTCAACTTCCTATTCATTTATTTATCTCCTCATTCCTTCATTCTTTAGATTTTTCTATACTCAGTCTGAGTTATGTCTTCTTCTCTTTGATCTATGAGGACATAGCTCGAGCTAAGTATAGGGGAATCATATATACTATGTATATACTTTAAGCCATAACTCGTACTTTTGTATTTTAAATAATACCTATAGCTAAAAACAATGTTAAATTCATCTCAATATTCTAATAAAGGATGTTTATATCTCCTCAAACTCTTTTTGTATTTTCTGATTAATAAATCAGACAAAAATACTTTTAAAAATGTTTGAAAATTAGTTTGAAACACTTTTTGAAAAAACTTTTGAAAGCTGTTTGGAGAATATTTTGTTAAAAGTGTTCAATCTTCATAAATATTTTTGTTTGTAAAAAATTTTTTCTTTGTGTAAAATAATAATGTTTGAAAAGTAATTTGCAAATGGTTGTAAAATGGTTGCAAAAATATCTTAAAAAATCTGTATATACTATTTGAAAAACCTTTGCAAAATGACTTTCAAATATGTCTAAATGTTTGTAAAAATCATGTTTGAAAATTGTGTTGGACTATAGTTTTCAAAACTGTTGCAAAATGATTTTCAAATAAGTTTGAGGAGAGTACGTACTATACTAAAAACTCTTTATAAATGTATAAAAGTGAGGAATAATCCATTTTAAATCCCTTAAGAACCTAAATTCTTTTATACATAAAACATATATCCATGTAAAGATATGTACCCATTCTTTTTGTATATACTGATTAATAAATTAGGTTAAAAATGTCTTTGCAAAATGATTTAAAAATTGGTGTGACCCATTCGGAAAACTTTTTGTGAAAAAGTGTTCAACCTTTGTAAAAATATTTTTAATTGCAAAGACTCTTTTTGTCTGAAATAAAGGATTTGAAATCCTATTTGCAAGCGATTTTGAAAATGATTTATAAAAATATTTGTGAAAAATGTATATAGATTATTTTAAAAATCTTTGCAAAATAGCTTTCAAATGCTTTTAAATGTATGCAAAAATTATTGTGTACTATAGTTTTCAACATTATTTTCAAATAAATTTAAGGAATAAATGCATTATTATATGAAAATGAATATATCAATAAACACAAAATTCTTTACTAATTGTACATAAATACCTAAATAAGATCACTTTGTATAAACATATAAATCCGATAAATTCTTGATTCTTGTAAATAAATAAAAAGAAGCATGTCCGTATAAATAGCTGTACATAATTTATACTTTATTCTTTTTATTTGCAAAATTCTTTATGTAAAAATTCTCTTTGTTTTTAAATTCCTTGAAAAAATTTTCATCATTCTTTGCATCAGTGTACATAGCACTTGCATAGCATTCATATTCTTTTCAATTGAGCTTGATGATTGAACAAGTCCAATAAAGTCGAAGATTAGAGCTTAGTTGGACTTATTGCACCTAATTGCACTGGAATCTTACAAGAACAAGGTTTAGGGTACTTCAGGTCAATTAGGACTTAATTCTTTGAGACTCAGGGCTGGGTTCAAGTCACCTCAACTGACTAACTAGAACTATTCAAGACACATGCATGACGCTTGTCGGTCGTGACCTAACTTGGACACTTGCACCTTTCACTTGGCTCAACTCAGTTAGAGTGGTGAGGGATTGGATTTGCCAGTCTGAGACGCACACGGGTGGAAACATTTGTCCTTGTCTAGGGAGGGAAGTGCACCCTAACCTAGTCCAATTACAATGAAGTGTAAAGACAGGAGAGTGTGGGTTGCAATAAAGCTTCAAAAGAGGGATAGTCTTCTGGCTCAAGAGGAAAAAGTCCTTATGTAAATGCTGTTGTAAATAGTATGTTCAAAAAAGAGAGAAAAAACTCCAAAAAAGTGGACAGGCTTGGAAATAAAAATAAAATGCCTGCCGGAATATGTGTATATATATATATATTGTATAGAAAATAAGCATGCTTGAGCATCAAAGTTATACCATGTGAGCCTGTAGCTGGATGACTTGGCTACACTGGTCAGGCATCCCAGGATAGGTAGCTACACTAGCTACCATCCATTCTTTCCTTTACCTCCTCCTCTTGAGTTGGATGCCATTTGAACTTAGAAGGGAATACCCAACTCCTCGAGGATAGAGTGCTGCATTGGGGAATCATTGGGTTGTCATTCTGGAGAAGTCAGTTCCTTTGTCATTTCAGTTGGGGAGAGCCACTATCACTTACATTGTACAAGTCAGCTTCATACTCATAAGGGTTTGCGTATGATGTGGGCTAGTTCTGACCTGGCTATTGAGTTGGGATTGAACCGAGTTCTTTGACTCTCGAAGGTTGTTGTGTTTTAAATTTGGTTCCCAACCAGGTTCCACATAAATTTTCACATCAAGGTCTAATTGAGCTCCAAACTTTGATTTTGTAAGGACAAGTTTTACAACTGAAAGCAATTATATTCGTTCTTTCTTTTTCTGTTTCTTTTTCTTTTCTTCTTTATTCTTCTTTGTACTTATTGCAGAAGTGTTTGCTAGGAACCAACAAAGGCAAGTATAGGGGGTGATGAATCTCTATTTCATCACCTTTATTAAAAACCCTAGCTAATGCATGTAAATGACATTAATTTGTATAGAATAACATCCATTATTTATTACATTTATTGTGTAAATAGTATTGTTTCTAATGCCAAAATTATATAACAAAGTGAAGAAAAGAAAAAGGAATAAAATATTAAAAATATTTTATGACACTAAACCCTGAGACCAAGTCAAGAATTGAGTGGTCGATAAGGAATAACGTAGGGGAGATAAGGGCCAGAAATAGAATAAAAATGCCAATTATTTATTTTTTAATTATGCATTTTGACACCTATTTTATTATTTATTCATCCAATAAAGAAATTCTATACATAAAGGTTGTAGATAATAAGGTAAATAAAAATACAAAATTGAGTTTGTACAAAAATAATACTCAGTGTTCATTTTGTACACAAAATAAAAAGCCACAAACCAAATTTCACAGACCCATATCTTTCAAATAAAAACTCAAAATAGACCAAAATCACCTATAATTACATATAACTTTTCACAAGTTAATTAATGGTGGTGGTTTTGTATTTTTGGGAGTTACTGTGTGAAAGTTAGGTTTTTGAACCCTATTGTACATTCTACGGATTAAAATATTCATTTTATTCATCCCTTAATATTTTTACAAATTCATATTCTTATAATTTTGTAAACATTATATATAACAAATATGTAAATTAAAACTAGAATAAAACTAAAAAGAAAATGAAAAATCAAATAAGTCTATGTAGTTATATAGGCAAAACACGTGTGATTATACATGTATATAAATAAAAGGGAAAACTCATTCTTTAATTCTTTATTCTTTTAAAATTTTATAATATTCTAAATATTATTCATATTCTATTAAAGTTATAAAACCAAAATAAAATCAATAAAATACATTAAAATAAAAAGATGTATATAAAGCATAGGTAAAATATATATATAAATATACCTACATAATATACATATCTATTTGTTTAAGTGTACAAATAAAGTCATACAAATAAAATAAAAATATATTTATAATCACATAAATAAGTTATAAATATATTAAATAATAGAATGAAATAATAAAATAAAATATACAAAACAAAAATAAGAATGTACAAAAGATAGATGAATATACCTATAAATACACTAATAGAAATTAACTACTAATAAATAAAGCCAGAAAAAAATAAAAATCATAATAAAATGCTACATAAAATAATAAATATTTTTTATTTTATACTCGAAAAAGAATCAAATCATTTATTATTTTTAATTAGTTACTTCCGATTAAATCTATTATTTTGTCTTTTAGCGGGCCCACATGGCCCAATAGGAAGCTAGGGACTATTGACCTCCTGTCAACTTCCCCTATGCTTCTAACTTCTGTCAGAACTGTCTACTCCCCCAACCTCTACCCTTTTTCCCGGTTGATCCATCGATCAATCGGCCTCGCTTCCTTCAGAGAAAATCATCATGGATCATCCATGATCCACGCCAGATCATTGTATAATCTGTACATAGCTCCAATTCATCAATTGGACCCGGTCAATAAGGGTGCTTAGCAAAGTTTATAAATAATACCCTCTATCTCCTTCTTCAAATTTGGTCACTTTTACGAGCCTAGGAGCCCATTCCTTGAATCCAAATCACCTTCTCATGACAGGAGGAGGTGTTGCATGCTCAGGTGAAGCTCCAAGAGGCCGGAGTGCACCCACGACCACCATCGCCGGCGACCCTGCTACCTGGTCAGCCCTGGTATAAGTTACGTCTTTTCCATTTATTTTGCTTAGTTTTGCTCCTAGCTTTTATTTCAATAGTTAATTTAATTCCTAGATGGTTAGATTAGCGTAATTTAATCCGCCTATACTCTGCCGGAGTTGAGCTCCGACGAGCTCCTCTGCACCCCATCTTAGCCGCTTCGACACCCATTTCTCCCCTACATCGTTCCCTCTCTGCTTCCCTTCACCCCAGGCACCCCCGTTCCCCCAAATCCCTATTGTATTTGGAAATCCACTTCTCCAGCTCCGTCGTTCACTGGAGAAGTGACGCCCCCTCCATCTAACGTCCATCCTTGCCAATAAATCGCCCCAGACCGCCCTTGTTGTTTGGTGAACTAGTATTTCAGGTCTGGAGGGTCGAAGGACTCCAAATGTAGTCAAATTTTGCAGAACGAAGGCACCTGGGACCCCCGAGCTTCATCGGCCTTGCGGGGGAGCTCTAGTCAATGTCGAGGCATCTCGCCTCCACCAGCACTTCGAGGATCATCGCAAACAGCTTTAGGACCATCTCCAAGCTTCAAAGTATGCCGGAGTCGTGAGGGAGAGGAGATCGAAGCTCATCCTCCCGATGTTCTTCCCTGTTCTTCCTCACTTGCTCTTCGTCGGTGGATCAACCGCAGATGTCAGGTGCACCAGCCACCGTTGAATCGAGCCATGTTGTGACCGTCAGATCACCTCAGATGATCTAATCTAGGCTTTCCAACATCGAACGGTCATTGCGCGCTTAAGACTCACCACGTGTTTAAGTGGAGCCATCTCAGTCGTCCGCTAGTGCCTATGTTTGGGGTAAATTGCTAAATTCCCCCCATTTTTTGTATTTATTATTTAGTCCTATAAATAAAGTTAGTATTTTAAAATAAAATGGACATTTTGCAAATGACCCCCTGTACTTATTTTATTTGCATTTGGGTGCAGTCCACATCACCTCACATGTCGTCCCATGTGAGGTGGAAAAATTACATGTAAGCCCCTATTAGTTTCTGTATTTATTGTTTAGTCTAATAAATTGAAAAGCACGTTGTATATTTTTGTGAAAATTGTTTGGAGGCCCCTGAACTTTTCCATAATTACATTTTGGTCCCTCCTAGTGTGTGTCATGTGTGGTGCCACGTGATGGGAAAATTGTATGAGAATCCTGGTGTGTTTTGTAATTAGAAATTAGTCTACAAAAATTAATTACACGTTATATGTTTTTGGTGTTTTTGCACATAGCCCCCCGCACTTTATTTTATTTGCAAAAATACCCCTACTAGGACATGTATTTTTGATGATTTTATCTATTTATTAAAAAAGAGCTACTGTACTCCTCAAAATCCAAAAAAATAGGATTTGATGCTTCATATCATACACTTTCACGTCCTTATTTTTAATTAGCATTTTTCTGTTTTATCCATTAATTAAAATTAAAAAGGAGCCTAAATATTCCTTATCTAAATTATAAAATACCAAAAGACATAAAAACCTTTTGAAAAATGCCAAAAAATTATATATAGTATATTTTGATATTTAATGAGTCTAGAAAACAAAAACCCCTAAAAATAAGAAAAAGAAATTAAAAAAAATCAGAAAACTCCAAAGTCCAAAAAAATATAAAAATTCTACAAAATTTTCAAAAAAATTTCATGTTTTATAATTATCTATATACTATTATTTACATATTAAAATTAATTTGGGTAATTTAGGGATTTATCTACTATTTTTAAAACCCAAATCAATTTCGTGTATTTAATTAATACCTTATTAGTTATAATTTTGATTTTAAAAATACATAAAAATTAGGAAATGTTTTCAAAAAAATAACAAAAAATTTGAAAAAAATAAAAATCATAAAAATATATTCTTTACCATATTTTGACTATTTTTACATATTTCTATCTATATAGTATCTATATATACCTTATATTATATTTATACATATACATACGTATACATATATTATATTTAAGAAAAGAAATATAAAAAGATAAAAATATAAAAAGGAAATAAAAAAATCAGAAAATTTAAAAAATAATATTAAAATATATAAAAAATAAAATTAAAAACCCAAAAATAAAAGGATTATACAAATGAATGACTTGGTTGTACAAAGATAATCGTAGGCTACCATTTTGCTCTTTGTGGTTCGACCTCTACATGCTTGCAAGCTATGCATTTTATTGTAGAGAAAATAAATTTTAATTCCACATTTTTGCCATGAATTGAATTATTTCTATTATGGGTTAATTGTTGTTTAACTTTGGATTTCATCTGAGGTAAAATCAGCGACTGTCTGTCCGCCTTGTGGATTGACACGACCTCGGATCGATTTCTCCCTGTTATCAATATACAAGTATATATATAGAGAGAGAACAAGAGCTTCAAAGTCAAATTTTTGTAATCTTGCAACAGATGACTTAGCTACACTGGTCATGCATCCAGTGATAGGTAACTACACTTGTTATCATCCATTCTTTTCTCCATCTCCTCATCTTGAGCTGGTTGTACTTGAACATAGATGGGAATATCCCCGCTCCTCGAGGAAAGAGTTGCTAGATTGGGGGATTAGAGTTACCTTATTGAGGGAGGTTGTTTCTTTGTCATTTCTGAAGTGGGGAGCGAAAAAACACATATACAGTACAAGTACAGATTCATAGCACTAGAGTTTGAGTATGTAGACATTGTTCTGACCATATTGATTTAGGCGATTTGACCATAGAATAGTGGAACGTGAGGGTTGTTGAGTCTTAAACCTGTTTCCCAATAAGGTTCCGCCAAATTATTAATCCAAAGGTCTAACCGAGCTCTATACTCGAATTTTATGAAGATAATTTTAAAAATCAACATTGGTCTAAGTTCTTTCCTTTTTCTTTTCTTTATTTTTCTTTTCACTTATTTTCCAAATAAGTGTTTGCTAAGCGATTAGCAAAGGTAAAGTATAGGGGAATGATTGATGAATCTCGTATTCATCATGCTAAAAAGTCCTTATTAAAATCCCTGCTTAAACAAACCAATAAAAATCACCTCTAATTCTCTATTTTTATCTTGTACAATATTGTGTATAATTAACCCTTAATTATTTTATTTTTAATTGCCCTTATTTTTCTGTAAATATTTTATCACTCAAAAACCCCTAAAAATTAGGTAGAATAATTGTCTATAATTCACTGACCCTTAAAAAGATAAAAAAATACAAAAACAACTCAAAACCACAAAATCGATGTTTTTATCCCCCTAAAAATACCCCCAAAAATACGTTTTGTACAAATGACTTCTTTTGGCTTTTTGACCAACATGAAAGTTGTAGATCTCATCGAGACGAGCAACTTTCATGTTTTGACTTTTTCCAAATTCGGCCTCTAACTATTTGTTTTCTAATTTCCTTTGTATTTATTATTTGATTTATTCTGAGTGGACCACGTGGCGCCCTCTGGGCCGCCCACGTGGCCCGCTTTATCGCCCGCCACCTGGTGGCCTCCTGGGCCGTTGGATCTTCCTAAATCCGCCCCCATCTCCACCGTCCAGCCTCGCCTATCTCACAGCCGCCCGATCTGATCTCAGATCAGATCTCGGCTGCTACTTCGCGCCTCCACCTCAGCCACTCGATCATACTCCATCTAACGTCCTCCCTTGCGCCACGTCGCCCCTTCACCTTACACCGTCAGATCTCCTCCACAGATCAAATCACAACCGCTCCTTTCTGCCTCAAATCCAGCCGACCGATCAGATCTCATGATCTGATCGCTACCGTTCCCTCGCGCTTCAATCGCCACCATCCGATCAGATCCTTGGATCTAATCTTATCCCTCCGCCCACGCTCGTATTCCAGCCGTTGGATCGAAAGATCCAACGGCTAGCAGCTCATCTCCTACCTCCGTAAACCCCCCACTTTCCCAGTCGTTTCGCCTCGCGCATCCTCAGCCCCTTCCATTTATGACCGCCATATCCGACCTCCTCGACCGCTCCTAACGGTCGCCCCACGTCGTCCATAGATCCCCCTTCCTCGCGCCTCCATTAATCCACCTCCACCATCACGGCTCCACCATTAAAACCTCTCTCCAAAACGCCCCTCCCCCATGTAACCTCCGAACTCCGCCTCCTATAAAACCCCTCCTCCGTCACCATTAGCCATCATCCACCATTCTTGGAGCTCCGGCCCGAGCCCCTGGCTCTCCGGTGACAGCGGAGGAGTCCTAGAATGGGGGCGTCGACGGCCGGAGCTCCCGGTGAGATCCGTGGCTTCTCGCCACGTAGCGGTCGCCATCAGGCACCGCCGAGCACCAGGGAGAGGTCGGCCCTGTCGTGCGACGACCAGGGCTTCATCTGAAGCCCAGCCCAGGCCTTTCACCTCCGCCAAACACCTCGCTCCGGCGAGGTGCTTTTTTTTATTTTCAATATCTTCAATTCTTACCTCCCTCTACCATTACTGCCACCCCCATCTGGTCACCTCGCAACCTTCGTCACCTCACCAGCACCTTCGCCGACCACCTTCTCCTTCTCCAGAGCCTCTCCCGCTCCGACTCCCCTCTTCCCCTCCTTCGCCGGAGAAGAGGCTACGGCCACCACCTCTCGACGTCTCCACGGCCGCTCACCCACCTCACAAAACCTTCACGCCCTCACACACATGCTTCAGCCATTTGTTTCTAACGATTGCAGGTTCAATGGCCGGAGTTCAGACCAGAGCACCTTCGAGCTCCTCCCAGTCGGCGAAGCTTCATCGAGAGTCACTTTCGATCAGTTATGGACCTTCGCCGGGCATCCAAGACCTCCGCCAGACCTCTCACTGTCTTCGCCGACCCTCAGACCTTCCTCTGGAGCACGGTGGAGCTTTCAAGCGCTCGCCGGAGACCCGCCTTCTCCGGTGGCCCGCGGCGGAGAACGAAGAACAGTTACCGTCCGATCATCTGGATCGGACGGTCAGAATGATGCCACGTCGCCACCCGAGCCTCGCTCCCAACCTAAAGGCTTGGGTTATCCGAGCCTAGAGCCGTACCACCAGACAAAGCCACGTGGACCGAAGGTGAGGGCTCATCCGAGCCTAGCCCCTCACGTGCAGCGCACGTGATGGCCTGGGAAAATTTGCAGAGAAGACCCCGCAAAATTATATATTTACATTCTGGTCCTCCAGGTGCGTGCCTCACGTGCGCGCCTGGGGTTATTTACAGGGACGGCCTCGAAGTTTTCCCAAATTACAAAAAGGCCCCTGCGCGCAAATGGACAAATTGCAATTGGGCCCAGGCGGTTTTTACTATTTGTATTTAGGTCCCTCCAGGGACCTAAATGCAATATTTATCCTTTATTTTTCTTGCATTTTTATTACATTTATGCCCTTGCACTGTTTTTAGCATAACTTGAGCATCGTAGGTCCAAATTGCATGATTTTAGTGTCGTTTTGATCCTTGTTTTGTCCTCTACAATCTAGCATACTTATTTGTCTCATTGGACAATGTTTTAAATTAAGTGAATTTTTATGTCAAAAATGGGACCTAGCTCTACTTGTCTTGCTTGATTTCATGACCGATTTTTAATGATGTGTTCAAAATGGCTCTAACTTCTTTATATATTGTGTTGCTCTTATTTTAGGGTATAATTGTAGCATTTGATTCATCATGCGTGTTCCTTTGCATTATTTGCCCATGCATCACTTGAATTTGCATAAAAACCGATAAAAATACATGCATCATATCATCACTTAGCATAGTGCTTCATAAAATGCATATGGACCTGGAATTGAGATTAATTCATATTGAACTTCATAAATCAAAATTCAAAAGCCATAATTAAGCAGCTGTGTCCCTGTGTTCGACCTTGGTACACTTGCCAAGTATAAATACTCCACAGCATTCAAAGACTGTGGTTTTTGCTGAACAAAATTCGCCTCCTGTGCTACGACTTAAGATATATTTATTATAGAGGCGAATTTTACGTTCATCAAATGGCGCCGTTGCCGGGGATACGGCTTTGCTTAATTTTTGAATTTTGATTTTTTTTAATTAATTCAATAATTTCTTGGTCCTAATTTCATGCATCATTTCTTTGCATTATTTTGCTGATTTAATTTCTCGGAGTTCTAACTTTTCTCTTTTGTGGCAGGGCCCATGAAAATCGGGGACGCCTGATCGTCATGGAGGCGCGAAGTCGGGAGCTTCAGCTGAAGAGGCCGCAAAAGAAGCCGTGAAGATTTCTAAGATTTTTATCAGTCAAATTTTGCATTGCATGTTGTAAAAAAAAAAAAGAAAAGAAAAAAAAACTTGCATCTGCATATTTATTTTCAGAATTGCATTTTGTAAAAAAAAAAAAATTCCCCCCCCACACACACTCACACCTACACTGCACATACTCACCCCACCCACCCCCTGTATATTTCTATCTCTCTCTCTCTCTCTCTCTCTGTGTGTATATATATTCTTCATAAACCCCCCCCTAACACAGACCTTACTTAGGCTATTTGTAGCCTAAGTATAGGGGGGACCTGCCTGCTCTTCCTTCCCTCGTCCCGTCTTCTTGTACTTAGGCCAATTTTGGCCTAAGTATAGGGGGACTCTCCTCCTCAGTTCCGCTATATCTCCCTGTACTTGAACCAAGCCTTGGCTTCATGGCACTTGTGCTATGAGGACATAGCAAATTTTAAGTATAGGGGGGTATACCGTATATTATTGTTTATTACTTTAGCCTTAGCTCGCATTTTTAAAACTTTTTAAATTTTATTTTTCGGGCTGGGTTTTGGGTAAACTAGTGAACTGAGTAAAAACCTGTAAAAATTAAAATTTTGAGGGATTAATCTTTGTAAATAACTCTTTTTTCAAAAAGAAAAAAAAATGAAAAATTAAAAATGTTTTTCGGAATTTGGCTCTTACTACTAGGCTTAGTAAACATTTTCAGTGAGGGAACCTCGGTCTCCCTTAGCAGAGTGGGTGGTTTAAAGGACACCGCATATGGCACCGTCCTTAAGGATCACGGGTCTCGACCCGCACTTACACCCATACTGGCTGAGAGTGGATACTTTTATTTATTTGAGCCTGGGTCAGTCATTGTCTCTCCGACAAAAAAAAACTATAAAACCCATAAAAATTTGCAAAAGATAAAAATCACACAAAAATTCACTAACCCGTGGAGTTGGTGTATTCCTGACACAATCACACTCACGCAAGGCTTGAGGATTTTTGAGGACACTGGATCTCTGGGATCTTGAGAGTCTGAGTTAACATGCCTTAGTCATTAGGGTTTTCCTGACTTAAATATCCACACTCCTCTGGTTTGAAAGATTTGAGTGCTATATTGCACTCTTAATCTCTACCTTCAAGAAAATATGATCAGCACAGTCACTTCCACAACTGCATGATTGATGAGCTGAGATGAGATATCACTTGAGGAACTAGGACCATGGATTTAAGTTTAGACCTGATCTGATGATATTCGAGGATGGGATAAAGTTAATGAAGGCTTCAGAAGACCTGAGTGTCAGCAAAAACCCTAGCCAGTATGTGAACAAGATTCATATGCTATCTCTTGATATTTGCCTAAAAGTGCCAGGGTGTGATGAAACTTAAAAGAACTTGTTGATCAGTGTGCGCAAATCTCTTGGTAAAAGCAGTGGAGCTAGCCAACAAAAGAAATGAAATGTCAAAGAAAAGCTCTAATCCAAAGTCAAAAATTCCAAATGAGCTTCCACCAAAGGCGAGCGCTCCCAAATATTTTCAAGTGTCCACTTGGACCAAGCGCTAATTAGGACTAAGGAGTCGGGCTGACACCACAAAAAGGGCCCTGCATCGTAAGCGATACAAGTCTGGGTGTCGAAGGTATCTTAGATACTCAGAAAAGACACACCCCGGTGTATTCCCAGAAAAACAAGTGCAGACGACTCCAAATTCTCTTGACGGACACATTGATCAAACAAAATAAAATATATTTGTGTTGAGTAAAAGGCACTCGAGAGGCCCCTTGTTCCAATGTGAGGGTGAGAAAATTAGACACAATCCCATGTCCCTCCATCATCTGGCCGTCCATCTACATTTCAAAGCCTGACAAACTAATGAGACGGTGGACTGAAGCAAGAATAGACTTATTCCCTAGTATTGAGGATTAGGTCTAGAGGAGGATCTGTGGGACTGGTACTTTGGGTGATGCATCAGCTCGGCTCTCATGAAATGCAGTATATGTACAAAAAGAGAGTCTGATGATCAGAGAAGTTGGATTCATTCTGACTAAGGCTTGGATAAACGCGGAATTTTAGGATCACTTAGGTCAAGGGTCTTCGAAAGATCAAGCCTTGAAATTTTCACACGCACTGTCAGGAATTAATCTAACTCCTTCATTCTTTAGATGCTCGAGGACGAGCATGGTTTAAGTATAGGGGTATGATGAATCTCGTATTCATCATGCTAAAAAGTCCTTATTAAAATCCCTGCTTAAACAAACCAATAAAAATCACCTCTAATTCTCTATTTTTATCTTGTACAATATTGTGTATAATTAACCCTTAATTATTTTATTTTTAATTGCCCTTATTTTTCTGTAAATATTTTATCACTCAAAAACCCCTAAAAATTAGGTAGAATAATTGTCTATAATTCACTGACCCTTAAAAAGATAAAAAAATACAAAAACAACTCAAAACCACAAAATCGATGTTTTTATCCCCCTAAAAATACCCCCAAAAATACGTTTTGTACAAATGACTTCTTTTGGCTTTTTGACCAACATGAAAGTTGTAGATCTCATCGAGACGAGCAACTTTCATGTTTTGACTTTTTCCAAATTCGGCCTCTAACTATTTATTTTCTAATTTCCTTTGTATTTATTATTTGATTTATTCTGAGTGGACCACGTGGCGCCCTCTGGGCCGCCCACGTGGCCCGCTTTATCGCCCGCCACCTGGTGGCCTCCTGGGCCGTTGGATCTTCCTAAATCCGCCCCCATCTCCACCGTCCAGCCTCGCCTATCTCACAGCCGCCCGATCTGATCTCAGATCAGCTCTCGGCCGCTACTTCGCGCCTCCACCTCAGCCACTCGATCATACTCCATCTAACGTCCTCCCTTGCGCCACGTCGCCCCTTCACCTTACACCGTCAGATCTCCTCCACAGATCAAATCACAACCGCTCCTTTCTGCCTCAAATCCAGCCGACCGATCAGATCTCATGATCTGATCGCTACGTTCCCTCGCGCTTCAATCGCCACCATCCGATCAGATCCTTGGGTCTAATCTTATCCCTCCGCCCACGCTCGTATTCCAGCCGTTGGATCGAAAGATCCAACGGCTAGCAGCTCATCTCCTACCTCCGTAAAACCCCCCCCCTTTCCCAGCCGTTTCGCCTCGCGCATCCTCAGCCCCTTCCATTTATGACCGCCATATCCGGCCTCCTCGACCGCTCCTAACGGTCGCCCCACGTCGTCCATAGATCCCCCTTCCTCGCGCCTCCATTAATCCACCTCCACCATCACGGCTCCACCATTAAAACCTCTCTCCAAAACGCCCCTCCCCCATGTAACCTCCGAACTCCGCCTCCTATAAAACCCCTCCTCCGTCACCATTAGCCATCATCCACCATTCTTGGAGCTCCGGCCCGAGCCCCTGGCTCTCCGGTGACAGCGGAGGAGTCCTAGAATGGGGGCGTCGACGGCCGGAGCTCCCGGTGAGATCCGTGGCTTCTCGCCACGTAGCGGTCGCCATCAGGCACCGCCGAGCACCAGGGAGAGGTCGGCCCTGTCGTGCGACGACCAGGGCTTCATCTGAAGCCCAGCCCAGGCCTTTCACCTCCGCCAAACACCTCGCTCCGGCGAGGTGCTTTTTTTTATTTTCAATATCTTCAATTCTTACCTCCCTCTACCATTACTGCCACCCCCATCTGGTCACCTCGCAACCTTCGTCACCTCACCAGCACCTTCGCCGACCACCTTCTCCTTCTCCAGAGCCTCTCCCGCTCCGACTCCCCTCTTCCCCTCCTTCGCCGGAGAAGAGGCTACGGCCACCACCTCTCGACGTCTCCACGGCCGCTCACCCACCTCACAAAACCTTCACGCCCTCACACACATGCTTCAGCCATTCGTTTCTAACGATTGCAGGTTCAATGGCCGGAGTTCAGACCAGAGCACCTTCGAGCTCCTCCCAGTCGGCGAAGCTTCATCGAGAGTCACTTCCGATCAGTTATGGACCTTCGCCGGGCATCCAAGACCTCCGCCAGACCTCTCACTGTCTTCGCCGACCCTCAGACCTTCCTCTGGAGCACGGTGGAGCTTTCAAGCGCTCGCCGGAGACCCGCCTTCTCCGGTGGCCCGCGACGGAGAACGAAGAACAGTTACCGTCCGATCATCTGGATCGGACGGTCAGAATGATGCCACGTCGCCACCCGAGCCTCGCTCCCAACCTAAAGGCTTGGGTTATCCGAGCCTAGAGCCGTACCACCAGACAAAGCCACATGGACCGAAGCTGAGGGCTCATCCGAGCCTAGCCCCTCACGTGCAGCGCACGTGATGGCCTGGGAAAATTTGCAGAGAAGACCCCGCAAAATTATATATTTACATTCTGGTCCTCCAGGTGCGTGCCTCACGTGCGCGCCTGGGGTTATTTACAGGGACGCCCTCGAAGTTTTCCCAAATTACAAAAAGGCCCCTGCGCGCAAATGGACAAATTGCAATTGGGCCCAGGCGGTTTTTACTATTTGTATTTAGGTCCCTCCAGGGACCTAAATGCAATATTTATCCTTTATTTTTCTTGCATTTTTATTACATTTATGCCCTTGCACTGTTTTTAGCATAACTTGAGCATCGTAGGTCCAAATTGCATGATTTTAGTGTCGTTTTGATCCTTGTTTTGTCCTCTACAATCTAGCATACTTATTTGTCTCATTGGACAATGTTTTAAATTAAGTGAATTTTTATGTCAAAAATGGGACCTAGCTCTACTTGTCTTGCTTGATTTCATGACCGATTTTTAATGATGTGTTCAAATGGCTCTAACTTCTTTATATATTGTGTTGCTCTTATTTTAGGGTATAATTGTAGCATTTGATTCATCATGCGTGTTCCTTTGCATTGTTTGCCCATGCATCACTTGAATTTGCATAAAAACCGATAAAAATACATGCATCATATCATCACTTAGCATAGTGCTTCATAAAATGCATATGGACCTGGAATTGAGATTAATTCATATTGAACTTCATAAATCAAAATTCAAAAGCCATAATTAAGCAGCTGTGTCCCTGTGTTCGACCTTGGTACACTTGCCAAGTATAAATACTCCACAACATTCAAAGACTGTGGTTTTTGCTGAACAAAATTCGCCTCCTGTGCTACGACTTAAGATATATTTATTATAGAGGCGAATTTTACGTTCATCAATGATGAATCCATGATTCATCACCTTTATTCTTTTTTTAGCTTTATTTCCTTAGTCAAATACCTGTAAATACCCAAAAGTTTAATGAAATTACATTTTACATGCATTTGTAAAATATGCTTTTTTTAACACTTTTTATATTCAATTAAAATAATAAAGAAGAAAAGAAAAATGAAATGAAATAAAATAAAAATAAAAATAAAAATAAAAGATGTATTTATGAAGTAAATGCTGACTGACCTAACCTCGAGAGAAGTCAAAACTTGACCTAATCGACAAGGAATAATGTAGGGGGAGATAGGATCTTCAATTAGAAAATTCAAAAAAAATCATTTGTAAATAATTTTCCTTGTATATTTATTAAAAATTTACACGATTTTATTTGTATATAAAATGACTTCAAATTAAATATTTTTCTTAACAGATCTTGTAAATTAAATGTTTTGTAAATAATAAAAATAATTGCAAAGTAAAACCATGTATAAAGTAAAAGTACCCACACTCAGAAAAAGCTGTAAAGTGACAATTGAAAGATCAATTCCTGCTCTATACAAACTCAAATTGGATCAAACTCACTTTCATTGTACTGTAAATTAAATTATCTTTAAAATGGTCGTGGTTTCATAATTTTTGGAATTACGGTTGAAAAATCGATTTTCTAGGGTGGTTTTTGTAATTTTACCATTTATTTATTGTATATATTTATTCATATTTATTTTTTTACATAATGCAAATAATTGTAAATATTTTCATAATTATTTAAAAAATAAAAATAATAAAAATAAGAAAAATAATTTCCTTTTTTGTACATGTGTATAATGTACTAATTTTGTATATTACTTGTATATAACTAATTTCCTTATATAAAATACCAAAAAATTAATATCTAACATTAATTAATTTAAATAATAAAATTACGAAAATTTAATTAATTTATTTAATTATTTAATTTGAAAACTTACCATGTATATAAGATTTGATTTTATACCTTAAATAACCATAATTAAGGCAGCTAATTAATTTTTATATTTTTTTTAATTAATTTATTTAATTACGAATTTCATTTTGAATTTGTTTATTTTATTTATTTAATTAACTACTAAATACCTTCCTTTTTGTAATTATTTTCCTTTTTTATTCTTCTTCTTCTTTTTATTGAGTTCCTCCTCCCTCATTTCCTTCTTATCAATCTTTGGTGGAGAGGAGCCCGATCTGCAAGAGCTTCTTATCGGAGAAGGCTGCCCAGCCTTTGAGCTGTCCGGTGACAGCGAGTCGGTTCTTGTTGAGGCCACCACGGTGTGTCCAATCTCAAGGTGAGATCCACTTTATTTTCTATCATTCTTCTAGATAAATATTATATTTAATTTGTGCTTCGATTTCATGATTAAATTTTAGATCCTAATTCCAAAAAAATATATCCATCCCGATTTGATACTCCCCAATTCTTATTTCACATCCACATCTCAATCTATCCGCGTTCACATTATACCTCCCACTATCTCTCAACTCCGGCCATGCACGGTGATCGGAGAACCGGATTCGATTCTTTCATTTTGCCAAATCCCCATTCACGTCTTTTTCAAATTTTTAATTATTAAATAAAGTAGAAATAATGCGTCGTGCTTGAGTCCTCTTCTATTTCAAAAAATAAAAAAAACATATTTTTTTCTCTAACATCTATTTTGTAGGAAATAAAAAATAATAAGAATAATAAAAATAAATATATAAAGTTTTTTATCATACACATTTTCCAAAATAAAAAAATGGTAGGCAGCGATCGCGCCTCCATTGCCTAGACAACTGCTCCTCTACCTCATCTCCAGTTGCCCATCGATGACCTTTGCCCAACCCTGCAAAGCCGATGCCGCACCACCAGACTCGCTTGTCCTCTGCCTGGGGCAGAGCCTAGCCCGACTTACGTGCCACCTGCCACTATCGACCATCCGTCGCCCGTCCACCGCAGCATCGCCGTAGTGCATGTGTTGCCCCGCCGCATCCGTGTTACCATTGTCACCTCTGCCCTGAAGCCACCGACCATACGAAGCCTGCGGGCTGCTCCTTCACCGCTCGTGAGACATCCCCCCCCGCACGGGCACCGACCTCCGCTACCGCCGCTCGACCACATCCGCAGGCACCTGCGGCACTGCCCCCCGCCAATCGCTGCCCGCGGTTCCCCTCTTGCGTGTGAAGCGGAGTTCGTCTCCAGATCCACCGCGGACCGGCTTGGCCACCTACTGCTATTGGCCATCTCCATCACCTCAAGCATCCTCAACGCAACCGTAGTCCTTCGCCCAACCTCCACCTACCGCGAACAGTCGCTGCCCGCGGCTTGGGACAGAAGGAGGAAGGGGCAGTGACCCCCTTTCTCCCTTGGCTTTTGGAACGAAGAACAACACATGAAGAACCCTAAGGGTTTTTTTAAATAAAAAATTGGGTAAATAGCAAAGACCCCCTTGGAGTTCTTAAAATTACAAAGAAGCCCTCTTTAGAGCTCAAGTCACGTGTTATGCACGCCAAGTCTGGGTAAATTGCCATTTTCTCCCCTGCTTTTATTTTGTGTTATATTTTAATGCAAAAACTTTAAATAATTACGTTTTAGCCCCTTTATTTCTAAACTTGTAATTACATGTTTATCTTCCTGGAATAAATGCTATTTGTGATATGAAAATTCTACAAAAATTTAGGTAGACTCCTATTTTATGCTTGATCATTGTATATATTTCTCATTGCATTTTAATTTTATTTGATATTTTAAAAAATTCAAAAACATTGTCATTTTCTCTATCTTATATTTGAAAAATCATTAAAAAAATCAACTATGTCTGAAAAATTCCAAAAAATAGATTCGGTGTATTTTATTGTCTTCAATTTTCTATCTAATTTTCGAGCATTAATTATTTTCAAAACCCTTAAAAATTGCAAAATATCAAAAATCTTAGAAAAATTGTAGAAAATTCTTAGGAAAATTCAAAAATTTTGATCTAAGTCCCTGCTAGTAGATATTTGTCTATAGTTTAGTATAAAAATAATTTCCAGGAGTTTTGGGCACTTGAAATATTTATAAGATGTAAATTACTCTAGGATGCGTAATGTTTAATTTTTGGCCACTGTTTGATTTTTATAAAATCACAAAAATATCATAAAAACTTGGAAAAATTACCAAAAACATTTTAAAAATTACAAACCCCAAAAATATTTTCTTTATATTTTTTCGAGCATTTCTGACTACTTTGAAAAATACAAAAAGAGTGTGGTGTGTGTAATTTTTTTTGTGCATATTGTTCCTTGATTGAAATTTAAAATTTTGAAAAATTAAAAACTACTAGAAAAATTATTTTATTTTATTTTGAAATTTGACTACTTAGTTTTCCAATCGTGCTCCTTGTGTTCAACCCCGGTTGCTATACAAGGTAAATAATATAGCGAAGACCGCATACATTACATTTTCTTGATTTCATTGAGTGATTTATTAATTTTTCTTGTTGATCGAATAGATTGACTAGGGATAACAACTTTGTGATTTATATTCCGCCTTAGTCGATCTTGATTCTTAGCGTCATCAGGGGTCGGGCGCAACGGAATGGTGAAGCAGCCAAAGATGGCAGAAAAGAAGGGGAAGGGGCACATGGATTCTTTTAGGCCTCCAAGTTTGAGAAGGATTGGATGAGAGCATGTGAACCAAGATGCGGATCCCTAAGATTGGCATCAGGCGTGGATCAGGTATCCACATCCTTAAATCGGAGCGAAGGAGTGAGGCAGGATTCGATCAGATCGGGTCGGAAAAATTGGGAGAAATCGGAGAAAAATGCGATATGACGAGAAAAGGCACTGAGGGGACCAGTTGACCTCGGTCAACAAAGCTAAGGTTGTCCAATCAGAAGTGGCCGAGGAGACAAACAGAATAAGCTAAAAGACAAAATAGGGAGATAAGAAAGGACAGTTAAAAATAAAATAATAAATGGTTTTAAAATAAAAAATGAATAAAATTAAAATTGTTTATTATTTTATAAACTATTTTTATATGACTTTTAATTATTTTTAGTAATTAATATATCATGATATATATAGTATAGAGTATTATGTACAGGTATAATATACCTACATGTATTTTTATGTTATTATTTTTATAAAAATTTGTTTTATGTTATATTTTATTTATTTAGAAAATAATTCGAGGACTATAAAAAGATTTTCATTTGATATATATAATTTACATAAATGCATAAATAAATCTTGTATAACATACATACACTTGTGGATTGTACAATGAATTGTGGATTTTATTTTTAATTATTTTGTGTTTTTCTTTTTTTTTATTTTATTTTTAAGGTATATACAAGTGTAAGAGAGTGCAAAATAAATATTTATTTGTAGGTATAAGTGTTATGTACAATATACAATGTACCTATCTCTCTTTGTCGATCAGGTCAAGACTTGACCTTCTCTTTGGGATATGGGTCAGTCGGTTTTTATTCTAAATAACTCCTTCTTTCTTTTTCTTTTCTCTCTATTCTTTTATTTTTAGAAAATATGTGTTAGTTATGCAATATTAACAAAGATATGTTCAATGATATGTTATTGTTTTTACACCAATCCACAGATGTTTTTGCTAAAAGATAAAGCTAAAAAAAGAATAAAGAATAAAGAATGAGAATCGTAGATTCATCAAACATCTAGAAAAGCAATACCCCAAGAACTACACCAACACTGAGGACCCAACTCCAACTTTGACCATATGTACACCCTAAGAACTCGACTTCGATTGTGATTCTCCCTCTATTTCCATTTCATCCTCGATTTATAAAGTCACCCCAAGAACCTTTAATTGATTTCGCAAAAAAATGCTTTGTGAGTAGGGCTTGGGCCTCGAATACACCAATTTTCTAGTAACCCATTCCAGCCCACCCACCCCCCACCCATCCATCACTCGCGAGTTTTTGCTGATAGTTGATGGATATCAACCTCCTATCGTGGAACATTAGGGGTATTGGCGGTCCCTGGAAAAGCCGCTAAAATAATAAACTTTGTAAACAAATATCACATAAACCTAGGCCAATATAAGAAACCTGTATTAGGGACATAAATATATCTACCTAGATACCTGTGTACATGACTTATTAGAATGGAACTCCAACACTACATGCAAATCTGGTGGTATTGTGTCAGCATGGGACCGCATTATATACTCATGCCAATCTGGTTTAGACTTCAACTTCTACACTAATGATAAATCCCTAATTTATCATCTTAATTCATATTTATTATCTCTTTAGCTTGAATAAATCCATATATTTAACCCTCAATTAACTTTAATTAATCATTAGAACCTTGTAAATAAATAATCTTGACTATTGGTTTTAATTTTTTGTCTATGTGTTGTATATAGTCATAGATATTTTATATTATTTAATGGATTTTCTAATCATTAAAAATAATATAAAATTTAACCTAATATTTTAAATAATATCATGTATATTATTTATTGTTTAACTACCAAAATAAAATAAAAAATTAAAAATAAGTATTTATTACATATAAAAATACTTGAAAAAGATATTATATTATATATCTTTTTTTTAAATTCTATAAGAAAGTGGTAGATCTTGAAACTGAACACTTTTTCTAATTCCACCTCGAACTATTTTATTTTATATTTTATATTTTATATTTTATATTTTTGTTTATTTTAATTCTGGCTGGGCCACGTGGCCTTCAAGATGAACCATGTGGCCCGACCCTTTAATTCATCCTGCCTATTTTGTGGATCGTCTAATATTTTGATCAGAGAACCCAGAACCCTCCATCGCGTGCCTGATTCATAGACCTTTAATCATTCTAATCATAATGATTAGAGTTCTTTATTCATGCCTAGCTTGGGACCGTCTGATCAAGATCAGACATCCCCAAGTCCGTCTTCGACCTCTAATTTCCATCTCGAAAGCAACATAGTGCTTCATGCAAAACTTCTTTGATTTACATCGGCTTACTCACATATACAAACCCCAATTCTCCGATACCTTCCTCTTCCTCGTTAATCCCTGTCCTTCATCATGTGACTCGCTCGCTTCATCTCCCTTACATGAACCATTTTGAAGTAGTTGAAACCATCTCTATACTCCACTCATCCTCCACCCTCTCGCCTGACAAAACCCAACTCCAACCCTTGGAAATCGATGTCCTCCACTTAGTGAAGACTCACGAAGCCATTGTCATTTCTTTTGAGTCAGTGAATGGGTTTGAAAGTGAGCGAAGAAGAAGATTTCTTCAGGAGAGATCCACAAGTTCCTTTCCTCGTGCTGCAACCATTGATTGCTGCTTGAGCTTAATTCCTTTGGCCCAACAATTTGACACGAAGACCTGGAGCCACACAACTCCATTTTTAATATGTGATTCATCATACTAGAAGTTCAAAATAGAGCTCCGATCTCTAGTAATTAGCTGCATTTCTTCATTTATTTTGTATTATTATATATCATACACTTGTAAATAATATTCACATTTTAGCATTCATAATACCATTAAATAAGAAACACAAAAACTCATGTACCCTATCACCTATAATTGCACATATTTTCTCCTATTTTTATTTATTTTTCACTAACTTGAAATAAAATAAAATCAACTCCATAGTGTACATACTAGTAACACTAATAAAAGAAAATACCAAAATAATACTAACATGTAAATTTGCCTAATAAAAACCTAACCCTAGTTTTGAGATTAAAAGCCGTAAAAGTGACTATCTTCCTCATACAGTCTCTTATGGAACACTACTAACTTTTGAATTAATGCATGTTCAATTATCTACAAAACAAGATCAATTTCAAAAGAATCAGAGTTCATATGTGAAACTTGGGTTTTAGAGCCTCATTGTATATTGTCCATATTACCTAATTTGACCTCATTATTTTATGTATAACAATAACCCTTTTGATATGTTTCTTTTGTATTTATTTACTTTGACTATTATTGTAAAATATTTTATAAAATTCTAAATAAGAATTGAAGAAAAATCAATAAGAATAAATCGACCAGAGTGTATATATATAGTATGTATATAAGTCCCTCTTTTGTAAATATTTATTTTATACTTTTTAATTTTTGATTTTTATATTATTTAAAAATGATAAAAAATTGTAAAATACAAAAGTTTGGTATATTATATTTATAGAGTACCACCAAAAATATTTTTGTATTGATGATCTATTTAGGTTTGGGTCTTTTAGGAAAGTTGTAGGTCTTGTTAAGATGAAAAACTTTCATGGAGACTACTTTTTGATTTGACCTCTTTTGTTATATATTTTTTATTTCTCTTTGGACTTAATTTTTAATTTTTCTATGAGCGACATGTGGCTTCTTCTGAGCCACCATGAGTCAACTACATTTTTATCTTAGTTCCTTTTTATTTTATAATTTTATTTTATTTATTGATTTTATTCATTTAATTATTAATTATTTTAGTTATTTAATTATTAGTATTTTTAATTCATTTCAATTTATTTTAATTTAATATATTTTTATTCTTTATTTTTCTCCTACCATGTGGTCGCGTCCCTACGCACCACATGGCACCTTCTCCTCCCAACAACCCCACTCCCTACCTCCCGTAGTTTTGCAACCACCCACTACCTCTGTAACTGCCCTTCGCAATGGTACACACGTGCCATGCAACCATGCAACTGTCTCCCCCGCACCCTCTCCTCTCTGCTAGCTCAGTGCTTCACCTACACACAACTTGGCCCACCTGTAGCACATCCACCTCCATCTTTTCTCTCCCAACCACCTTTCTACGATCCACATTGCCTTCTCAATGTTGACCACCTTTGGTAGACCCGCACCACCTCACAAGAGCCCGTATTCATATGATCCACCAACCACACTTAAAAGGAAGATTGCCTACCACAACATCCCTTATTCGTCGATCATTGGAGGGAGAGAGAGCCATCAGCATCATCTCCTCTGTGGTAACAGCATATAGGCCGATTTGCCACCATCGTTGGCAAGATCCACAAGTATTCCCTCGTATGCATCTCTTCCTTCCAAGAAGATGCTCGAGCCTCGCTATGCTCGTCAGTAGCTCGAGGTGATCACCGAAGTTGTGCTTCTAGCTCCTCCACTTCGGTGAAGAAACCCCCTTCTAGTTATTCTCTCCAATATTACCCATCTTTTCATGTTCTTTCTTTTCTTTTTTGTCTTCTACATATCTTTACTCTCTTTCATTATCATTTGCCCATTGCACCTCCGTGCCCTCGGCCACCAGCTCTGCCTTGACATCAGAAATGCCTGGAGCCCCACCACCACTAACTCACCCTCACCCCCTAAACATACCGAAATACCAGCGAGCCATCCACATCCCATGCCACCGATCATCCGTCGCTTCTCCCCGCAGTTCGCCTCATGTAACCAGAGCACATCGACCACCCAACGTCGTGTGTAGATCGGGGGTCTACCCTCCACCACTGTAGAACCTCACCTCTACTGTCGTAAGACTCAGCTTCACCTGACGCTCCACTCGCAACTGACCTCACTGCCGCGCATGTGTTTACCGTAGCTCCTTGGTCATCTTTGCGCCTCTCCGAGCATCTTGTTGCTAGCCTCGACTCTCACGCTCGTCGATCCTCAACCTCGATGCCCCAGCTCTGTGACCTCAAAAACTGCGCACCGGCACTACACTGCCCACCAGCCAAGGCACATCAATAAAATGTGAGCCCTTGGGGAAAATTGCAAATGACACCCTACGGTTTGGGTAATTACATATTAGTCCAGTCAACATGTTTATTTTACTATCAATTTTATTTTATGTATTGCATTCAAACCCTTGTGTTCTTACTTTAAGTGAACATCATTTCACATCATTTTTATATTCCATAAACTAACACTGTGTAGAACAACTTATTCTTTATCTTGTGGATATTTATTGGTAATTTTATGAGTTATGGTTACTTTAATATATTAATTTGGTGAGGAATTATATATTTTACATACTTTGTGCTCTTAAATTGATATTAATTTGATTATTAATTTAAAAATTCCCAAAAATTGATAGTAGGTATAATAAAGTATGTTCTTTTTTGTGCCCAACTTCATGTCATTTGCACGTATATCGTTAATAAATTAAGCGGTGATTTTAGTAATTGATTTTTTATTGGTTGTAGATCCATTATTTTTAGGAGCTGTTATTTTTCCTGGATACCTTTCACAATGACGCAATTAGGATAATTTTATTTCTAAGAAATAAGTAGGTTGCTATCTATTACAATCAATTTACAAAAAGTCATCATACATGTACTTATAATTCTTAAAAAATTCATTTTGCATTTGAAAATTCCAAAAAAAATCAATATGTTAATTTCATAATTTTTCACATTTTGGCTATGGTTTTGGATTTTTTTGGATATTATATGATTGAAAATTGTGTTTGAATCCCTAAACTTGCAAATTTGCATTTTCATAATTAATTACATAATAATTCCAAAAGATACCTCTCAGAAAACCTAATTTTGAGATCACCTAAAAACAAACCTATCGAGATAATGGTCTCCTTGAGTTCGACCTTGGGGTTTCCCAAGTAAAAAATAAATCTAACCGCTCATTTTTATTTGTAAAATTAATTAAGTTGTCTTTTTGATTTATAATGAGTGCCCGACTACAACAACGAACACATTAAACATTAATTTCACCAAATTATATTAGGACATTTCCAGTTTTTTTTCAAATGGTGCCGTTTCCGGGGAGTCACGGGTTAGGTTGACTTTTAGAAAATTTAGACATTAGGTTTTCCACCCTCGGGTAGTGTGACCAACATCCTTTTTTCTTGTAATTATTACTCTATTTATTTTCCTGCATTATTATGATTATTTATTTATTTCTTTATTTTATTCTGTGTATCTCTCTATGACCATCATCTTATTTTTATGTGAGGGACCCGACATGATAGAGCGACTGTTTAGGTAGCTGAGGAACTCAGGAGCATTGGAGGCTGTTTTTTCTGGAAAATAAGCCGACTGAAGAAAACATATTAAATTTAAAATCGAGACGAGTCATGAGAGAGTTTAGAGTCCAAAGGATGTTATTTATGCATTTATCTAATTTTTGTAATTAATTTGTAATGATTAAGGTAAAATGCATTTTTTAGAGCGAATTCCATTTAGGATCTTGTGTGTGTAACTGGACATTGGACATTTTATTTTGTGTTGCATCGAGACTAGTTTCACTCTCCGATGAGGGTGGGTCTTGACTTGAGGGGCTCATAGGTTAGACATGCACTTGCGGATATTAGAGTTTTATTAGGTCAATATTTGCTTTTGCTCATAAAATCTAGGACCACACATTGTTACATTTAATAAGACACTTAGAATATTCTACTTAGTAAAATTAAATTCAAATTTCTTCTAGACTAATAGAAGTTCCTGCTAGGTGTACTTACATTGCTTGCATTGCATATTAGCATAAAACAATTCAGTTTTTGTATTGCATCCTGCATGTAGAGCATGAGGATTACTGCAAGTCCTCTGAACTAGGCATGCATCATTGATTTTATCGTTGAATCATGTTTTCTCGACTCAGTTCCCCATTGGTTTTACAACTTAGGATAAAAGGAAATCGGTACTGATCGATAGGTGTGTTATATGTGGTGGATTAAATTCATTGATAATCTAACTTAAAAGTGGAACTCCTATACAATTTTGACCAAAAAATCAACTAAATTTAACCTTTGTTTTTAAGAGAGCAACCCCATCCTTATACGCACGTACCTACAAATAGATGGAGGTGATGAGGATGTACATACTAAAGTTAGAGCCTAAATCCCTGCATTTGCCCCTTAAGTCTCCATTTTCGACTCTAACTGATTTGGGAGCTGCAAGGGCTTGCCTTCGACCTTAGAAGTTCATTTCAGTTGTATAAGCATGTGCGTCTCCTTGGGGGTGTGATATTGAACCCGATAGTCCAGGCATATCACCTCATAGATTGAGAGCATATAGGTGCACTACTGGGCATAAAATGTTCGTAAACATATTTGCAAAATAAGCTTTCATGATGTTTGTAAAACTATTTTCAAACTTTTTTGGGAACCTTGTACATAATTATAGCAAATAAAATTCTTTACAGACCTTGTATATAAAAATCTATAAATAACCACTAACTTATTTTTTGTTAATATCTAGTGTAAATTCTTCAAACCTAATTCATATAAATAATAAAATACAATTTCATGTAAATATTTTCACATAATTCTTCAATAATTTTTATTCAAAAATTTCTAAAAAAATCAAAAATTTTAAAACTATAAAAATTTGCAAAATGTTTATAAAAACTGCATATAAATTTGCAAAAGTTTTTCAAAAATCCATAAAAAGTTCAAAATTAGAAAAATGCTTCACAATAAAAATTCTTACATTTTGCATAACATCTGCATTTTTCAGAACAATAAAGACAATTGAACAAGTCTAAGTAAAATCTTAAGATTGGAGCTTGGTATATACCTTAATAAACTTAATTTCAGAGGAACTGATTAAGGAATGGAGTTGAGATATTTCAGGCCACCTTTACATAATTGTTTTGGTTCCATGAGACTACGTTCATGAGTTTATTCAATGTGTTTAAATAGAACCCTTCAAATCATCCGTAAAACTCTTGAGACAGTGACTTGATTGGAAACCTCACACTTAACACTTAGCTCAACCTAGATGGATTGTTGATAAATATTGGAGTCTAAGTTGGGACGTGCTTGACAACTTCGTCAAGGGTGGCTCAGGAACCATTCTTGGTGATTGCCAAAAATGGTACCCTAACCCACTTCTTTTGGTAACAATGATTTCTAGATACAGGAGACTAGATTGAAACAATGCTTTGGATTAGGAATTGTCTATTGGCGCAACTTTTTCCTAAGACCCCAAAACATGGACAGGCCACAAGACTCTATATCTGTCGAGGCTCAAGCGTGAATGCAGTGCAATGCAAAGTCATAGAAAATATCAAAGAAGAAGCCTACACATAAAATTCCATAAAAAATGAGCTTCAGAAAAACATGTTTCTTGGTGACTCGATTACACTGATTGAGCTTCACAAGGAATGAAATACTTCACTAGTCCATTCCCACTTCTTTTCTCATTCTTCTAGATTCTCCCTCATTCGGTTGTAAAGACTAACAACACCTGGCATTAGAAGGAAATATCTATCTCCACAAGGATGAGTTACTAGAGGAGTAAACTCCTTGATAGTTTAATGGTTTTGTATGAGAAGAGCTGGAAAATTCACACACATTCTATATTTTCAAGGTTGCGATTGTACGCGACTGAGAGAATGGTTCTAACCTGACTATGAAGAGAACTGGATAATGGGATTAAGGAACCTACAGTTTTTGTGTCACACTTCCTAACCCTAATGCGGTTCCAAACACACAATAATCTAAAGGTCTACTTTGAGCCCCAAACTTCGACTTTATAAAGATAAGTTTAAAAGTTAAAATTTATTCCATGTTATTTCTTTTTCTTTTCTTTATTTTCTTTTTTTTGTACTTATTAGCATAAGTGTTTGCTAGGGACTAGTAAAGGCAAGTATAGGGTGGCGATGAATCCTCATTTCATCGCCTTTATTCTTTTATTTTGTCCTTAACTCCCTAGTTTAATGCATGTATATATCATTAATATGTGAAAATAAATACTCAGTAATTCGCATTTAATGCTATATAAAATATTGTATTAAATATGACATTTATTGCCAGAAAATAATAAAGAAAAGAAAAGAAAAATAATGAAGTGTCAAAGACACTGAGTGGCCCAAGCCTCCGAGACCCAGTCATCATGATGTCTTGATTGATAAGGAATAAAGTAGGGGGAGATAGGGTGACTAATTGTATAGAGAATATACCCATAAACTCCTAATTTAATTTGATAATAATAGGCCTTTTGGGACATATTTTATATTCTTTTTTTTATACCTCAAATCAAAACTTTGAACGTCAATATTGTACATAAATATACAAAGCAAAATACAAACTTTATTTTACTTAAAAGTAATGCACATTGTGCCCGAGACACACAAAAAAAGCAGCAAAGAAAACATTGCAGACCTGAATCTTCTCCATAAAGACTCAAAATTTACCAAACTCACCTTTATTGTTCATAAAATTAAATAAGCTACTTAATGAACGTGGTTTCAATCAATTTGGAGTTAATATGCAAAAGTTAGGTTTTGGGCCCTCATTGTGTAGTATACATGTATATTATATTCAATATATTTATTCCTTATATTTTTATGATTCTTTTACTTTTAAAGTTCTAAATAGTATTTAAAAGACATGTACATTATTGAAATAAAATAAAACCATTAAAAAGAAATAAAAATAAATAATGTATTCTAATACATAGGTGAAGTGTACCTATATACCTATAAGGACTATGTAATTATATAATTAATAAAGTAAACAAACAACTTCAGAAAAATACAATAGAAAAACCTAAATGTTTGTATAAATAAGATATAAATATAAAATACTTGCATTTATTAATAAAATACAAAGTATAAAATAAAATAAAATAACACAAAATACGGGTATAAATACCTATAGATATACATGTAAGTAGTATCATCTAATAAAATAGCTTGTAAAAATAAATAAAAATCATACTTAAATACTACATAAATTACAAACATATTTCATGTTTTAAAAATAATAATAAATTCATTTCCTATTTTTATTGAATTTACAAATTATTTACTTCATTCTTTTTTCTGGTTGGTCCACTTGTACCAACCAGAGTCGAGGGATTGTTGACCAGGCAGGCCAACTCTCCTTCTCTGGTCGCACGCATGTTATAGTCACCTACCCCTTTGAATTCTCCCATTTCTCTCACCTATTCCTCACCTCTATCCTCCTCGAGACCTGCTACAATCCATAGCCTCTTCGTCCTTGACCCTCACTCATGCGAGAATCTGCACCTACCACCTTTTATCCTCCTGCCATCTCTCCAGTCTTTTGGTCAAAAGCCACCCTTATAAATAACCCCTCTACCATTTGTTTTGTTTCTTTATCTTTTTTAGTTGCCGTAACCCCTTTAGGAACCTCTTGTCTAGCTCCCGATGACATCAAGATCATCTCCGACCCTTCGTGGTGTGAATAAGTTGTTGTAGGGTAAGATCCATGTCCATTGGCACTCACCTCTAGTGAGCCTTCCCTCCTCCGAGCTCCAGAGCTCATCAAGCTACTAAGTACGTGTCTTTTCTTCTCATTTTCTTTCACTAGTTTAGACTTAGGTTTAATTTTAGCATTTAATTACCCCTGTCAATTTATTTTAGAAATTAAAATCACCGGAGCTTGTAGCTCCAGCACCAAATTCACCGTGACATTTCATTGTTCTGACCCCCTATCACCTTCATCTTCTCGCCCATAGCCTTATCCACAATACCCCTATATTTCCACCTCAATTCCTGAATGGAACCGAGTTGCCAAAGCTCCATTCATCACCTTCGCTGGAGCTCCTATCATCTTATTCACCCTTGCTTTTGCAGCTTCAGTAGAGGGTCGGGGAGTTAGCCCTCGACCCGCTTATCCTTTTGGCATAGGTCCGTGACCATGTCTGGAGCTCCACCCCAAGCTCCGAAAAAGATCTATAGGTCAACAGAGCTCCAGGGCTCTTCCAATGAGCCACTGACTTTGTGGGGGTACCTGTAGGATGTGCAAGAACCCTAAGAAGTGGAGGAGCACTTCAGAGAAAGAGGAGGCTGGTAGCGAACTGGAGTAGCGAATCAAACTCCTCGGCATTGTGTTCTTCCGAGTTCGTCTAATCATCCTCGCTTCCATTTGATCTGAGGTACGACATAGATCAAATATGGGTCGTTGAGATTATTGGAAGCGAAGCCTGCCCTGGATCGCTAGATTTGCCTTGGGGATCATCCTTTGTCATCAGATGTCATGCACTTAAAGGGGTAATTTAATAAGTAACTCCTAGCTTTTTGTAGTTTTATTATTTATTCAAGTAAATATTTCCTTGCGTTCAAAAAATTGTATAAAAATTACATGAGGGCCCTCACACTTGTTGAATATTATATATTGGTCCTATGCCACGTCAACTCACGTAGCACACCACGTGAGTTTGCTACTTTGCATCCAGGACCTTCCGGGTTTGAATATTTAGGTTTAGTCCTAAATTTTGTATATTAAGTTGAAAACTTTGGGATATATTGCATTTAACCCCCTGATCTTTATTTTTATTGAATTTATATCCCTACTACGCTTATGTAAATAATTTTATGCATTTATTTTGTATTAAATAACTACCTTGCTCTAAAAATTGTATAAAATTGACTAAATATGCTTGGTATGATGCTTATTCCCACTATAATTTTTATTTTTCTATTCATTGCATTTTCATTTTATTAAAATTAATTCTAGTACTACTTATTCCCTGTTTAGAGATAAAAATAAAAGACAATAAGAAAAAACTTTGAAAAAATCCAAAAACAAGATATTATATATTACCATATAATATAGCTACAGATTAAAAATTACAAAAAAATTCAAAATAAAACCCTAAAAATTGAGAACCCTCTCTAAATGTAAAAAAATTATAAAATATCTCAATAACCACCTAAACTAGTTTCTTGTCCTACATTTTAGATAAACATATTATTATA
The DNA here is from genome assembly GCA_037367405.1 of Ottelia alismoides. Taxonomy (NCBI): domain Eukaryota; kingdom Viridiplantae; phylum Streptophyta; class Magnoliopsida; order Alismatales; family Hydrocharitaceae; genus Ottelia; species Ottelia alismoides. The sequence goes on from JAZKJV010004853.1 coordinate 351,862, forward strand.
TATTAAAATTAGTTTTGAGAAATTTTAGACTTATTTTCTATTTTTAATTCTCAAAACAATCCGACCTATTTATTTATCCCCTATTTTGGGATATTTCAGATTTTAAAAATAACTAAAATTTAGCAAAAATTTCCATAAAAATACAAAATAAAGAAAAATATAAAAAGATATAACAAATTTTGTTATATAATTTTTCAATATTATTAGCTATATTTATAAATATAAAAGATTATACAGCATATATATACATATATTTATTTATTTATTTACTTATTGATATAATTATTTTTTTATAAAAACTTAAAAATATTTTTAATACCTTAAAAAAATAAAAAGGATTATTCGTAATTGTATTTATTGAATTTTTCTATATTATATATATAAATATATTATATATAGTTTATATCATACATGGGATTTTTCAAAATATTTTGCAAATTTTTATGGAGGTTTGAAAAACATATTTCAAATATTTAAGATTTTGAAATATTTTGCATTTTTATACAGAAGTTTATAAAAATAGAATAGTTAGTAGATTAAATGCATACACATATTTACAAGGAAATTTTATACATATTACAAGAAATTTTATGCTTGTTATGTCCATTTTTTTGAAGAATTTTGCGAGAATATTATCTATAGGGTTTTCAAGATAATTTGAAAAAAATTTTGCAAACATCTGTCAAACATTTTGAAAACTTATTTTGCAAATTTTTGCAAAGAAATTTTCAAACATTTTTATAATTTTTTAACAAACATTTTTAGAAACTTTTTACATTGTTTCTCAAATGGTTTGAAAATATGTTACAAATATTTTTCAAAGGTTTTCAAAAGATTTTCAAAACATTTTTCAACTATTTTCCAAATCATTTTGCAAAATTATTTCAAAATAATTTCTCAAAAAAAAATAAAAAAATTATACATATTTACAATGAGTTATTCTTTACAATTGATTTATTTGTATCCCTTACCTAATATAGTATATTAGATGTATTATTGAAAATATGAATTTACGAGTTATGACTAACATATATACAACCCCCTATACTTAGCTCGAACTATGTCCTCATAGTTATCAAAGAGCAATAAAGGAAGACATAACTCGTGTTAAGTGTGGAAGAGTCTATTCTAAAACGATTGAATGAAAGAATAAGAAGACGATTGCCCCACTATACTTAGGATAAACCAATTATAAGTATAGCATTTTGTTTACAAATTGGTGTTGATCAATGATTCGAATTCATAGAAATCAAGGATTCACCTTGTCTTCCCCTATACTTTGGTAAAGATACCTTAAGTATAGAACATAATATACACAAGAGAGGAAATAAGAGAGGTGATAGATGAAACAAAACAAAAATAAGAAAGAATGAACATCATCACTCCCCCTATACTTAGGATAAGAGATCTCTAAGTATAAGCAATGATAGGAGTAATGAATAGAACGAATGAGAACAACATTGTGTCTAACCCCCCCATACTTAGGATAAAGTACATCTTAAGTATATCTACAAATATCCTAGGAGATGCCTAGCGTGTAAACAAGAACTAAAATAAAGAATAAATAAAAACATGAAACACATATATACAAGAGGTAACTAGTGTTGAGGTACCTCTCAAAAAAGTAGGTTTTATGCCCGTAGTTGGGCACAAATGCTATGATAACATTTTATCAAGTTTCAGGATGACAATAGTAGGCGAATATCGTACTCTTGTTGTCATTTAAGTGTGAAAACAACAACACAGTCAAGAGGGAAAATATCAAGAGGTAGACATTGTTTGAGGTGCATCTCAAAAAAGGTAGGTTTTATGCCCTTAGTTGGGCACAAATGCTATGATAACATTTTATCAAGGTTCAGGACGACAATAGTAAGGTGAATATCATACTCTTGTTTTTGTTTAACTTTGAAAAAAGAAACAAAGTCAAGAGAGGAAATAATAACAACTAAATATACAATCATTTGGGTGTTTGCTACCATGAGAAAAGAATATAGAGCTGCATGAGGAACCGGTAGCATGGGAAAGAATGATCGGCTTTAAAGAATGGAGTGAATGATCAAAAATGATATTGTCTACCATGAAGAAGGAAGGATCAATAATGCAATCCTCTACGTCAATTATAGTCTCAAAATGATAGGAAAGTCAAGATCAAGAGACTCACTACAAAATTAGATATTTGATGGACATAATGTCAAACAAATATAGAGCTATTTGAATATCTGAAAACATGGCTCATTCTCATGAGGATCATCATGGAGAGAAGACTTAAATCTCTTGGTCTCATGATCCAATAGATCAAATACACAATTAGAGAATGAAATCGAGTACAAAGATATGTTGCATGCTCCACCAGATAACCCTCGGCGAGAGATGCAAACTGATAAGTGAATAACGTGGCAATGTTGTCGTCCATCTGATCCAAAAAACATTTTATGAAACTGATCAATCTATAGGACAAAAAGCTCATAAGTGGGGCTAACTATAACTGGCATATTAAAATGTAGTCCATCATATAACATCATCTTCTAAAATGGCTCAAGATATCTATCAAAGTCTAAAATGTGCCCTGTGGGAATAGAATCATGAAAATCAGGACATGGAAAATGGAATGATTAGTAGAATAGATTGAATAGTGTGAGCTCCTTTTCCATCTCCAAGAGTATCGAAAGAAATGGTACACTAGAATCTTCAATCATGATGTGCACAATTGACTAAAGGATCGGTATTCGGAAATGGAAAATTACAAAATCTATCTCATCGTTTGTATGTTGCACTACCTTAGTGATCACGTCATCAATCTGATGTGTAAAATTTGAATCCTTAATTAATGCATTACACCTATCTGTTCCAATATCCACCAAAGGAGCCATCAATTCAACATCATAACTGTCTTGTTCAATCATATGATCGATATTCTCAATACATGCCTCATCTTGTAGCACAACATGCCCTGACGAAAGATAAGGTGACACGAGTGGGCACGAAGAGGATGTGTCAAAAGATGGGGAAATAATATAAAAGCGAAGACATGATAACAAACCAACCATATGGGGATTGATGTCAAACCAGTCAAGATAAAATAGTGGTTTAAGAAGACAATCATCTTAATCGGACCAGGTACACGATGGTGATATGGATGAAAAGTAGCCACGAGATCCAACTGAAGAGAAGAGTGACCAATAATCACAACACAGAATATTATAAAAAGAAAGAAAATATAAAATGACTCAAAGATTGCTAGTACCTAAGAAAATGTAAATACAAAGGTATCCAAATCACAATCAAACACAAAGCAACACCCAATTCAACTACTCAACACAGTGACGACTATAAGAGTGTGGTCGTTGTCTCTTTAATTTTAGAGTTAGGTGATTCAAACAGTTATTTAATCACTCACAGATGTAGCCTTCTATAGTTGTTTATGTTTGAGTTGGTGGAACACTCCTACTGTAACACAAGACCACTTCGTCTAAGGTTGGATGTAAGTGCTTGTAGAATTATTAGAGCCCAAGAGTTGGCCCAAGTGCTTAGCGCACAAGTCCACGGTTTGGAGCTCTAATCCTTATGGGTGTGTACCTCACTCGGTCTGGAGGGTACCTGCGTCCAATGTGGGAGTTTCTCTTTCCAAAGTAATGAATCCAATTGCATTTTATTTTAAATTCAAGTGGAATTAGAAGTCTCGATTTTATTTCGTAGATTATTTTTTCGTATTTTTCATGTAATGGCCTAACGAGATTTTCAACTGATTTATTATCCTAAGTGCTCAAAATCATAGGGAGAAGTTAGAAAAGCAATGAGAGGTGAAAATCAATGATGAATGCAAAGTCAGAAGTGCCCACCTTGCTTCCCAGCCCTCTCTGTTTGGGTTGCTAGACATGAAATGAAAACATACACTATATGCAATGCAATGATGAAATCATCCTAATTAGGATTTTCTATTACGTGAAGCACCATATTAATTTGAATCTAATTCCAAGCATGACAACTACATGTACATGAATATAATTAGGGCTTCGGATCCAAGATTACTCGATCAAGAAAACCCTAAATCTAAGGGCTCAATCACACAAAATAAATAAAGACAAAAGTGAAAACTCAAATCACGATACATAAAGAAAAGCTCTAAAAATATAGAAAAAGGGTGAAAACCATGAAAATTCCAATGTGGTCCCCCAGGTGAACATGCACCTTATGAAATGGACCTCATAAAATTATAAGTATCCAGTTTAAGACATATTATTACAGACCAAAAATAAATCTCTCTCCAACCAAATAAAAGTAAAATCTAAGCTACATATGCTCTTGTCATCCTTCATTCTGTCTCTAGTCGGCTTGGTCAAAATAACTAACTTCCACATTCCTCAGGTGCCACAGACCTCCTAAGAAGTTTTCCCTTGATTGTGAGCCCTCGTACAAAAGTCAAACAAGAGATGTATTAGAACATCTCACAAATTATAAATAAAACTAAATAAAGTAGAAAAAGAGGTAATATACAAAGCAAGAAAAGCAGACAAGTGAATAACATAAGAAATCTATACTCTATTGCTCCCCGACAACAATGCCATTTGTTGAGTCGGCTTTTAGCCGATCTATTATTCAAACAAGCTAGATCAACAATCCTTGAGGTGACCGAACATAAAAGATAGTCTCAGACAACAATCAACTCATAGATATAGATAAATCAAAATTTATTATAACTCTACATAAGATGTGTATATGTGCAAGTATGTGTACAGTGTCGAACATAGGGATCTACGGGAGAGATTGAGAATTCATGATTAATTATTGCTAAATAATCTTAATTTCTCTTTATTTTCTTTTTGTCCTTTTGTTTTATAATCTTTATGTGGGTTTTTAGTTATATTTAATATTAATGAATTTTTAGATTATTTTATATTTTTATATATTTTTAAATTCCTTTTAGATTTCTTAAAATAAAATATCTAAATATATAAAATAATAATGATATTACAGTTAATATAAGTAATATATAATGTATATTGTAAAGATAGGATATTATATTTTAATATATCAAAATATAGCCAAAATACAGAAATAAAGTATTTTTATTATTTTATATTTTTCCATGTATTTGGTAATTTTTATAGAAATTTGACTAATTTGTAGGTTTTTTCTAAGTAATAAATATAGTAAAATAGTGCACAGATTAATCATGTGAGATTTTTTTGGTTAAATAAATATAAACAAATTCAAAAATAACCTAAAACTAATTTTAGAATATAGTATATATAATATAGAAAATTTAGAAATAAAAACTTTTAGTTTTGGATTTTTCTTTACCTTTTATAATATTTTAGGTGTCTTTTTTAGGTTTTATCTTTTTTAAGGATTGATGGATATGTGGTAGATATTATATCAACTGAGATAATATATTTTTTGGAATTTTGCAAAGTTTCTATTTTTTATAGTTTTTTTATATTTAAACATAGAATAAAATCATTATTTAGTTTTTTATAATAAATAGGGAAACTATTTAAAATACCAAATAATAATAATAATAATATGAGGACAAGCATCATGCTGTGTACTTAAATTAATTTTCTACAATTTGTAGAGCATCAAAAACATTTATAATGCATTAGCTAAAATAAAATAAAATCTTACCATTACATAGTCCAATTTTCGATTATATTAAACTATGCATGAATTTCATAACCTAAAACCAATATTTAGGGGCATTTCTACAATAAATATAATTAAAATATAAAGAGTTCAATGGGGTTGCCCCTAAGGAGGAGCTAACATGGCTCCCCCACGCCATTTAACCCATTTTTTATTTTTTTTTAATTTCTTTCGTGAATATTCATCACTATATCCCTATATTATGCTATTCAAATTTCTTGCAATAAAGAGACTCCTACGGCCTCCATCCAGACAATCATTTTTTAACGGTAACAAAATTGCTAAAAATGACCCTTCTGGATGGAGGTCATAGGAGTTTTTGTTTCGCACGAAATTTGAATGGCATAATATAGGGATATATTGATGAAAAATCACGAAAGAAATTTTCAAAAAAATAAAAAATGGACGAAATGTCGCGGGGGGAGCCAAGTTATCAACCCTTAAGGGGGCAGACCCATTTTATCCAAATATAAAATATGACTGACAAGACTATTATGCAAATATATAAAAGTTTGTCATCATTTCAGAATAGGTCCTCAAAATATGGGGGCGTACCTCGCAATTTTCCAAAACAAATCCTCATGTGGGACAACATGTGAGGCTCTACGAAGTGGACTAAATATAAATATGTAAAATCTAGGGTCTCATGTGCAAATATCCCACAAAATATTATGCTATGGATATTATTTACAAAATGAAAAAGTAAATACAAAAGACAAGGGGTATAGGCGAAATTATTCCTCTTATGTACGCTAGCAGACGACTGGGATTGGATCACTGAACGTGATCAACGATCTGGAGGCGACGATACCGCTTCATTAATTAGCATCTAGGATTGGATCTCAAAATCAATGTGACGGATAAATATATGCTCGATCTAACGATAACAAGGAGACCTGGAGCGTGCTCAAGATCTGGCGATGGTCAGGAGGTCTGGATGATCGGGGAAGAACAACGCGTCGAAGCTCCTTCGATCATCCCTCATGCATGACTCCAAAGGTCTTTCTCGCTGCTTAGATGCTCTATCATTCTTGGAGATGGTCTGCAGCTATTGGAGAGCTCAATGAGGTCTAGACCTCATCGATGGATACCTGGAAGTGCGTGGAACTCAGAGCAACTTGAAGGTTCAAGTCCAAATCGAGGGCACCCCAGATGGGGCCTTCTCTTGTTGATACATGCACAATAGGCATGGGGGTAACAAGGGTGAACCTCCCTATCCCTTTATTGGGTGTAAATCGTCAGAAATGAAGCGATGCTAAGTTCATATCTTACATCATTTGGTCCAAGGTTACCATTTCCATAGACCGCACTGCCATCACGTACTAATATATAAGAAAGAGACCAATGCACATCTTACTAGATGGATCATTCTACTTCAGGAGTTCGACAATGAGATTAAGGGTAAACATGGAGTCAAGAATGTTGTGTCGGGCAACTTTTCAAGATTAGAGATTCATGAGACTTCTGAGTTTACTACACCAATCACTAAGACCTTTCCAGACGAGGCAATTCTTATTATCACCTCGCATCCATGGTATGCTGATATTATGAACTATATTGTTGCTAAGAAAGTTTCACAAGGTAGGACCAGGCAGTGGCTTGAGACTTCCCTTGCAAAGGCCAAGTCATACCATTGGGAGGATCCCATCTTTTACTATGAAGGCAGGGATAGTGTCCGACATCAGTATATTCCTCTGGAGGAATACCATAGTGTCCTCACCTATTACCATAAGCTGGAAGCAGGAGGACATCATTCTAGGAGGAGGACATCATAAGAAGTGTTTCAATCAGGCCTTTGGTGGCTTACACGATGCCGACGCATTCGTGAAGATATGTACTAATTGTCAAAGGATGGTGGCCTACACTCATCATTCACTAGTGGACATAGAGATACGATGTTGATGCAGACCATTCACTTTTGTGAGGTTTTTGATGCATGGGCGTCTATTTTATGGGACCACCCATTCCCTAAGAGTCGAGTATTCGAGTACATCCTATTGGCTATAGATTATGTGAGACATCTGGTTGAGACTTTCCCTGCTTGAGCTACTGATGCAAAGATAGTTTGCAATTTTTGAGGAAGAATATTATTTTGTAGTTCAGGGTGACTAGAGTTCTTATTTCTGGGCGTACTCACTTCATTAATGACAATGTAAGGACCCTTGATAATGAGTTCATCATTGACCATCAGGTAGCTACTCTATATCATCCACAAACAAAGACGATATTGCAAAAGGTTGTTCACCCAGACCGAAAGGATTGGTCACAGTTTTTGGACTCGTCCCTATAGGATTATCGGACACCCTTCAAGACTCCTTTGGGTACATCTCCCTTCCGAAACATTTATGGATAGCCATGCCAAATACTTGTTGAGATTAAGCATTTATCATTGTGGCCAGTTACAGAGATTTTCTTGGATCCAAAGAGTGTAGGAGATTAGAGGATAGCAAAGTTGGCAGCCTGATAAATGTCTATTTCATCACCTCTATTCTTTCATTTTGGCCTTTAAACCCTAGATAAATAAATATATATATCATTATATTGCATAAAATAACATATATTACTTACAATATAAATATTTCGTAAAATACCAAATTTAAAGTAAAAAATAATAAAGAAAAGAAAAGAAAAAAATACCATAGTATTGAATGACCCTAAACCTTGAGACCTAGGCATCAGGATGACTAGGTTGACAAGGAATAATGTAAGGGGAGATAAGGGCCAAAAATATCTCACAACCCTGATTTTTAATTCATCAGTAAGTATGTTTTGGGGCATATTTATTCTTTATTATTTATACATCAACCAATAAACTTTGTACATGAAAATTGTAGATAAAAACATTGAAAAATATAAAATTTATTTAACATAAAAATAATGCATAATGTGCTTTATACACTCAGAATAAAAGCCAAAATACCAACTTCACAGACTTGTATCTTCTCCATACTGCATCATATAACCAAATCCAAAATAGCAAGAAAAAATAAAAAATTTATTTCACATTAAAATAATAAATATTGTACATTATACACTTAGAATAAGATTCCAAAATCTAAAATTCTTAAAACCATATCTCCTCCATATGAACTCAAAATCCATTAAAATCACTTGAATTATAGATAACTTTTTATTAGCCATTTAATGAAGGTAGTTTCAATTAATTTAGAGTAAAGAAGTAAAAGTTAGGTTTTGGACCCCTATTGTACATTATACCTTAATAAAATATTCATTTTATTTATTCTTTATATTTTTAATTATTATATATTTTATAATTTTTTAAATATTCTTCATAAAATATGTACATAATTAGAAAAAAATAAAACCCCTAAAAATATACAAAAATAAGTAAGTCTATTTATGTAGATAGATGAATATATTTTGCATATACCTAAATAATTAATACCCATATTTAATTATGTGCAAAAAAACTATAAAAAATATAATAAAAGTATATTTGTGTATATTTAAGTTAGTTATAATTACATAGATTGTGCATATAAAATAATTAAACCTAAAATATAAAATAAAAATAAAATACATATTATATAGGTAATTATACATATAAGTAACTTATAAAAAATAATCTTGTAAAAATAAAAAAAATCATAATAAAATACTACATAATTTGATAAACATATGTTTATATTTCAACAAAAATTAAATAAATCAATTACTATTTTATTTTGAATCACTTCATCAGGTAGAGTTAATCGCAATTCTATTGCACTTTCGATTTATTTTCAAATCGATAATAGAGCATTCATTTCCATCTATGACCTGTTTGGTCGGAGATACATTTCCTCTGATTCCATCTCCGATCTACAACCCTCACCTCATCTGTGATGCATTTGCTTCTTTGCATCTCTTTACAGACCTTGCATCTCAGATCTGATCGAGATATGAGCTTCTGATGTCCCTCCTCCACAATTATAGGAGATCCCCACCCATTCACCACTCACCTGTTGTTTATCTTTTTTGAATAACAATCCGACTGAGGAAGATCGGCTTTTCTATATTTGATAGAGGAAAGAAAGAATCCATTTTTTCACAATCCTATTGGAGGCTAGGCATCCCAATGAAATGATTCCCGTAGCATTCAGACACAGCCAAGTGCCCAAGCAAATAAATGGAAGGAAGGAATTATATATATACACATATAGGCATGAGACGAGTCATTTTTTTCTATTGAATAAAACGTATCTTCCCCTCCACACCAATCACGAGTTTGTTTTCATTCTTATTGTATATCATTGTTGCACCACCCTATTATATATTGTGGGGTTGGGGGGGCTTTCCCAAACTATCTAAAGGTAGGAAACATGGCTTACCAGTGATGGCTACCCCAAAGGTGGAAGTAGCAGCTACACGACGTAGTCCATGTAAGCCAGTTAAAGCCTTTGCCTTGAGCCTCTGATTCACTTGCAGGTACCGAGAGGAACAAGGGGAGCAGATCGGGAGCGTATCGAGCCTCACATTCACTTGTAGGTTCCCCCATGGTGCCAGATCAACTCGAGATGAGATTTAGAAATTCTGATCATCTCCAATTGACATTAAATCATTAGAGCAACCTCTTCGAGCCTTCAGCACCCGAATAGAGCCTTGATCGCTTGAGATCGGGTCAATCGAAGCTCATCGGAGGAGACCTTCTAACATGTCCATCTAGCACTCTCCAGCACTGTCCGATCAATAAGGAGTTCCCCCAGATCAGATCCATGCCATAGATTAGCGCCCAAATGCCATCTGTTGACCAGATCACTGAGGAGATCAGAGTCGTCTGCTGCATCAGCCATCTCATCGACCAAGCACGAGCTCCATTGGTAAAATAGCAATCTTCCCCCTGTAAGTGTTTTTTATTGTAAATAAATACCAAAAGAAAATGTGTCATGTCGTGGATGATTTAGTAATTGCATATATATCCTTGGTGGCTTTCATATTTGTTGTTTAGTCCATCTGTTTCATATCCACATCCGTTGACACATGATAAAGGGAATTGTGCAATAAATTAAATGCTCTTTGTTGTTATTGGTTGGTTCACGAAGATGAAATAATTGTACTTTAGCGCTCTAAACCTGGATTCATGTGCTCATTCACGGGGAAATGTGGGATTTTTGCATAATTCACCTTAGATTTGTTTTTTGGTTAATCTTTTAGTTCTATAACTTAAAACATTATTATCCAATTCCTTATCTAAAATTTAATTAATCTTTATTTAATTGGTCTTAATAAAAAACATATTAATTCTAAAAAATCCTAAAAATTAGTATAAGCTCCTGATACTTACTTTAATCCCTCATAATTTTTATTTTCAAAATTAATTGTTTATTATTTTAAAAATTAAAAAATCCATAAAAATATCTCTATTCACTTTTTAAAATTCATAAAAATTTGAAAACATTTTGAAAAATTATGAAAATAGTATCTCCATTTTATCATATGTTACCATATGTAAAAATTTTGTTTGAAAATTCATTCAGAAATTCCTAAAAGTTGGAAATTAAAGAAAACTTTAAAATTTCATATAAATCTATTTAAAAACAAGAAAATTCATAAAATAGTTTGTTTGAAAGCTTAGAAATGTTTCTTCTTTTTGAAGTTATTTTCTAGTATTTTTATCGTTATTTTATATTTTAAAGACCTAGAAAATAATAGCTTAAATTGTTTTGTAAATTGTGTTCAGTTTTATTATTTTAAAATCCAAAAAAAGTCTAAAAAAATCACAAAATCACAAAAATAGTATAAATATATATACATAACATAAAAAGATTTTTGTTCTGAATTTTTTAGTTTTTACCATTTTGAAAAATCCAAAAAGATCTCTGATTCATTTATTAATGTTTTCTTGTTTTTTTTTCTTTTTAAAATTAAAAAATTAAATATTTACAAAATTGAAAACTACTAAAAATCAAAAATTAGAAAATATATATATGTCAAATTTCCATAAAAAAATATAAAAGACATAAAAAACAACAAAAGAATAAAAAGAGAAGAAAAAGAGTCATTGATTAATTCTTGTAATTAACAACCCTCGTAAAAGTTGTTGATTCCTTGTGTTCGACCCTTGGAGCTATACCATGTTAATTAATAAATAATAATCCATTTCTCTTCTTTTATTAAGATTAAAATTTCCATTGTTTTGGGATGTTGTGGCTTACACCAATGCTTATCATTATTCATCTTTTGCATTAAATAAAAGACCGCATAAATTTCCCGATCATCAGCATGAGCACGCGAGGATATGGTGCTTGCTCTTGTAGGTGGGTGAGATGTAGGCTAACACTACAATACTGTTCGACCATATAACAAGGGCAACCTGGCTATTATCAATGCTCGCTCACATTAGTGGCAAGCATTGGACAAGGACCAATGTACTCGCAAATGACACCTTTTTTGTAGTGTTTCTTAGCCAACAAACCAAGTCCTTCTTTATCTATAACCTAAGTACGAGCTTGAAAATAAGCAAATTTTATTTTCATGAAAACATGTAGGCTATGTATTACCTAATAATTGTGAGAATATGTCTCTTTGAGACAATAGTGCATTAAATATGTGAGACTTCCTTAGTAGAGTAACTAAACATTCACATATATTAATGGGAATGCAGGGGGATATATTTCATTAGCTCATGAACATAATTGTGTACTCTTTTTCATGTGCACGTTGATCAAGATTCGAAAAATTTGAATTGTGGATAATTAATAAAATTAAATAAAGAGAGATGTTTAGTTTCCAACACATCTCTATGCAGGCACTCTAAAAAATTCATTTTCTTATACTTGTTTATACTATTATGTTTAACTACATGCAAATCCGTAGAATTTTATAATTTCTTAATAGCATCTAGAATTGTGCAGTTGAATATCAATCATGTTAAATTTTACTTCATAACTTAATCACAAAAGAAACTACACCATTATCTGTCTTGAGAAGCTAATTTCCAGAATTAGGAATTTGCAGATATGGAAATGATTGTTTCTGCTTCAAACAATCTGTGACATCATTGGAAATGAAATTTTCATAAGTGCACATCTCTCCTTGTATATTCACTTTAAATAAGCCACGTACATGCTAGTTTTAGCTCACTCTTATACAATACCTTAGGGAAATGGCACTCGGAGGAGGAGACACTAGTAGAGGCTACTTCAAGCTATAACACATTAAACCTAAGGCAACAACTCCACTACTTAATATAATTTGCTTCCACATTTTGTTTCAGTACAATCATATATATAAATTACTGAAAAACACACCTGATCTGAATGATAAAAAGGTATTTGTATCGACCAGGTGAATTTTAACCAGAAAATTTATTATTTTTGTTTATACTCCTAAACTTTGATGTATAGTGAAACTAGGGAAGTGTCGAACTCAGGGAGGTAAACTATTGAAAATTAGGGTTAAACTATAAAGAATTAAGTTTTTGTGTGTTTCTAATTTTTATTTTTTTTAGGTTTTTTCTAGATTTTTATTTATTTTTTATGAATTTTATATTTTTTGTTATTTTTAAGTATTTTGTAATTTTTATTATTTTAGAAAATAATTTGTAATTTTTAGTTGGTTTTTGTATTATTATTTTTATGTTTTTATTTTTATTTTCTATTTTTGTGGATTTTAAGAAGGTTTTTAGGATTTTTATGAATTTTTGTTGTATTTTTAAGGTTGGAAATTAAATTTTTAATGAAAACAGATTTTTATTCAATTTTTCAAATAGTAAACATGAGCAAAATATGTTTATTTTATTTTTAATAGAAAGCAGGTGAAAATATCTTTCCGATGATATATTGTACGCTTTTATATGAATTTGCTTAAATAAGTTATGATTTTTGGAAGTTTTTGTATATTTTACATTTTTTATTTTATTTTTAATTTTTTATTTTGTTTTTGGTTTATTACATAATATATAGTGAAATATATTGTAGCTAATTTTTATTATAGTTTTAAAGGGATGTTTAGATTTTTTTACGAATTTTATATTTGTTATATTTTTTATGGGATTTTAAAGGATTTATTAAAAATAGAAAATATTTTTTGTAAAATTTATTTAATATTGTATATAATATGATATACGGTATTTTTATGTATTTTTATTATATATATTTTTATTTTGCAATTTTATTTATTATGTAGGGTATGTATAGTGATTATGTACAATTATAGGGGCTTAAGTGTAATTCACAGGGACATTGGGTGCTACGTGTGAAATAGTAGAAAGTGGAAGGCATCTTCGCGCAAATCTCCAAGGTTCACATGCACTTGCATGTACGTGTTCCACTAGCCTGGACCTGCTTGTAAAATAGAATCAACGTGGGTACGTTCTATGCAAAATGCCCCAAAATATCAGGGTGCACATGTGATTCACGTGTTGCCTTAAAGCAGTGGAATGGTTGGGTGTTGGCACTAACACTTGGCGTGTTATCATTCTTCCCACCAAATGTTTATCGAATGGCCCCGGTAGAGTCTGGGGGAATAGAAGTTCTTCCCTAAAGCAGCCTAAGGCAGCAGCTATTTGATGATTTACAGGTTGCGATGGTGGAGCTCCTGTTTGATGTTACCCGCTAATGAATCTGTGATTCATCACTCTAAAAGTTAAAAATAGACCCTTGTTCCCGAGTAAATAGATTCATTTTATCACCTATATTGCATAATTAACTTTCATGCATGCATAGATGATACATGCATTTTACCATTCACATCTGCAATAAATAAGAAGTCAAATTCACTTGTAAAAATCACCTATTTGTATATATTTTATATTAACTCCAAATTCTATAAATTCAACTTTATAGTGTATATATTACTAACATTAATACAAGAAAAATACCAAAAAATTGCTAACTTGTAAAATTGACCAATAAAACCCGAGTCCAAGTTTGAGACCATAGACCTTAAAATGCACATATCTCTCTCATACAACGTCCGATCTAGGTCTACTCACTTTTATATAATATACATTCAGAGACCTTCAAAATAAGACCAAAAACATTAAAATCGGAGCTCGTATGCAAAACTTGGGTTTTGGCCCCCATTGTATACTGTATGTATATGTATTTATACCGTTGTATTTTATCACTTCATTTGACAGTTATTTCCAATTTTGTAAACATGAAACTTCTATATCTCATCAAGATCTAAAACTTTCATGTTTTAAGTTTTTCCAAATTCGGTAATTTTCTCCCTCATTTCTCCATTTCTTCTTCGAAACAATCTGATTGGGCCACGTGGCGCCTTCTCGTTGTGCCACATGGCCCATCTATCCGCTCGCCACACGCCCCCTTTTATTGGCCGTTCGATCGCCTCCTTACTCTTCAGATCTCCACCGTTCATGTTTGCCTATTTCCTGACCATTCTATCAACGTGCAGATCAGATCTGGACCGATCGCTAGCACCCTCACCCCCTTGCGCAACGTAGCGTAGTCCAACACCGCCCGATCTTCTACATCATCACCGTTCATTTCCGCTCCATCCTCAACCCTCCGATCCTCACTTCTGATTCCATCTCCACCGTTAATCCCTGCCTCAATCGTATCGCTCCACATGGCGCTCTCTGCGCCTCTCGATCCTCCATCCATCGATCGCATCCCCGCCATCGATTCTTGTGAGATCATAACCCTCCGATCCTTACTTCTGATTCAATCACGATCGTTGACTTCTGCCCGCACCACATCCCACCACATGGTGCATCCATCGCCCTTCGATGGCGCTATTGGGATTTAATACTCACCGCTCCCTCATGCCCCGCTCAGAGCCGTTGGATCACTAGATCCAACGGTCAAGAGTTCGTCTCCTACCTCTGAAAAGGCCTCGTCTACGTCGCCCCACCTCGCACTCCATCTTCGCCCTTTTCATTTTCCCCGCTTCATCAGCCACCATCTCCACTCCCCGACGGGCCGACATACAAGACCTTACTTCCACCACCCTCGCAGGAGCCCACTCTCGCCATGACTCGCTCTCCATCGCTGCATAAACCCCACATAAACATCATCCTCCATCGCCTGGATCACCACCTTCTCTCTATAAATACAGCACCTCCAGCCACCTTCAAATCTATACGCCCTTGCACGAGAGTTCCTAGAACTCGAGCTCCTACCATCCCTCGAGCGAAGACTGGAGGCTTCATCTCGAGCCTCCATTCCCAGGTAGCCTCCTCCAACTTCTTCTCGGATCTTCTTCTTCTTTTCCTCTCATTTTCTCTTATTTTTCCTCACTTCTTTGCCTGACATTACCGTCCACTGACTATCACCCAAGCTCTGCCTCGGAGCCGGCATATTCCGTACCCCTTCATTCCTCTTCATGACTCATCGAAGCACCTCCGACCACCGCTTCGCCCCTCCCGGTGGAGGAGCACGCCGACCACTCGACCGCGTCATGCCTTAAGGCCTCAGTCACCCAACTGCACCCAAGCGAGCGCGAGCACCATTTTATTTGGCATTCACTAACACTGCAAGAGACGCTTTCATCATTGGTTGGAACGTCGCCAGAGCTGCTTTGAGCTTCTTCGCCTCCGGCCTACAGACCACGCCGCTGCTTCCAGAACCTCCGGCGGCTCTGCTGCACCTCCACGATCACTTCCAGCTACTCAGGAGTCCTCGGGGATCAACACCGAGCAAGAACCAAGGAAGCGGAGCCAGGAGGGCTTCGCTGGAGCCCAGCCATGCCCGTTGCAGGAGTCATAGGCGAGGAGGAGCACGAAGCACAACTACCGTCTGATCGTATAGATCGGACGGTCCTCAGCAATCCATGTCAACCTCTCCAGAAGCTCCAGATGCTGTTCGATCCATCCCGATCGGACGGGCCTCAAGAGGACACGTCACCCGCTCCAGCCATTGTTGGATCCTTGAGGATCTGACGGTCCATCGTTCACCACATCTCCAGCCCTAAGCCTCCTCCTCGACCTTTAGGCTCGGAGCATCCGAAGCTACCCCGAAGCTTGTCCGAGCCTGCAGAAGACCCGAGCCACTGTTTGAGCCTCCGACGCTTCCCAAGCCTAGCTCCTCACATGGTCCTCATGTGTGGTCTGGGTAATTTACATCGAGGCCTCTGCAAGTTTCCAGAATTGCATTTCAATCCTTCCCAGGTAGACTCACGTGAGGTGCACATGTTCCGTGGATAATTTGCATACATACCCCCTGCATTATAAATATGCATTTTAATCTCTGTACGCATGTTTCTGTTTTGATCAAGTTTATTCATGTTTGCATTTTAGTCCATGTGTTTGCACATTTATTTCACCACTCATTTAGCATCATTTTTTTAATTCCAAAAATTGCATGTTGTAGAGAAACTTATGCTTTATCATTGTGAACACTTGTTACATTTTTGTGAGCTTCGAGGAAGTTAATAGAATTATTTTTGTGTAAATTTACATAGTTTTTCAATCGTATGCCTTTAATTCCATATTAAATAATTTTTGCTAAAAAATCACCAAAAAAATCACAATATATCTAATTTTAGGTGTTCTACTTCTGCCCAAAAATCACATCATTTGCATGCATAACGAGGCCTTAATAAATTAATTAGTATTTTGCTTAATTGATTTTAAATAGGTCCAAAATTCATAAAGTCTATCAATTTTCATGGATTCATCTCACATAGAATTATCTAGGATAATTTTTGTATCTGAAACGATCTAATTTGGTATTTATTAAAATCAATTTTGCAAAAACTACCCTACATTCATTTTTAATTTATATTTAATTCATTTAGAGTCGAAAAATTCCAAAAAATTACAGTAGCTTAATTTCATTGCATTTCATATTCTGGCCAAGTTTCATCATTTTTGGACTTAATTTGACCATACTTCAAAGTCAATCTTAAAATTTGGCTCAAATTGCATTGCATTTTTTTTAATTGCATAAAAAATAAAAAAATATATTCTCCTGAAAATCTAACATCAAAATTTACTTCAAATTAACCTAAGGAAAAAGCTGTCTCCATGAGTTCGACCTTGGGCTTGCCCAAGTAAAATAAAAAAATTTTCCCGCTTGTGTTTAATTCAACATTAATCTAAGTGGTTTTGATCGGCCTTGATTTAACCCGACTACAACGAATGAACATTAAATTTGATCGATAATTCGATTGAATTAGGTAGAGTGATTCGAGGCTTGTCATCCATAATGCTCAAACGATCTCCGATTGATGTGCTTCAGATGGAGTGATGCTCTTTGCTATGTTTACTTGTCTGATCCTATGCTCGAGACGCTTCAAATCTCATGATATATGTTCAAATGTCAGGTCTCTCAATGGTTTTGTTCGTGACCTTAGGATTTGTAGTTCGTATTAGAGGTAGCGATGTTCGAATCGAAGACAGATCTCTCGATCAAAAGTGTTGGTCTTGAAGTCCAAATAGTCAATGTTTGACCTGTAGAGATTAGAATGACTCCAGATTGACCACTGTCTAGGGCAAAATAGATGTCAGTGAATGATGGGGTTTCATTAGAAAAAGGGTATGTAGAGGATATCTGATAAAAGGTGGAAGGTTCTCCAGGTCTCTGGTGATTGAATGGAATAAGTATGGAGGATAGAAAATAAAATGGAGAAGAAGATCAGTGGGATGGGGAACTGATGTGATCATGAAGGATTCGAGGTTGATTATGGAGAATTTGGAGAGATTAAGAGAAGAAGGGAGAGAATGAGAAGAGAAGAGATAGATGAACTATGGCTAACCTGTAATGTGATGAACGAAGGTGTTGGTTGACACCTGGGGAATGCAGTACTCAGCGGAGTTCTGATGGGTCTTCGCCTCAATGGTTGGCGGTAGCCAGAGGCTCGACGCGGCAGTGCAAATCTCCCACCGGCTTTGGGATCTCATGATGAATACTCATTCATCACTCTTTATTCTTATATTTTAGCCACAAAAACCATTGCAAATGCATGTAGATATGTGTAAATACAAACAATTACCAAAAGCATGCATTGTGTAAAAACCTATAATTAGCATGTTTTTGTGCAAAAATAAAAGAATAAAGATTAAAAAGAAAAAGAGGGAAATATTTAGAATAAATATTGAGCAACCTAACCCAAGGGAGGGCTCAGCATGGGCCTAACCGCATAAAAGCCAAAGTAGAGGGAGATAGGGGCTCATGTGTGTAAATATTTATGTAAATAAATAAAATTATTTTCCTCACAAAAATAGCCTAAAATATGCTTGTAAATAATTGTACATATTTATAAGTATAAAAACAAGACAAAAAGAGAAAAATCAAAAAGAACAAAAATATCACTTTCACATTGTATATAAACTCACTTATATATTTATTTAACCTTGTAAATAAATAAAATTAATTTCCAAAATTTTTGTAAATATCCTATATTATATAGTGTAAATAAATAAAATAAAAACAATTAAAACTAAAACAAAATAAAAATAACAAAATTAAAAACACAAAAATATATTGTAAATATACCATGTATATAAATGTATATATGTATTAATTTTACCTATGTATATAAATAATTAAAATAAAATAAAAATACCTTTTTATTCCTTATTTTATAATGAAAATAATTAAAATATAAAATGGGAATAAAATTGCATAAAAATAATAATTAAAAATCAAAATTAAAAATCCTACATAGTGTACACATACCTATATATATTACATATTATGTATATACCTTATTTTTATTTCGAAAAAATTATTAAAAATCACAAAAAATAGAAAAAAATAAAATAAAAATATTTCATGTTTTAAGTTTTTGCTAATTCAGCCATCTGCCACCTGTTATTTCACTTCCAAATAATATACACGTGGCCTGTTCCTATTGGGTTCTGGGAGTGTTGACCGCCCGGTCAACTCCCCCCCCAGGACCACCCCGTCTCGGATCTGGGTGACGGACCCGATTTCTCCCTTTTCTACCCGCTTGATCCGACACCCATTTCACCAAACCCCGGGTCCGACTTCTTCGCGATACACCCGAGACCCTCGCCGGAGCCACCGCATCGAGATCCGCGCTATTGATTTCCCTACCCGCGCGATTCTTTCCGGATCACCCCCACGTATAAAGCCGAGCTCCACCACCCTATCTCCCTATCTTTGGCCATTCGAATCCTTCACCTGTGAGATCCAGAGAGTGCGCGAGAGTGACAGCTCGCGTCCGGTGTTGTCGAAGCGAGGAGAGGAGGAGAGACCATCGATCCGGCGAGCTACGCCGCCGCTGCTCCGCCACCAGCAGGAGTACCGAGCCTCGGAGGGAGACGCTCCTCGAGGCAACGACCAGGAGCTTCCCCAGCTCCTCCCCAGTCTCTTCGTCCACTCAGGTATCCATTTCGCTCCGCCTTTTCCTTTAATTTTCGATTATGCCCAAATCGTCGCTCCGCCGCATTCCATCGATTCCGACCATCCAGTAGATAGATTCGATCATCGGACCCCACAGACACCTTCGCCTCCTTCCGACGCACCTTCTTCACCCCTCCATCCAACCCAGCTCGCACAGGAGCTGGGAGCCGAGCTCCTCCGCCTACCCCCTTCGCCGGAGCTCGCCATTTCGACCCACAGCTCACCGTCACCCCGCCTAACTGGGTCGAGGCACTTTGCCCCCGACCCGCGAGTCTGCTGGAGTGTTTTGCAGGGTCATCCGAGTCCATCTGAGGACTTGGACCGTTTGGACCAGCAGCTTGGTCTCCGCCGACCTCGCCTGGGCTCCTCGGAGCTCCGTCGAGCCATCAGAGGCTACTAGTCGACGCGGGAGCCCACAGAGCTTCTTCTCCGATCTTCACAGCCCCGCGCGGAGGCCAGGAGTGCGCACAGCAGGCCGGCGAAGGTCGCCGGCCATTAGTTCTTCCATGACCTCCAGACACCGTTCGATCAGCCCTCCTAATCCAGATTACATCGCGACCGTCTGTTCGTGGAGCTGCAGCCACCGTCAGATTCTTGGAGGATCGATCACAACCGTTGGATACTCGAGGGTATAAGCTCCAGAGCACCAGGACCGTCCGATCTCCACGTGGAGCGCCCTCGCCCGTTCGATCAGGCCGAACGTTCTCAGGGTTGCAGCGCCACCGTTCTCACCCGTTGGATCTGCTACGTGGCGCACATCCGGCCTTCGACGTTTAATAAGGGGTATTTACACTTAGGCCCCTCTCCTTTATGCAATTAGTCTTTAGTCCTGTAAATACGTAGCATAGTTGTTTACTTTTTGTGAAATTTACACTATGGACCCTGCACATTAGTTTCCTTGCATTTATGCCCCTATGCGTTGTATGACACGTATGTCGTCACGTGTTTCTCTGGCTTATTTGCATATCATACCCCTGTAGTTCTGGATGTTAACAGTTGAATGAAACTTTTAGTTTATTTGCATTTATAGCCCTGTGCGTGATATACTTCAACATGTGCGTGATATTTTGGGTATTTTGCGAATAGGACCCTGGACTTTTGGTACCAGTTACCAATAAGTCCTTGGAACTTATTTTTCTTGCATTTAGGTCCCTGAGTGCCCCAGGCACGCGCGTGGCGCGTGTTTTGCTGGGTTAATTGCACCAGACCCCCCAGACTCTTGGGTATTTGCACTTTGGTCCCTATGCATTGTGCCCTTTCTTTATTTTTGAATAAAATAGCAAATTACCTCCGAATACAACGAAAATTGGACACATGGCTCCTGCCATGGTGTAAAATTTTTGAGGATTTTTGAGGACATTTTTTATTTCATTTGATATTTTTAAAAATTCAAAAACACTTAATTTTGCTACTGTCTAACTTTAAAAACCACAAAAAATATTAAATAGTGTCTAAAAATTACAAATAAAATCGTCTACTGTGTATTTTTTTGTGTTTTCTTTTCTAGCCAATTTTGGCTATTTTTCATTATCTAAAACACCTAAAAATTAAAAAACACCTAAAAACTTATAAAAATTCTAATAATTAAACCAAAAACCCAAAAATAATAAAATAGGTGCCTAAATTTTCCTTGTTTAATTCTCTTTACAGTGAAATTACCTCCCAGCTAATTTGGGGGCTTTAGATATTTTATCTAAGCCCTTTTGGCTCGGCTGGACAGTACCCACTGTTTTAGTTACTGTTTGATTTTTAGAAAACTAAATAAACATCAGAAAATTCTCAGAAATTCATCAAAAACACTAAAAAATATAAAACACATAAAAATATTTTTGTTTGAATTTTTGGTTGATTTTTAGTGCTTTAAATAATTTGTTGAAGTGTGTGTTTGTTTACTTTTCTTATTTTCTTAATACATTAAAAAAATCAAAAAAAATAAAATAATTAAAAACCACTAAAAATATTTTCTTCTTTTATTTTATTTCTCTTTCTGACTACTTCGTAGGCCGAGAGGCCAACCCGTGCTCCTTGAGTTCGACCCTGGTCGCTATACCAAGTTAATCCAATAGCAGGACCGCTATCGCGTTTTTGATTGATTTTATTTCTATTAGTGGTTCATTTTTCTTGATCGAGCACATCTGAGTGATTGAGGTCGCAACGACCATTTTTGTACCTTTACCTTAGTCGCTCAGTCCGCTCATCAGAATGGCGTCGTTGCCGGGGAGCACGGCTTAGTAGTTTTTTTTATTTTATTTCTCGTTTTTGTTTTCGCGGCTTTTCGCGGCTCTTTCAGAGCTCGCGGCTTTTTCGCGGCTTTTGTCTATATTTTATTTTGGTTTTATTTTGCTTTATTTTCTTTTCTTTTGTTTTTATTTTTGTTTTCTTTTGAGTGTTTATTTTATTTTGTATTTTTGCATAGATACCCTTATTTTTATTTCCATTTATTTTTCTTATCATTATTTGATTATTTCGGTCTGACCACTTGTCTCTGTTTCTTGCGAGGGCCCGAGGATCGCGGAGGCGACTTTCGAGGAGCCGACGCAACTGCAGGACTTGGAGGCGGCTCTCTTCTTTACGGAGCCGCAGGAGAGAGCGAGAGAGAGAGTGGAGTGGGTGAGGTTAGATTAGGTTTTATTTTGATTATTATTGTAATAATACAGGTACTCTCAGAGACTGGACACTCTTGTGGACTTTTGGACTTAGCGGGTCTGTTTCGCCGAGCACCGGTGTGCTCGGGGGACCTTAGGAATTTTTCGCGGCTTTTTACGTGGCTTTGTTTTCTTTTCATTTTTTACTGCCTTTTTCGGTGTTTACGCGATTTTCATCGAGCCCCTAGACTTAGGATTTTCTGCTTGCTTGTGCCGTAATTAGTAGGGTCCCCACACTTAATTATCTGCATGTTCCTATAGTGCGCTTAATTGGATCTACTAATAATAAATTAATAAAAATAATCGACTCATCTCCTTCGTAGCCTACGTGCCGCAGCTCACCCTATAAAGCGCTTTCTCCTACCCCCGATTTGTCGGGCAGAGGAGGGGTGGGCCAAGACCGAACTCTTGGGCTTGGAGGTCGGTGACCGATTAGACGGTTCTACGTGTAGAAATTGCTCATCTAGGACTCGGTTTTTCCCGCTGCATCATTTAGGTAGTTTATTTCCTGTCTTTAAATTCTGCGCGGATCACTTGCATGTAGAGTGCTGGAGACAAGGTACGCATTTCTGACTCAGCATGCATCATTGATTTCATCGCGCATCGGCTATTTCGTCTTCTCCCCCCTGTTTTGGATTAAATAACCAGGAGAACCGAAAAATTCGTTAGGCTTTTGTTTTTATTTGAAAAATACTAAAAAGAAAAACCATAAAATTGGGACTGGTTAAAACTATTGACCCTAAAAGACACTCACCATAAAAATTTGTCTTGGGGAGAGCAACCCCCTCATTGTTTGGTTTGGATGCGCGAGAGAGTGACCCGCACCCTAGGTAGAGCCCTCCGGTGTTATTCCCGATTGATTACCGACTTTTCTGTGCGGGCCAGTCGGTTGGGGTAGCATCGGGTATCCTAACAGGTCACGTAAGCGCTCTGATATCTTGTACATTCACCTAATAAAAATTGACAAGATAATTTAACCAAGCTTTTACGGTCTTCAGCTTGCGTTGCATTGGTGAACCGGGGGTTTGCATTCTGATCATAGTTTTTCCAGATCTCATCCGCACTACTCGACCAGATCACGAAGATGGGTAGACGCTCTCTTGGGCAGCCTCTGGCTGCACCGCTTTCGGGCACGTCTATCCTATCATCTAGGTCGGCCCGTGAGAGCCAAGACCAGTTCTCCAAGCCCGAGTACGATTCCGCCCTGTTCCCCCTCGACCCCCTTTCTTTCGATTCTGAGAGATATGAGCCAGAGGAGAGATTAGCAGATTTGACAGCACCTGAGTATGGCTCATTTGATTTTGCAGCAGACGTCATGGCCGGTAGTTCAGAGGACCGCTCCAGGACCGAGCACATTGTGATGGACCAGGAAGCGATCAACTCCACCCTGATCGCCTCGTTAGAGACAGTGCAGCAGCAGCTGAGGGATCAGGGAGCTTTCATGATTGAGATGAGGAGAGAGTTGGAGCGACTCAGAGCAGAGAGAGATCAGAGCGAGCTTGAGGACGGACCTGATGCAGAGGCACGAGCCGCAGTAGCCGCAGCAGCAGCAGTAGCCGCCGCCGCAGCGGCCGTCGCCGCAGCGGCCGTCGCCGCAGCGGCAGCCGCCGCGGCAGGAGTACCACCGAGACCGATGCGGGAGTTGCACAACCCCGGATCTACACTGATGCATCATTGGGTGGTGGTACCTGCTATCGTAGGGGACTTCAAGTTCCCCCCGAACACCCTGCAGATGCTTCCCCGTTTTCACGGACTTGCCACCGAGGAGCCCCATCTCTACCTCCAGGAGTTTTTGATGATCTGCAGTATTGTCCACGACCGCCATGTGGACCACGATACGATTCGGATGATTGCCTTCCCCTTTTCCCTAGCAGACAGAGCAGCCACCTGGCTGAAGCATTTGGGGAAGTTCGTCTACACCTGGGAGCAGCTCCGCACCGAGTACTTGAACAAGTACTATCCACTCGGGCGGACGAATGCAGCGAGGGCCCTAATCAGCAACTTCTCCATGCTCCCCAACGAGCAATTCCATGAGGCATGGGAGAGGTTCCGAGAGCTCACAGACCGATGCCCGCACCATGATATCACGAAGCCGAACCTTGTGCAGAGCTTCTTTAGCGGGTTGACACCAGAGCTCCAGGGCCTGGTGAATGCTTCTTGTGGTGGGTCCTATTTCGCCAAGGATCACGACCAGGCCTGGGCCATCTTCGAGGAGATGGCCGAGAAATATATGGTGATGTCCCAGACCCGGTTGTACACTCAGGGGAGACCCCAGCAGAAGCCAGGACCCGTGCAGTACCAGAGGATAGCACGGGTCGATGCCGGTCCATCCAGTTCATCCGCAGTTGCAGCAGCACAGGCAGAGTCGTCCGCTGCGGATATGGGTATCATCAGCGAGAAGTTGGACCGCATGGAGCTGATCGAGAAGAAGCAGTGCCAGGGCATCATGCAGATGGAGAAGATGGCACAGACTCTGAGCGACATGAAGACCCAGCTCATGTGTCTCCAGGAGGCACAGACGGCTTCCCAGCCCCATCTTCAGTCGCGAGGCGATACCGGCGGCAGCAGCAGCTCGTCCGAGCGCTCCAGTTCCTTTCAGCAGCCTAGACAGGTTCACCTTGTACAGGCGGAGCCGTACCAGCAGCATCAGCCCTCTTACCAATCCCCACCATCTCCAGACTTGTAGATGGTGGTATACCAGCCGGATCAGCCTCTGGCAGTACTCCCGCAAGCCCAGTTCGATGCAGAGCCGTTGATGGATGTCAACGGGATTTGGTATGACCGCCCTCAGCCTGGGATCCGATGAGACCATCCCGGATTCAGGTGGGGGAGTGGAGGTACCCAGCCCCAGCAGCAGTCATCCGGTCAGGGAGGGCAGTACGGCCAGCAGAGGGATCACCAGCCGCAGCAGCAGCCCCCAGCCTATCAGTCACACCAGCAGTCGTCCTTCATTCCTCGTCCCTATCAGCAGCAGGGACAGTCTTGGATACGTGAGCAGCAGGCTCACCCACCACACCAGCAGCAGCATCCTTCCTCCTACCCCTCTCAGCAGCACCAGCAGCAGTTCCAGCAACCTCATTACCAGAGAGGCTACCCGTCGGGCTCCCATGAGAGCCCAGCCTTGGATGACATAGCCTGCCTCCTCACAGACCAGCAGGCTACCTTTAGACGGGAGATGGACGAGTTCCGTCAGGAGATGCGGGACCTGATGAGAGGGAAGGCCGCCATCCCTGCACAGATAGAGCCGAATCCGAACAGCCTGAAGCGGAAATCTGAGCAGGTAGTTTCCACTGAGCATGCCACTCCTAGTGATCCATTTGATGACATGTCTTCGGATCTATTTGATGATGATTTTGTTACACTTAGGTGCGGTAGAGCACCAGCAGGCGGCGCCTCATCTGAGCGACGACTCGAGGATCCACCCAGGGCGCCAGATGAGGAGGAGGAGAGCGGTACTGAGGCCTTGAAGGATATGGTTAGCCTCAAGCGCATCACGGAAGCGTGAGCGTCGTATCGAATACGACGTGGAGCGACTAGTCGGACTAGTTGCTCGATGCAGCGGAATTTAAAAAATTTTATTACGACGAAACCACATGATCCAAGAACACTTCTCGAATCGTTTCGTCTAAACCACAAACAAGTAATAGGAATACCTCTTGAAGCGTGGTTGCGATCGAGTCTCTAAACGAAGAGACCTCCTGTCTCAAGTCCAATCCGACGGAGGAGACGCTTGCGAGCGCGGGGATGAACCGCGTGCTTCTCGCAATCCATGTTGATGATCCAAGCGGCGGATCTCCTGATCTTGACACACGAGATCCGACGTCTTCTACACGAGCGAGGCGCACCGAAGGAGATGGAGATCCACGAGTAGAAGAACGGGCAGCATAACGACGATGCCGCGGCGATGGAGAACCTCTCCATGGCATCCATGGTGGACGACCATGAGAGGGAGAGAGAGAGGGCTGACCTCTAGAGAGAAAGAGAGAGAGAGAGAGATGTTTCACAAGCATTATGTGTAAAAGAGAGAGCATCGGTATGCCTCTCTATTTATAGGGTTTTGGGATCCATGGATCTCAATCCATGTGACATATAAAATCAATGGATGAGATTGATTTATGTCAATCCACTGGTCAAGATTGTTTTTGGTAAAAACCAACAACTTGTGATTTAATTTGATAAAAATATATTTGATAAATCAAATAAATATTAATACCATATTAAATCAATCAAATAAGGAGAGAGGAATAGAGAGAGATCAACCTTCCTCTTTGGAAGGGGGGGACGGCCACCAATTTCACAAGGAAATTGGTGCTGCCCCCCTCTTTCCAAAAGGGAGGGCAATCTCATGGCAATCCATGAGATTGCACATCTCCTTGAATTTCTCTCTACTTATTTTCCAACAACAATTTGTTGGTATTTTAATTCACCAAAATAATTCTCAATTAATTTTGGGAATATTGCAATCTTGACATTGGAATATTGTGAATCATATTCACAACCCAAAACAAAATGTAATTTACATTTTCAATTAATTGGACAATGTGTATCCAATACACATTAATAATTAATCTACCAATATAAATTATATTTAACTCTCTTAATACATTATAAATCACATTTATAATATATTATGAATAATTGGATATTACTATCCACATTATTCTTATCCTTGATAATTAAATCATATTTAATCATCTCGGATCTCTTTATCTCATGTGTTCAAATAATATGAATCACATTCACATTATTCACATCTTTCATAATCAAATCACATTTAATTATCTAAGATAACTCTCCTTATAATATGAATCAAATTCATATTATTCATGATAATTAAATCACATTTAATTATCCTTTTTCTCAATGCTCGGATACATATATCAACAATAGAATTATCCATGAACTCTTTCAAGGATAATGCGCTTTCTCCGCGAATACTTGGAGATAAGGACAGGGCGATTGTATTGTTCCACGTATAGTGACATGGATATTGAGATCACATCTCAAATCCAGATCTCGGGCCTCCCATAGATGCTTGATTAAATCAAGACCGCAAATCTAATCTTCTCATTGAATCTAAATCACATTCAGATCAATGTCCAACATTTGGACTAAGATCAGATTACTTCTCTACTGAGAGGAGTCACTAAAATCCAGACCCGTTTCATCACTCCCTAGGAATGGAAGCGTCATGGTTATACAACCGTTTATGATCACATCACCCTCAGGTATTCCTAATACCTGTACATCCTGCATACTGGAAGACTCAGATTAAACCCGAAGTATTAGATCAACTTTATACTGTCTACTTCAGGGTTTTATCAGTAAGTTTCTCATTCGATCATTGGGAGTCGGTATTGATCATATACTTTCCAAAAGCATATATCATACCTAGGTCTTGATCATATACTTTCCAAAAGTATATATCAAACCAACAAATTCAGTCAAGCTTCCAAAGCGAGACGACCGTGCACACGGAATTTGATTCTTCCCAATATCTCATGAGTGAGCTCATGTCTTGCGGTTCAGTAGTGAACCTGTATGATCCCTTTGAGAGATCGTATTACTCATATGCCCTTATATGCACACCAGCGCGCCGGTGTATAGACCTTGATTAGGCCATCAACCTATTGGTCTGCCAAATGTACATACTCAGACATATAGTAACACATCTGTCTCCGGTCAGAGGATGTGTGCCTATATCATGACAGCATATGATATAGGACTTTGGTTATCTCGATCTCGTTAAGTCATCTCTTTGACCTAACTCATCCGACACCTCCGAATCTCTATTCCTATGCAGAGGACCTGCATCAAGAGGTCGGTCAGATATCAACCTAAATGAGATAGGATTGCCATCTCCTACTCAGGCTGGAGATTATCTCTTAATAATCATTTGACGGTGCTTGATGAGTCCTCAATCTAACTCATTAGATATTCATCTAAGCACCAGCCTCTATGATTCAATAATTGAATCAATAGTTGTATGATTATTGAGATGGCCATGGTACATAACCCTAATTGCACTAAGGGACCTATTATGCAAATTATGTATTCTTCATTTCAGATTAAGGAGTGAATTGCAATAACATTTATTGCATAATGGCTCGCCGTGGGCTCGCATTTCCAACAATCTCCCACTAGCCCAAAGAGCCATTAATGGGCTAATCATTTAAACCCACACTCATGTGACAATCATAGGCTATTTAGAAAATAGCTAGGTAAGCTGATCAGTCACTCTGTTCCTAAGAGACTATGCCAAGTCCTTTTACGGCACTTGCATATCTCCTAGTAACAGTGCTCGCATCCAATGCGAATGTTGCATCTCATGCAACCGATACTCAATCTTATTAATTATCATAACCAGTATTCCCTATAATCCTTATTAGAATACCTTCATTCCTGGAGATCTCTATCTCCTAAGGTAACTGCAGTCAAGACCCTTATAGATCACTATCTACAAGATCTTAAACTTTTGTAGATAAGACTTTGAGATCACTATCTCCAAGTTTTATCATCTTTGAAGATATTATTATTACTGCAATCAAGTGTTTTATCTCCATAGCAGGATTAGTAACAGTTTACTACTCCCACTGCATGGTAGACATCTGGTTCTTGTATACATCTAGAATACATTCAGCTTCTCATAACTGATGCACAAGTGCAAGCAGTTCTAGCATTCACTTCCTCAACTCTTTGAGGTGCTATCCCTCTAGACAGGTCACTACCACATCTTAAGGGAAGGAAGCTTTTCTTGGAATTGTCCAGAAAATGGAATAAATCCAAGGTGTACTACTAATGCGACAGTCCCAATACCCTCTTCTCTTTGCTTCTGAACGACTTCAGAATTAAGATATAAGAGGTATCCTTGAAATCGTATCTCAAGGTATGGAACAACCAAATTATAAAACACTTATCATTTATTCTTATATGATTAGAATAATATCTACATTAAGCACGATGAACACAATGGCACTCCCACTAAGCTTCACATGGTTCATCAAGATTTTATCTGAAATCATAACATTTATAATTTCATTAAATCTTATGTTCCAACTACAAGAAACTTATTTGAGTCCAAGGATGGAGTTCTTCAGCTAGCACACCTTGCTTTCCTCAACCATGAAGCCCTGGGGCTACTTCATATGAATATCCTCAGAGAGGCATTCATAGAGGAATGCAATCTTGAATCACACCATGAAGATGTCATAGACAAGTTGTGTAGCTATAGTTAGCAATATTCTGATGGGTTAAAGCAAGGTCACTGGAGAGCAAGTCTTATCGCAAGCGATGCCTTCTCTTCGGTGTGTAGCTCATGGCTACGAACCGTGCTTTGAAGGTCTATACCTTCTCATCAGGTTCCCTCTTTCTCTTCAAGATCCATTTACACCTTAATGGGTCTGACCCATATAGGTGGATCCTCGAGGGTCCATATACGACACTTGTATATGAAGTCTACATTAGACTTTTATTGCTAACATCCATCTTTCCATGTCATGATCCTCAGGAGCTTCATCACATGAAGTCCGGTCATTTTTAGATTTAACTAACACATGGAATCCATCCTCAAACTTATTTGAAGAGGTATTAGTGTTTCATCTTTAATTGTATTTTCAGTTTCCAATATCAGGAGCCTCATTATCTTTTCAAGATTAAATGAGTTCCTTCACTTCATTTTCATCTTGATTCTCAAGAGAGTCATCCTATAAGAATCATATTCTCAAAGATTAGATCTCTTAAGAATCTCAAGGTCATAAAGTAGGTATCCAATACCATCCTTTATTTTCCTAATGAAGTAGCACTCTCTAGTGCCAGATTCCAGCTTAATCACATGGAACCTTATTAAGGATATATAATGCAGTCTCTACCACATATATATACCTGGAAACTAAGAGATAATTATGCTATGATTAATCATTGATCAAATCATGTCACACATGATCAATTGTATCTCCCTACAACTCTATTGAGTTAAGGCTCATTAGGAGGGGTGAGATAGAAATGATATTCACATCTCCATAAGGTATTCCTTGAATTTATCTAATAGGTACAAGCTACCTTGATTAGATCAAATTCATTTCATCTTCCTTCAAACTTTGGTTCTAAACCAAAATTGTGAAATCTTTGAACATTTCAAAGTTTTCTAAGTGAAGAGAAGAAATCTCATATCACTAATAGATATCACATATCCATAATGTTTATTCTGATATAGATGATTCACATACATCAATATGTATGAGATCCTTAATACCTTGACATCTTACACCTTTCCCAAGAAGAAGGGTGTATTGGACATTTTACTTTGAATATAATATTCATAAGTATGCAAGTTTTGAAATTTTAGACATTCTAAAGTTTCATCTCTTACTTGTCCATTGATCTCATCAACAGATATATGTCCAAAACATTATGTCAGATCATTGTCACATGATCTTTATCCTCCTATTGATCTTTAAAGGTTTAATTTTCAGTATTAGAAATTTTAATGAACCATTCATTAATTTTCTAATTTAGTGGAGTCCACTAGATGTATGATTACTATCTGAAATATCTCCATCATAACTCTTTATGATAGGTCTATTCCAGATTTCATGTTTATTCCCAACATTTAGAAATAAACAATGAGTGTATTCTAATATCTAGGTCATAGAGACATTCTCTAAGACTAAGGGCTCCCACTGAAAATATGAAGTCTATTGATCTCATGGAAATTGTTGCAACACTTGCATCACTTTCAACATGGATGACTAATAAACCTTAAGATCAAATTTCTAATACATATGCAACCAATTGCAAGTGTTATTAGAAAATTGAGATACAATTATTAGACCTTATCTTATCAAATAAGAAAGTCAATATCAATGATTATATGTAGATTAATCTGATGCACTATCTGATTCCTTCTCTAAGGATTCTAGATAGATTTGATAGTCATACTATCAACTTATTGCAGTATTGGCATTCATTTAACTCTTTGAATGTCATATGGAAGTTACAGAAATACAGTCAACCTTTTGACTATATTTCTTGCTTGGGTCCAACCCATGCTTCCACTGCGCTCCCTTTATCTATAAGCAACCATTACTCAAGACTAAGGATCTCTTATATTAAATTCAAAAGATTTTAATGTAAGAGTATTTCAACATTTATACATGCTTCATCCAATTCATATAATATGAATATTATGAAGCTTCATGAATGACTAGAGTATAGACAGTAGAATGATGACACTCATCATCTACATCCATCTAAACTCTTAAAATATAGGTTCAGGTAGGTACTCAAACAATTTGAATACATCATCTCTTATAGAGCTACCATTCTACATGATGCAGAGAACCATGTCATTTATGATTAAATGTCTAGAGCACATATGTATGCCAAAATATCTTATTGATTTTATAAGGATTATTTGATAATTACGATCATCATCGACATGTCACTTCCAAAGTACATTCAATGAGATCAAGACTTATAGAGACATACAAACCCTAGGGTTTTAGTCCTATTGTCTTATTTAATTATCACTTCTCATTATTATGAGGAATCTTGCACATTGCAACCACATACATTATGTGTCCAATCGCAAGTACAATATCTGGATCAAGGGTCCAATCCATGATATTCTACTGGTTATTAATGAGTATAACATTGAGTGGGTTTAATGAAGGATTATGTGATATAAGTAATTTGCATAAGGGTATATATTTATATATATACATGTTTTACTTTGAATTAGGAATTTTATATCAAAGTTGTCTTGCCATGTCAACAATGAAAGTTTATTCCCTTAATCACTTTCAATGTAAGAGATATACTTACCATTATATCTCAAGCAAGATCTGGGATCTCCTTCCTTATCTTTGTTGCATCCCAATAATATGAGAACCTACAACTCGAATAAAAAGAAGCGGGAACACATTCCGCCTTGCAAGTCCAACTTGCATCTCCCAATTCGGTCTTTAATACCCGAGCCCACCACCCCTAAGGTGATGTTGACCCGTCATTAATTGAACCAACCGTCAACAGGAATACAACTCGCTATGCGCAATCCAATGTCGCCCCAATAATATGAGGACCCGATATTGGGGTCACTACGCATACGTCCTTACTCTTTCGAGAAGCGACGATCCCGATCCAAATGGATCATATGCAGGAGCTGTCACTTCGGACAGGCGTCTCCTACATATAATATCTGGCGACGAAACTCTTCGCCTTGACGGGAGACCATGGATGTCACTTATGTGATCCTCCATATCTTATTCAAATTAAATTAATTTCTATGAATCGCATTCATATAATTAATTCTTCCAAGGGAATTATTAACTCTAATCATATTAGAGTATTCTCAATTGGATATAATTAACTTAATCCTATTAAATTAATTATCAATCCAATTTAATCAATCAAACTTAATTTTATGCTTGAATATACATATATGATATTATTCTCAAAGTACGTATTAATTCGTATTTTAATAATTAGAAAAATACATCATAATCCCTCGGACATTATCCCGGCCCTACCCGCTGTCATGGCCAGTACCGGCGGGAGTGGGGCGGACCACATACGTTGCAACCCGCTGACCCAGTGATCCCCGACTAGACACCATATCCACCTCGGGAAAGGATAATGCCAAATTGATTATTTTGTACTTGAGATGATCATCGGTTCTTCAACCGAAATTATACCATATAGTAATCAAAACAATTTTGATTTTAAGGAAATTTGCTAGGCAAATTCCCAAGTCTTATTCAAGCAAGAAGATTGATGATTGTAATTCCAATTATGGTTTAGATCAAATCTAATCAACTAATTGGTTGGAGCCAAGTCAATTAGGCAAATAATCATGTTTCAATATTTCACAAATATTTTTCAAGATTATTTCACGAAATTAACAATTAATTTCACTAATTGACAATCACTTGGTTCTAGATTAGGAAAGCAATTTCAGCAGTGACCTCTACTTACTAAAATTGGCATATCTCAATCATATTAAATCCAAATTAAGCGAAGTCAATTTCTAAAGTTTGCTAATTTGATTTAGGACAGAACTTAAGTGATGTTTCACGCATTTCGAGGCAAGTCTAAACAGTAATTAACATTTTAATCACGTTCAGATTCACAGTTCCCGCAACAGTGCATACATGTTCATTAAAACGACCATATCTCGAGCATACGAAATCCGATTTACGCAAACTCAGATCCTATGGTTTCCTTATTTAATGGGGAACATAATGCAAGTATAAAATTCGTGTTTAAACAATTTAAACAGTGCCGAATTTATTTACTAAACAGATCTGCGAAATCAAATGCGATGAAAACTTTCGCGACCTTAGCGAACCCAAGTCGTCCTTGGTTAACGAATCACTATTCGAAACCGTCGACCTAATGCTCTGATACCACTTGAAGGATATGGTTAGATCCTCAAGCGCATCACGGAAGCGTGAGCGTCGTATCGAATACGACGAGGAGCGACTAGTCGGACTAGTTGCTCGATGCAGCGGAATTTAAAAAATTTTATTACGACGAACCCACAAGATCCAAGAACACTTCTCGAATCGTTTCGTCTAAACCACAAACAAGTAATAGGAATACCTCTTGAAGCGTGGTTGCGATCGAGTCTCTAAACGAAGAGACCTCCTGTCTCAAGTCCGATCCGACGGAGGAGACGCTTGCGAGCGCGGGGATGAACCGCGTGCTTCTCGCAATCCATGTTGATGATCCAAGCGGCGGATCTCCTGATCTCGACACACGAGATCCGACGTCTTCTTCACGAGCGAGGCGCACCGAAGGAGACGGAGATCCACGAGCAGAAGAACGGGCAGCATAACGACGATGCCGCGGCGAGGAGAACCTCTCCATGGCATCCATGGTGGACGACCATGAGAGGGAGAGAGAGAGGGCTGACCTCTAGAGAGAAAGAGAGAGAGAGAGATGTTTCACAAGCATTATGTGTAAAAGAGAGAGCATCGGTATGCCTCTCTATTTATAGGGTTTTGGGATCCCATGGATCTCAATCCATGTGACATATAAAATCAATGGATGAGATTGATTTATGTCAATCCAATGGTCAAGATTGTTGTTGGTAAAAACCAACAACTTGTGATTTAATTTGATAAAAATATATTTGATAAATCAAATAAATATTAATACCATATTAAATCAATCAAATAAGGAGAGAGGAATAGAGAGAGATCAACCTTCCTCTTTGGAAGGGGGGGACGGCCACCAATTTCACAAGGAAATTGGTGCCGCCCCCCTCTTTCCAAAAGGGAGGGCAATCTCATGGCAATCCATGAGATTGCACATCTCCTTGAATTTCTCTCTACTTATTTTCCAACAACAATTTGTTGGTATTTTAATTCACCAAAATAATTCTCAATTAATTTTGGGAATATTGCAATCTTGACATTGGAATATTGTGAATCATATTCACAACCCAAAACAAAATGTAATTTACATTTTCAATTAATTGGACAATGTGTATCCAATACACATTAATAATTAATCTACCAATATAAATTATATTTAACTCTCTTAATACATTATAAATCACATTTATAATATATTATGAATAATTGGATATTACTATCCACATTATTCTTATCCTTGATAATTAAATCATATTTAATCATCTCGGATCTCTTTATCTCATGTGTTCAAATAATATGAATCACATTCACATTATTCACATCTTTGATAATCAAATCACATTTAATTATCTAAGATAACTCTCCTTATAATATGAATCAAATTCATATTATTCATGATAATTAAATCACATTTAATTATCCTTTTTCTCAATGCTCGGGTACATATATCAACAATAGAATTATCCATGAACTCTTTCAAGGATAATGCGCTTTCTCCGCGAATACTTGGAGATAAGGACAGGACGATTGTATTGTTCCACGTATAGTGACATGGATATTGAGATCACATCTCAAATCCAGATCTCGGGCCTCCCATAGATGCTTGATTAAATCAAGACCGCAAATCTAATCTTCTCATTGAATCTAAATCACATTCAGATCAATGTCCAACATTTGGACTAAGATCAGATTACTTCTCTACTGAGAGGAGTCACTAAAATCCAGACCCGTTTCATCACTCCCTAGGAATGGAAGCGTCATTGTTATACAATCGTTTATGATCACATCACCCTCAGGTATTCCTAATACCTGTACATCCTGCATACTGGAAGACTCAGATTAAACCCGAAGTATTAGATCAACTTTATACTATCTACTTCAGAGTTTTATCAGTAAGTTTCTCATTCGATCATTGGGAGTCAGTATTGATCATATACTTTCCAAAAGCATATATCATACCTAGGTCTTGATCATATACTTTCCAAAATTATATATCAAACCAACAAATTCAGTCAAGCTTCCAAAGCGAGACGACCGTGCGCACGGAATTTGATTCTTCCCAATATCTCATGAGTGAGCTCATGTCTTCCGGTTCAGTAGTGAACCTGTATGATCCCTTTGAGAGATCGTATTACTCATATGCCCTTATATGCACACCAGCGCGCCGGTGTATAGACCTTGATTAGGCCATCAACCTATTGGTCTGCCAAATGTACATACTCAGACATATAGTAACACATCTGTCTCCGGTCAGAGGATGTGTGCCTATATCATGACAGCATATGATATAGGACTTTGGTTATCTCGATCTCGTTAAGTCATCTCTTTGACCTAACTCATCCGACACCTCCGAATCTCTATTCCTATGCAGAGGACCTGCATCAAGAGGTCGGTCAGATATCAACCTAAATGAGATAGGATTGCCATCTCCTACTCAGGCTGGAGATTATCTCTTAATAATCATTTGACGGTGCTTGATGAGTCCTCAATCTAACTCATTAGATATTCATCTAAGCACCAGCCTCTATGATTCAATAATTGAATCAACAGTTGTATGATTATTAAGATGGCCATGGTACATAACCCTAATTGCACTAAGGGACCTATTATGCAAATTATGTATTCTTCATTTCAGATTAAGGAGTGAATTGCAATAACATTTATTGCATAATGTCTCGCCTTGGGCTCGCATTTCCAACAGGCCGCTCATGATGATGATGATGGTACTGATGCCACCAAGGATGCTGATTCCACCGGCGGTACTGAGGCCGCCGCTTCACCAGTTCGAGGAGGTGGTGCTGATGCCACCATAGTTGCCGAGCCAGCCCGCGGTACTGAGGCCGCGAGACGTCCAGTAGCAGAGCCAGCCCGAGGTGGTACTAAGGCCACCGGTGTTCGTTTTGATAGAGATGTTGTTTTTCCTTCTGTTGATGTATCTCAGAACACTGTTGTGAATAAAGGAAAAGGTTTAGTTTCTTCTGGTCCCACTGTGGTGATTGATGTATGTGCGGATCCGGCCGTCGAGCCGTCTAGGCCTTTTCCTAGTCCTTCATCTGCGAAGGACCCTGTGATCCCCTTACCTAGAGCCCTTCAGATGGGGAAGGGGAAGAAAAAAGAAAAAGACCCAAAAAAGAGAGAGCAGGAGGAGTTCAGCCAGAGCATGATCGATAGATTTCACATACAGCTGACCCTTCAGGAGGCTTTGCAGCACATCCCCCTTCTTCAGCGATCTTTGAGAGATAGGACCACAGTCAGAAGGAGGAGGAGGAACCACACTTCAGAGATTCATGTGCTGACGAAAGCCACGTGTTTCGCGATCCAGAACCGTCTGCCAGCCAAGAGGCCAGATTCCAGGGCCCCGTATGTCAGATGCCAGATTAGTGAGCAGAGGTTCGACCGGACTCTATTGGATAGCAGATCGTCGATCAACCTCCTTCCGGCAGCCCTTCTCGAACGCTTCAAGTTGGGCACTCTTAGACAGAGCAGGACAGTCCTTCAGTTTGCTGATCGATCTGTCAAGAGGCCGAAGGGGTTGTTGCGAGACGTTATCGTCACTATTCAGGGCCTGCAATTCCCTGTGGACTTCGTAGTGTTGGACATGGAGATCCCTGATTCAGTGGCCAATACCCCCATCATCCTCGGTCGTCCGTTCTTGACCACAGCCAAGGCAGTGACTGATTATGATAGCGGGAAGGTATACTTTCGCGTCGAGGGCGAGAGTGTACAAATAGAGACGGTCGAGGACTACAGAGCCAGAGAGAGAGCATGCTCAAAGACTAGCACAGATACAGAGCAGCTGACAGAGGGCGGGCTAGACATCCACCAGGACTGTGATTTTGTAATCACAGATGATGAGGCAGCATGGGCAGACCCTTCAGCACAGGCCATCCCCTCATTTCCAGACACCACTGATGTAGAGATGACAGCAGAGGAGAGCTTGGAGAGCATAGCCCTGGTCCAGGATACTACAGAGGCAGTAGAGCCGGTTCTCGACCGCGACACGGTTGTTAGTGACGGTGGTACTTATGCCACCTTGTTTGATGCAGATCCCTTGGATTCAGAGTCTGATTGGGCAGATTGTGATGACCAGATGCTAGACCTGAGTCCACCTGAGCCTACAGATGAGGAGGAGGTAGAGGCAGAGCAGATCAGAGACAGCACAGTTGAGCAGCCTCCTCCAGATCCAGTTTGCGAGAGCTCGCATTCTTTCTCCCAGGCAGATTTGGCAGACTTAGCAGCATTCACGCACCTTCTTCCGAGGCCAGATTTGCCAGCACCCAGCTGTCCCGAGCTGAAGCCGCTCCCTACTTCGCTGAAGTATCGGTTCCTTGCAGGCGAACCTGAGATGTACCTCGTCATCATCTCCGCCGATCTGACTGGAGAGCAGGAATCCTGTTTGATGGGGGTTCTTGAAAAGAACCGCAAGGCAATCGGATGTAGCGTAGCAGATCTCCATGGGATTAGTCCATCAGTGTGCTCCCACCATATTTATCTTGAGGAGGGGGCGAAGTCGTCGCGTGAGTTCCAGCGGCGACTGAACCCCAACCTGAGAGAGGTCGTGATGAAGGAAATATCAAAATGGTGGAGTGCAGATTTCATTTATCCCATTTCCGACTCCAAGTGGGTCAGTCCCTTGCATGTGGTGCTTAAGAAGACGGGCATCACGACTGTGATCAGTGAGTCGGGAGAGGAGATTGCTACACGAGTACCCACCTCTTGGAGGGTCTGTGTTGACTACAAGAGACTCAACCAGGCCAACAAGAAGGACCATTTCCCCCTGCCTTTTATTGACCAGATCATTGAGAGACTGGCAGGGAAGAGCCATTATTGCTTCCTGGATGGGTACTCGGGCTACAACCAGGTGGCCATCGCTCCTGAGGATCAGGAGAAGACCACCTTTACCTGTCCCTTTGGTACATATGCCTTTCGACGCATGCCATTTGGGCTATGCAACGCCCCTGCGACTTTTCAGAGGTGCATGCTGTCGATCTTTTCAGACATGGTAGGGGAGTGTTTGGAGGTCTTCATGGACGATTTCTCAGTCTACGACGACGGATTCGACTCCTGTCTTGACTGCCTAGACCGAGTACTCCAGCGATGTATTGAGTTCAATTTGGTTCTATCTTGGGAGAAGAGTCACTTCATGGTGACTCAAGGGATGGTGCTTGGCCACATCATCTCCAACAGGGGCATGGAGGTTGATCCAGCCAAGGTTGATGTCATTAGAAACTCGCACCACCGTCCAATTTGAGGCAGCTACGGTCATTCCTGGGGCACGTTGGATTTTATAGGAGATTTATTCAGGATTTCAGCAGGATTGCCCGGCCGTTGACTGACCTCTTGATGAAAGACACCGAGTTTCTTGTTGATGACAAGTGTCTTTCGTCCTTTGCGACTCTCCAGCAGTGTGTGATTGAGGCTCCTGTCCTCCAGCCGCCTGATTGGTCTCTCCCATTTGAGATCATGATGGATGCCTATGATTTTGCCGTGGGGGCAGTGCTGGGACAGAGGAGGGATGGAGTTCCATTTGCTATCCACTACGCTAGCCGCACGTTGGATTCCGCCCAGCGGAATTACAAGGTCACAGAGAAGGAGATGCTAGCCGTAGTGTTCGCCCTAGATAAGTTTCGATCTTATATCATTGGATCTAGAGTGACTTTGTACACCGATCACACCGCCATCAGATACCTCATGGCAAAGAAGGATGCCAAGGCTAGATTGACTAGATGGATCCTTCTACTCCAGGAGTTCGACATTGAGATCAAGGATAAGCCTGGAGTTAAGAATGTGGTGGCGGACCATCTCTCCCGTTTAGAGCAGCCTGAGGAGTCTGAGCAGATTGATCCCATTCGAGATACCTTCCCAAATGAGGCGATCCTTGCTATCGCCTCACTCCCGTGGTATGCCGATATTGTGAACTTTCTCGTTGCAGGGAAGGTCCCACAAGATTGGCCTAGGCAGAGGCTTGAGACCTTCCTTGCGAAGGCCAAGTCCTACCATTGGGAGGATCCCATCCTTTACCACGAAGGAGGGGATAGCGTCTGGCGTCGGTGCATTCCTCAGGAGGAACACCATAGCGTCCTCACTTACTGCCACAAGCTTGAGGCAGGAGGACATCATTCTGGGGGGAGAACGGCACAGAAAGTGCTCCAATCCGACTTGTGGTGGCCTACACTCTTCAAGGACTCTGATGAGTTCGTGAAGAGGTGTACTAACTTTCAGAGGATGGGCACTTGTGGACAGCGGGATATGATGCCGATGCAGCCCATTCACTTCTGTGAGGTTTTTGACGCATGGGGCATCGATTTCATGGGTCCACTCCCTAAGAGTCAGGGATTTGAGTACATTCTGTTGGCCGTGGATTGTGTTAGTCGTTGGGTTGAGGCCATCCCCGCCCGAGCCGCTGATGCGAGGACAGTTTGTAGATTTTTGAGGAAGCACATCATCACACGGTTCGGGGTTCCATGAGTTTTGATTTCTGATGGGGGGTCTCATTTCATCAACGACCAGGTGAAGGCACTTGCTAGCGAGTTCGGTATAGACCATCGTGTTGCCACACCTTACCATCCATAGACGAATGGTCTAGCCGAGGTGTCGAATAGGGAGATCAAGACTATATTGCAGAAAGTCGTCCGCCCTGACCGAATGGATTGGTCACAGCTTTTGGACTCGGTCTTGTGGGCATATACGACGTCTTTCAAGACACCATTGGGCACATCTCCCTTTCGCCTCGTATATGGCAGGCCGTGCCATTTACCTGTTGAGCTGAGGCACAAGTCACTTTGGGCAGTTACAGATATTCTTATGGATCCAGATGGTATGGGAGACCAGAGGAGGGTAGAGTTAGCCGCCCTGGAGGAGCTTAGAGATACAGCTTTCTCAAACAGCCTACAGTATAAGGAGAGAGTGAAGGAGTGGCATGATTCTCATATCAGCCACAAGCATTTTAAGATTGGACAGAGAGTATGGCTGTTTGATGCGAGGCTTCGTTTGTTTCCAGGAAAGCTACAGAGCAAATGGAAGGGACCCTATTTGGTCAGAAAGGTACACGACAACGGTAGCATTGATATATCTGAGTTGTCTTCTGAGAGTACCTTTCGAGTGAACGGCCAGCGGCTCAAGCCATTTCTAGATCATGAGCTGCGGGTCGCTGATCTTGCCCCTATTCATTTTGCGTGAGATGTGGTCTTTGACTCACATCTAATGCATCTCATGCATGAGTTTCACTGTTCCTCCACCTTGTATAGATCCAGATGTCCATATCACTATATTCTTTAGTCCCACATCCCTTTCTTCATCTTGTGATTATGCTATACTTAGGGTGCACTTTACCCTAAGTATAGGGGGGATGTGAGACCTTTGGGTATTTCTTTTCTTTCTTTCTATCCCTGTTTTGCTGCCTACACTTAGGGATATTTTACCCTAAGTATAGGGGGGTAGACCCTGTACATTCTCCACTCGGTTTTTTCCCTTAGTATACAGCCTGCTATACTTAGGATTACTTGATCCTAAGTATAGGGGGAAGACCCGAGACCCTCTCGACTTTTCTATTTCATTTCTTCTTCTTTGTATATAGCCCTTCTTTTCACTTCCCTATACATAGCACGAGTTATGTCTTCTTCATCGCTCTTGACTCTGAGGACATCGTTCGAGCTAAGTATAGGGGGTGTGTATATATTTCATATATACCTTAGCCATAACTCGTACTTTGTGTGAGTGTGTTAATAAATAAAATGGCTAAAAATCACAAAAATTAAAAATTTTTCATGTTCATAAACTTCTTTTATTTGCACATAAATAGCTAGTGTACAAATTATTTTTGTAAAAATGATTTCAAAAATCTTTTGTGTAAAGCTTGTGTAAATATTTTCTTATCAAAATTATGTATAAAGTACAAAATTTTTCCAAAATGTTTTGAAAATCAAAAGTTTGCAAAAATCTTGTGTAAATCTGTGTAAATATCTTTTTGCAAAACTTGCACTTCATGCATCATTCATTCATGATTTCAAAACATTTTTCAAAAATTTTGCATGATTGTAAAATTTGTGTAAATAAGCATCTTTTGTACATATGTATATAGTTTTTCTGGATGATAGTTGACATTTAAACTAGCCTGTAATCAAATTGAGAAATGGAGCTAGATTAAGATCTTAATCCACCTAAATTCTAAGAGGAACCTTATAGGGCTTAGGTTTAAGGCTTTTCAGGTCCATGGTGACTTAATTCTTTGAGTCCACTAGGCTATGATCACATGTCATCTCAATGAGCCTAAGTAGAGCACTTAACAACAACACATAACTCATATAGATTATGACTTTACTTGGACACCAGCACTATGCACCGAGCTCTCTACGGACGAGGTGGTGAGGATGCAGTCTTCCTTGACTTGGGGCAGCATATGAGGGTAGTACTTCTAGGCGGAACCTCTCTTCTTCTTTTAGTGAAGGAAGTGCGTCTCAACTTGGTCGGGTTGCCATGAGGTCTAACGACAGGAGTTGTGGGTTGCGATAAAGCTTCAAAAGAGGGATAGTCTACTGGCTCAAGAGGAAAAACTCCTTGTATATATGCTGCACATGTATATGTTGTATAGATGCACTTGAAAAAAAATGTGCAAAAAGAAAATAACTCCAAAAAAGTGGTGGGTCTGAGAGAAAATGATAATCCCACCGGAGTATGTATATAGAGTGCAATAAGCAAAGCTTGAGTATCATGATCCACCTGATGTAGCTTGCAGCAGGGAGACTTGGCTACACTGGTCAAGCTCCCAAGGGTACTTGGCTACACTGGTGATGAATCCATGATTCATTAACTTTTC
This sequence comes from Ottelia alismoides, assembly GCA_037367405.1. NCBI lineage: Eukaryota > Viridiplantae > Streptophyta > Magnoliopsida > Alismatales > Hydrocharitaceae > Ottelia > Ottelia alismoides. Next base: position 394,616 of record JAZKJV010004853.1, read on the forward strand.
TGTCGCATTTTGTCTTAAAACCCTTAATAAATACATGTAAATACTCACTAATTCTCATATTTTAACAAAACCCCAGTCATGTGTAAATATTCACTTTTAACCACTAAATTCATGTAAATAAATAAAGAATCAGAAGAAGAAAAATAAATGCATATGGAATATATGTATATATATGTAATATGACCTAAACTATAAATATAACTGTAAGATATATTTATAGCCTAACCCCCGAGACCAAGTCAGCATGGATTGGTCGACAAACCAATAAGTAGGGGGAGATAAGGAAAGAAAACCAATAAAAATAATCTATCTCATGTATATACACTTTCCACTATTTATTAAATAAATACAAAACTTTAAAGAATTTTAATTATTTCATCTTAACTTATTCTTCACCAAATCTTTCTCCTAATTATTCACAAAAATGTAAATAAAAATATAAAAAATAAGTTAAAAATAATTACCCTGTAAATATGCCAAGAAATCCAGCTTACAAATTGTCAAAATCTCAACTTCCGAACATCATAACTTCCTCATACGAACTCCAATTTCACTCTACTCACCTTTAAAGTTCATAAAATAATATTATCTAATTAATAAAGGTGGTTCCACTAAATTCGGAGTCCGTTTGCAAAAAGTCGGTTTTGGGACCAAAAGACAAAGGGGTTTCTAGGCTATTTATTTTATGTAACACACCTTATTTATTATTTTCTTAATTTTATAATTTTTAAATTATTTCATGATCCTCTAGTTTCACCATAAATTATTTCATAATTTTTGGAAACTATTTATTATTTTTATAAAATCAAATACCCTAAAATATAGGTATATTTGACCTATAGAGACACTTCCTCTATTTATTAAAATTTGTAAATTCATTCATAAAAATCCATAAAAATTTGTATAAGTCTTATTTAATGACCTAATAATTAAGAAAATATAAAATTAATTTTTACTTAATTATTTATTAAATTAAAAATTCAAAACCTATTTATAAATACATATTTATTAATAAAATATTCATATTTTAAATAATATTTATTATTTATTAAAAGTAAGTATACAATAATTTAGAGAATAAATTTATTTAACTTTCTTGTATTTATACCTATTTAAAATAACGTCATTTACTAATTTATATTTAATTTATAAGTAATTATAAGCTCTGGACCAACCAGGTGCTGACACGTGTCAGCACCTGGAGCTTCTTCTCCAAGAAGCTGTTGCGTCCAGTGCACCAACCACCCACCTTTCCCTATTTTTCCTGCTCACATCTCGAACCTTCCGACCCATCTCGACCCTCCATACTTTCCTCCTAACAACCACCAAGCTCGCCCACCGTCGATCTTGGCTTGGAGCCCACGCATCTTCCCTATAAAAAGCCTCCAAGGACGCCATTAATCAACAACTTCTTCAACCTTCAGCTTCCCAGCTCCAGGGTGTCTGGACTCCCCACCTTCCCAGCCTCGTTCCAACTAACTCGAGCAGTGACAGCGCCGGAGAAGGAGCTCGCGAGGAAGAGGAGTCGTCGGAGAAGAGTTCCAAGGTGGAGCTTCGCCTTACATCGCCGCCAAGCGCCGCGTACAGCTCCGGCGAGGTCGACCGTCGAGCACCATTTTTCCAGGTAATACACTTGGAAACCCCAGACTACTTCCTCCATTTCATGAATTTCCTTCTCGATAGCTGTGCCATGATTAGCGTGGCTAATCATTGTTTTAGGTAGACTAATAACCCATCTTTAACGCTACATCAAAATCCCCTTCAAATCGATTCAAATCCGTTTCAAATCATTCATCGAATCTTCATCTTCTTCGTATTTGGATATTTGGCTGGAAGTTTATGCATTTTCTTCACACTTCGAGGCTTAATCTATTAATCTTGTTGGCCGATTCGATTCGAATCGAGCATAGCACTTGATCGCTTGCAGGTCCAGGTTCATCGCGTGCCATTCTTTAGGATCTGGAAGATCCTCAACGTCATCAAGATCAAGTTTGAAGATCGGGCTCCAGATCAGCTACCCAGACAACCGTGCTGCGAGCTCATCTTCTTCGAGCTTCAGCCGCCGCTCGGAGCGCCGCCTCAGCCAACCCTACAGCGGGCGAGCTCGAGGGGTGGAGGAGCCACCCCTCTGGCCCCGCCGGAGAGCCAAAGACGTCGGGGACCGGCCGGGAGAAGTCGGAGAAGAAGAGCTCGTCGCCAGCCATTCCAACTGCTCAAGAACAGCCAGAGCACAGGCTGTCGACACGTGTCCGCGTGAAGACCGTCAGATCGCGCGCGCGGGCGTCTTAATCTTGGCCGTTCACAGCGAATCGGTAGAAATTTTGCATATTAAACCCAGCCAAGTTCCAGAACTTTCATCCCGCCGCTCAAGTTTCCATAAATTACAATTAGGTCCCTCCGCAGGGACCTAAGTGTAAGAATTCTTGTACTTTTGTTGCAGAACAGTCCCTGAGGACCTTTTTGAAAACATTTTAATTAGAATTTTCTTACGCTTATGCCCCTGGGCTGTAGGGGCTATATCTTGTCCGTTTGACCTCAGATTCCGACGATTCTTGAAGGGTAGTTACACAACTACCCTAGCTACATAGTATAAAGTTTTCGCGGTTTTTCGACGAGTTTTTGACGTGTTTTGATTTTCTCGAAAACCGCCTCATTTTGTTTTAGTTTCTTGTGTAGTTCGAGTACGCGGCTCGAACCTCGATCACCTATTCTATATAGTATCATCTATACTCTATCCACCTATTATATAATACATAAATCTTTTGAAAAATATCCCTTTTTGAAAATTAATTAAAAATTTGAAAAGAATAAAATCAAATAAAAATTACAAAAATAAAAACCACTAAAAAGGGGGCATTCTGACTTAGAGAAGAATTAAAATAAAATCACGAGAAGAAAAATTAGGGAATATATTCTGCCTCCTTGATTTCGACCCAGGAACACTTGCCTGGTTAAATAATTAGTGAACGGTTTTCCGACAGAAAACCGTAAGATTTGTTTGATAAGTCTCTCTTCTTGTTTCGCGGTTTTTCTGCTACAACCGACAGTCTAAGAAGTAAAAAGCCGCGAAACAAGCTTATCAAAATGACGCCGTTGCCGGGGAGGCGTTAGATTCCCTTGATTTTTCGTTTTTTGTAATTTTATTATTTTTCTTCTCTTTGCTTTTCGTACGGTTTTTCGTACGGCTTTTTCGTGTTTTGTTTTCTGAGTTTTCCTTTCTTGATTTCTTTACGGCTTTCTCGGCTTTCTCGATATTCTTTTGTGCTAATCATCTTTGCAGGGCCTGCAGGATCAACCGGTTTCCTCGGAAGCCGAGTCAGTTGAAAGGGCAGAGGTCGGCTCCTTCTTCACGAGTCGACTGCAGAGGAGCAGAGATTTAGTATCCTCTTATCTGAGAGAGAAAGGGAGAGAGTTGTACTTATCTTAATAAAACGTTCATTTTTTTTAGGGGCTTGATTCATCGGATACCGTGTATCTGGTGAATCAGGGCACCCACCGCGGCTTTTCTCTGCTTATCGGTTTTCCGCGGTTTTCTAGATGCTTGCTTAGGATTTTTCGCTCTATCTGCTTGTGCCTCGTAGCTAGTTTTAGGACTTGCAACCTAGGTGCTTGCTCTAGGGTTTTAACAAAAAGACAAAAAATAGACGTTGTTTGAAAATCCATAAAAATTGCAAAATTAAAAATTGGGACTGCTAAAAATATCTGATCAAAAACCGTAAAATCGATTCAATTGATTTGGGGAGAGTGACCCCCGCACATTTCTCAGAGGGCGCGAGTTAAGAGCCGACACTTAAGGATAGAGACAAAACCCCGTATTTCTTGCGGGATACTACTGGGTCCATACACCTGATCACTGTTCCTCAGTGGGTAAGCTCGGGTAGCCGGAAACGGTCCGGGTTTACTTAGCAGAGTGGGAGGTTTAGAGGACACTGTGCAAGGCTCCGTCCTCAAGTAACACGGGTAGCCGGAAACGGTCCGTACTTACTCCCATACTGGCTGAGTGTGAGTGGTCTCGCGTAAGGATTCAGGCCAGTGTCTTGGAGAAACTATCGGGTTCCTATTGGCTTGCTCAGCCCGCGTAACCGCAACGATTGCTAAAACAACCCTAAAACCGAAAAGATAAAAAGACCGAACTCTTACGGTCTTCATCAGGTTTGAGTTGGTGAAAACGGGGTTTGTTTTGTGTTTGTTTGCGGGGCGTGAGTTTTCCGCGGCTTTCGCATTCCTTCTTCTCTTGAATCGTACACGTGCTCTCCCAATCTTCTCTTGACATCGAAGATGACGTCTCGACGGCTTTTCGGCTCAGACTCTGTGAGCATTCAACCGTCCACCGTCGAGCGTATGTCTTCACAGGCTCGGGATGACCCTCTTCCCGAGCTGGTCCCATCCGATCTCGAGGCAAGTCAGACCCAGACTCCCTCGCCTCCTGGCCAGATCATTGAGGCAGACCTTCGCCTCAATACAGAATCCAAATCTCCTGAGTATTTCTCGATGAGTTCTTATGAGAGTTTCCATTTTACAGACGATCAGATGGCTCGTGGGAAAGCACCGGCAGCAGATGAGAGGCCAGCAGTTGAGGACCATCAGGAGGGAAGAGCAGATCTGAACGGAGATGTCACGACAGGTATTCTCGACACACTTCAGCAGATGAATCTACAGATTCGAGAACAGTTTAGAGTTCAGACCGAGCTGCAGGCTAAATTAGCCGCACTCAAAGCAGGGGTCGGGAACCAGTTACCGCCTGCGGTTCCCGCTACTTTACGGGACGAGTATGACCCGGGCGCTAGAACGCTCCATCACTGGATTCGGCTACCACCGAATCAAGGGCCATACGAACTCCGACCGTCCTTCATCTCTTTGCTTCCCAAGTACTATGGGAATGCCGCAGAGGAGCCGTTCACGTTTTTACAGCAGTTTGAGATGATCTGCGGAACGACCTGCTATCCAGGAGTGACACAGGAAGCCGTGCGCCTAAAGGCTTTTCCTTTTGCCTTAGCCGATAAAGCCCTTTATTGGCTAAGCCATCTAGGGAGAGAAATCTCCACTCGGGACGACCTGAAGTCCACCTTCCTGCGCAAGTATTTCCCTCTAGGAAGGACGAACATGATGAGGAGTCAGATCTCCAACTTCACGCAATTATCGAACGAATCATTCCATGAGGCATGGGATCGATTCAAGGACCTGACAGAGAGATGTCCTCATCATGAGATACCAATGAAGGTGCTAGTACAAAATTTTTTCGGAGGACTCCAACCGGAAATTCAGGGGCTAGTTAGTGCCGCATGTGGCGGCAGTTACTTGAACAAAGATGCTGAGTCAGTTTGGACCATCTTCGAAGGGATGGCCGAGAACTCAAGAGTTGTAGACTCTACTCGGGCATATCAGAAAGCCCCGCAGCCACCACATCACCGAGAGCATCACAAGGTGGCAAATATAGCAGACTCTGAATCCAACACCAACATGAGCTTCATTGGTGAGAAATTAACGTTGGTGGACGTGATTCACAAGCAGATCCAAGACCTACAGCCGCTGCGAGAGTTGGAGAAACTCTCATCTCTACCTCAGCAGCTGAGTGATCTTTCGAAGAAGGTCTCTGATCTTCAACTTCAGTACCAGCAGAGTCAGACTTCTTCACAGCTAGCACGGAGGATCGCACCCGCTCCACCCACCCATCAGATACAATATGTTCAGAGCGAGCCCGAGATTCTGCAGATTGATTGGCATGAGGATCAGTCTCATGCCAATGCCGGCCAGGTCATCAGCGCTACAGAGATGGAGGTGGATCCGCAAGCCACTTTCGAGATAAATGGGATTTGGTATACTCCAGTTCAGCAGCCGAGTATACCGAATCATCAGCATCAGCAGCCGTACGGTCATCCGCAGCATGGACGTCCGCAATTCCAGCACCGCCAGAATTTCACGCCACCGCAGTCTCATCCGAATGTCTACCATCAGAGACCGCAACCTACTTATCAGCACCTTGCTCAGTTTTCACCGAACTATTCTTTTCAGCAGCCGCAGCAATCTTCCTCTACACCACAGCGCTACTTCCAGCCGTCCACCTCTCAACACTTCACGCCAAAGCAGGAGAGAGGAGCAAGCCAGGGCCCCCATACCGAACCAGAGATGTCTTCACAGGCCCAGGCGCTCAACCAGATCATGGACATGCTCAGCACGCTCCAGATTGCACACAAAACAGAGATGGAGCAGGTTAACCGTCGTCTGGACGAGTTACCGTGCCGAAGACCACTCTCCCAGCTCAGCCTCAGATGAATCCGAACAACAAGAGAAGGCATCCAGATCAGGTAGATACTACAGGTAAGATCTCGTTTCCTGAATTTTTGTCTAACTTCATTCGTCTCAGGAGCGGTAGATCACCGCAAACACCTACTGGAGAGGAGAGGGAACCAGAGGAGCACGAGCATGATCCGAATGCCGAGGGGAGAAACCGCAAGAGGATGAGGATGTAGAATCAAGAGACGGGAGCAATGCCAACAGTTCAGATATGGATACTGGCGACTCAGATGACGATATCACGCCAGATCAGGCAGAATCCCCAGACAAAAACATTTCTTCCCCTGTTTTAGAGAGTTTTGTAAATAATTCTGAGACTCTCGATGTACAAGCTGATTCCACTTTGAATAAAAGCTCGGATTTTCTAACCCCAGAAATTGTTCCTTTTCCCGATGCTTTGTTTGGAAAAGGAAAGAAAAAGACCAAAAATAATCCTGAATCTTCACAATTTGAAAAGTTGCTCAAAGATCACATTTGTCTGAAGATTCCACTGCACGATGCCTTGGATCGTTTTCCTACACTCAAGAATCAGTTGAGGAACAGATGTATTACTCGTAGGAAAAAGAGATCACGAGTTGAGAAGCATATATTAACCAAGGCAACTTCATGTGTAATTCGGAACAAGGTACCGAAGAAGAAGAGAGATTTGGGAGCTCACTATGTCAATTGTCAGATTAAAGACACTACATTCCATCGAACTCTCTTAGATAATGGTTCCTCGATCAATTTACTTCCGTCCTCTTTGCTTGATAAGCTCAAGCTAGGTCCTCTTTATAAATCACGAGCGATTCTTCAGTTTGCAGATCGATCTATAAAGAGACCTAGAGGTGTGTTAAGGAACATTATCGTGACTGTTCAGGGTTCGCAGTTTCCCGTGGACTTTATAGTCCTAGACATGACATGCCCTACTCAGTTACAACTTGCTCCAATCATTCTCGGGAGACCCTTTTTGCAGACAGCAAGAGCACTCTTTGACTATGATGCTGGGAGAGTATCATTCCGCACAGACAACGGAGAGATACACATTGAGATGGAGAGAGAATGTAGCAGTCCTAGATCAGTATTGTCATTCACTTCAGAGGACACTAGTCTTGCGGAAGATTGTCAGAACATAGATGAGACACAGTCTCCTGATCTTGAGAGTGTTTATTTTGATACCCAAGATATCCTACACGAGGATAGGGTAGATCACTTGGTACCTAGTTCTTCAGATGATTGTTCACATACAGAGACAGATTTCATATCAGATTCAGATGAGCAGTCACCTGCAGTAGATATCTCTGTGCCGCAGATTGAAAGAACACATATTACAGCACAAGAGTCCATCAAATACATTGCACAGATCATACAGTCCATTCAGCGTAGAGAGTCGGATGGTGTAATGCTGACACATATAGACACCTTCTGTAGTCCGACTCCAGCAACGCATATTTCAGAAAAGAGAGCTATGCCATGTATAGAGTTCACTTACAGAGAAGGCTCTACTTTTGCAGCCAAAGATCAATACGCACACAAGAAGCAGACAATTCAGTATGATCCTGGTTGAGCAATCAGATAACCGTTCGTGGTTAACGGGCAGATGCTGAAGCACTTCGTAGAGACTACTGATCATCTGGCCCGTACTGAAGTGATCTATTTTGTACAAGAATCATGATCATTCTTTTACTTCTTCCTGTACAATTCCTTTTGAGCCATTCGGGAGATTCATAACACTTGTATATCCTTCATAGACCACAATCGTCCCCATTTTTTGCTCGTCTTCTATGCTTAGGATACCAGATCCTAAGTATAGGGGGGACTGATTGCCCGCTGATTCACGTTTTATTTTTGTACTAATTCTTTTGTATAGCCAGTCTTTTTCACGAATCACTGATCCCCAATTTTTGGCTACATTCTTTTTATACTTAGGATGCCTTATCCTAAGTATAGGGGGACCGAGTGATTTCGATGATTTCGTATTCCTTCCTTTTGATTTCTTCGTTATTTATCCTTTTCATTCAGTCATCCCGTTTTTGCTCTCTCATAATACTTACGATGACCAGATCGTAAGTATAGGGGGGTTGACTGACTTGACATCGATACCCCTTTTTTTCACCCACTTTTACTTAGCACGAGTTATGCCCTCCTTTTTCTCTTTTGACGCTATGAGGACATAGCTCAAGCTAAGTATAGGGGGGTGCGTATATATTGTATATATACTTTCGGTCATAACTCGTACTTTATGTATTTTCTATATCTATAAAATCCATAAAAAGTGGGTGTGGGTTAATTTAAAATACACTCTCTTATTTATAAAATCCCGGTAAATAAGTAAAAAATGCTGAAAACTTGTAATTAAAAATTTGTAATTAAAATTTGTACTTAAAATCTGTATAATACTTATTTAAAATCCTATTTAATAAAACTTGTATAAAAATCATTCAACCCTTGTAAAATACTTTGTAGATAAAATTTGTAAAATACATTAGACACTTAACTTAAATAATATTTATCCTGTAAAAATTGTAAATAAAACCTTGTTATAAAATTCATAAAATCCATAAAAAAATACAAAGTCCTAAAATTTGTAAAAATTACAAAATCCATAAATTCATAAAAATGAGTAAAATCCAGAAAATATACTTCACAAAAACATGGTTGCATTTGCATTCGCATTTTTCAGAATAAGTTTGATTTCCGAGACTAAGGACTGAGTCTAGTCTAAAGGATGGAGCTTGATTACGGCCTTTAACTTTCATTGTAAGGAGCCTGATTAGGAACTGGAATTTAGACTCTTCAGGTCTGGTGACTTAAATCTTTGGGTTCCGTAAGACTATATTCGGGAAATCAAGTCATCTGAGCTTAAGTAGACCACTTGGAGTCATCCGTACAACTCTTCACCAGTGGACCAATCTTGAACACATGCACTCTGCACTTAGCTCAACTCGCATGGAGTTTTCGAAGGACAGTACATCTTGGTAGTGCATTTCTATCCTTATCTTTGCGGCATTGACGTCTAAAGACGGGAGAGATTGGGGTTGCGATATTTGCTTCGGAAGAGGGAAGGATCTGCTGACACAATTTTTTCTAAGACCTCAAAAAATGGACGGATTAAAAAGATTCTATAACCGTCGAGGCACAAAAGATGAATGCAGTGCAAGAAAATTACAAAGACAAGTCAAAGCAGAAGCCACCAAATAAGACCAAACTGGTCAAAGCTTCCACCAAATATGCCTGCACATCTTAGTGGAGACTCAGCTACACCGGTTGGGCTTCACAAGGAGATGCGTCTACACTGGTCGCACTCCACTTCTTTTCTCATTCTTCTAACTTCTCCCTATATTCGATTGTGGACATAGCAGAACTGAACTCAGAAGGGAATACCTCCCTCCCCGAGGAAAGAGTAGCGGGATGAGGAAGCCATAGGAGTGTATAGCCGGGATTGACTGTTTCTTCGGTTCTTTAAGCAGGAAGAGCTAAATCAATTCACACACTGTACAAGTTGACTACAAGGATGATAGAGTTTGCGATATGAATAAGTGAGTCTGAACTAGCCGATGAAGTGATCTTGAGTAAGGATTATGGAACTTGAAGACTGTTGAGGATGAAATCCTAATCCTAGTTAAGGTTCCGACAAAATGCTTGTTTCAGGCCCGATCGAGCTCTGTCCTTGGTCTGTTCTCATGAATTGGTTTAGGAAAACAAATTCATTCTAACTTTCTTTCTTTTTCACTTACTTTTTCAAAATAAGTGTTTGCTAAGGGACTAGCAAAGTTTAAGTATAGGGGGTTGATGAATCCATGATTCATTAACTTTTCTGTCGCATTTTGTCTTAAAACCCTTAACAAATACATGTAAATACTCACTAATTCTCATATTTTAACAAAACCCCAGTCATGTGTAAATATTCACTTTTAACCACTAAATTCATGTAAATAAATAAAGAATCAGAAGAAGAAAAATAAAGGCATATGGAATATATGTATATATATGTAATATGACCTAAACTATAAATATAACTGTAAGATATATTTATAGCCTAACCCTCGAGACCAAGTCAGCATGGATTGGTCGACAAACCAATAAGTAGGGGGAGATAAGGAAAAGAAAACCAATAAAAATAATCTATCTCATGTATATACACTTTCCACTATTTATTAAATAAATACAAAACTTTAAAGAATTTTAATTATTTCATCTTAACTTATTCTTCACCAAATCTTTCTCCTAATTATTCACAAAAATGTAAATAAAAATATAAAAATAAGTTAAAAATAATTACCCTGTAAATATGCCAAGAAATCCAGCTTACAAATTGTCAAAATCTCAACTTCCGAACATCATAACTTCCTCATACGAACTCCAATTTCACTCTACTCACCTTTAAAGTTCATAAAATAATATTATCTAATTAATAAAGGTGGTTCCACTGAATTCGGAGTCCGTTTGCAAAAAGTCGGTTTTGGGACCAAAAGACAAAGGGGTTTCTGGGCTATTTATTTTATGTAACACACCTTATTTATTATTTTCTTAATTTTATAATTTTTAAATTATTTCATGATCCTCTAGTTTCACCATAAATTATTTCATAATTTTTGGAAACTATTTATTATTTTTATAAAATCAAATACCCTAAAATATAGGTATATTTGACCTATAGAGACACTTCCTCTATTTATTAAAATTTGTAAATTCATTCATAAAAATCCATAAAAATTTGTATAAGTCTTATTTAATGACCTAATAATTAAGAAAATATAAAATTAATTTTTACTTAATTATTTATTAAATTAAAAATTCAAAACCTATTTATAAATACATATTTATTAATAAAATATTCATATTTTAAGTAATATTTATTATTTATTAAAAGTAAGTATACAATAATTTAGAGAATAAATTTATTTAACTTTCTTGTATTTATACCTATTTAAAATAACGTCATTTACTAATTTATATTTAATTTATAAGTAATTATAAGCTCTGGACCAACCAGGTGCTGACACGTGTCAGCACCTGGAGCTTCTTCTCCAAGAAGCTGTTGCGTCCAGTGCACCAACCACCCACCTTTCCCTATTTTTCCCGCTCACATCTCGAACCTTCCGACCCATCTCGACCCTCCATACTTTCCTCCTAACAACCGCCAAGCTCGCCCACCGTCGATCTTGGCTTGGAGCCCACGCATCTTCCCTATAAAAAGCCTCCAAGGACGCCATTAATCAACAACTTCTTCAACCTTCAGCTTCCCAGCTCTAGGGTGTCCCGACTCCCCACCTTCCCAGCCTCGTTCCAACTAACTCGAGCGGTGACAGCGTCGGAGAAGGAGCTCGCGAGGAAGAGGAGTCGTCGGAGAAGAGTTCCAAGGTGGAGCTTCGCCTTGCATCGCCGCCAAGCGCCGCGTACAGCTCCGGCGAGGTCGACCGTCGAGCACCATTTTTCCAGGTAATACACTTGGAAACCCCAGACTACTTCCTCCATTTCATGAATTTCCTTCTCGATAGCTGTGCCACGATTAGCGTGGCTAATCATTGTTTTAGGTAGACTAATAACCCATCTTTAACGCTACATCAAAATCCCCTTCAAATCGATTCAAATCCGTTTCAAATCATTCATCGAATCTTCATCTTCTTCGCATTTGGATATTTGGCTGGAAGTTTATGCATTTTCTTCACACTTCGAGGCTTAATCTATTAATCTTGTTGGCCGATTCGATTCGAATCGAGCATAGCACTTGATCGCTTGCAGGTCCAGGTTCATCGCGTGCCATTCTTTAGGATCTGGAAGATCCTCAACGTCATCAAGATCAAGTTTGAAGATCGGGCTCCAGATCAA